>JAOXOE010000343.1:31569169-31599449 GCA_028565055.1 Phoeniculus purpureus | reverse complement strand
GGGTTTTCAGTTGTACTGAGGGCAGCAGCTCTGCGCTTGGCTTTATTGTTCAAACAAGGTTCAGACAGAACACACACGCCTGCATTTTTCTCCTCACATTCGTTTGCACCCTCGTCTTCCTTTTTTCTAGATACATGGAGACCCAAAGCAGGCCTGAACTTGGGATTTTCCCATTTGAAATATTGTCATCAAATTGAAATTTAAAAGCAGCAACACACTGGAATATCTAAGGGCTACTGGATTTGTGGGTGACACCGAGCTCAGAACATGTTCCAGAGCACATACATTGAGACCATCACCTGATCTAAATAAAGTGGCTCCTGAGAAGAGAATGAGTCAGTTTGTAAAGTGACCAGTGGAAGAGAAGGACTTTGCTAGTCATGATGCAGACTCAGACTGACTGCTCTGCATCATTCATAGCTGCACAGCCAGGATTCTCAGCCTGCAGTCCAGGGATCTGTGTTCTGTCTCACAAGAAAAAAGGAAAATTCTTGTTGACTTTCACAACCTTTTACAAAATTTGACTGCGTGAGCGCTGAATAAAGACCTCAAGATTCTCGGAGTGCCAGGAAAGTGCTCCAGAGCTTTAGTCTGTGTATCTAATGAAATTGTCTCTCACTGTTGTGAAATCCTCGTCTGACAGTGTCACCCTCCTCCTAAACCATGGGCTTGGCTTCAGGACTTCCACTGTAACTGAATCCCATGGAGCTCTGGTTGTGATCCTGTTTCACGCTGTAAGGCGTGCTTAGTGTTGGCTGGAATTACGTCCTTCAGGGGCAAAACAATAGTAAAGGAGTGTGAAGAACCCTCAGCTGATTAACTGTCTTGTAGAGAAGGAGAAAACACAAGTGAAAGGAGTGTTTTGTCTGTGGGGTGTGTTCCGGATTAATTCAATGAATCGGTCTTGCTCTGCAGTCGCAAGAATACAAATCTCTCATTACCAAGAGAATGAAAAAAGGGACATTAATATAAATAGTGGATGTCAGCAAACGGTGAGTTCCCATCTTACACGTTGTCTTCTGTACAGGTAACATCTCTGCTGCGCTGGGGTTTTTGGCCCGATCTCTCCAAGGAGGAGAGCTAACCAACTCAACAAGTTAGACACCAGTAACTTCAAGAAAGTTGCTGGAATTTACAGGTACCAGAGCAGAAATGTTTGCGGCAGCTTCGTCTTCACCTCCAAGCCTGTGAGAGTAAAGTGTGTGTAAACGAGGGCAGTTTTGCTATGTGGATGTTAATGCTTTGTAAAGATACCTGAACGAAATAGACCAGTGAAATGGCTAAAGACCTTTCAGATACCGATCAAAAAGTACTTTCAATTCATGGGCCTCTTGCTGGGTCATCCGGTTACTAGGGGTGATCTGCCTTGTCAGTGGCTTTTGTGAGCCATGTTGTGTTGTGTTAAAAGTACAAGCTTTTGATTTTGGACCCTATCAACAAATATACTTTACCCTCTAGATGTGACGTGGCTCCCTCAGGTGGCTCCTCTGTTCATAGTATCATTAAGGTTGGAAGACACCTCCAAGATTGACTTCAACTGTTAACCCAACAGTTAACTACACCCACTGAATGATATTTCCAAGTGAGACCAACACCCTCCTTTTCTACAGCCTCCTTTCAGGTAGTTGTAAAGGGCAATAAGATGTCCCCTCAGCCTCCTTTTCTCCAGACTAAACTACCCCGGTTCTCTCAGCCACAACTCATTAAACTTGTCCTCCAGGCTCTCCACTAACCTTGGTATCCTTTTTTTGGACCTGGTCCTTCACCTTGGTGTCCTTCTTGTGTTGAGGTACCCCAAACTAAACACAGTATTTGAGGTGAGGCCTCACTAGTGCCCAGTACAGGGTGACAATTATAGGTCTCTAGTCCTGCTGGCCGCATTAATTCTGATACAAGCCAGGATACTGTTAGCCTTGGCCATCTAGTCCTACTGCTGGCTCATGTTCAGCCAGCTGCCAGCTGGCAACCTGAGGTCTTTTGCCTCCAAGCTGTTCTCCAGCCACTCGTCCCCAAGGCCGTAGTGTTGCATGGGGTTGTTGTGATCGATGTGTAGGACCCAACGCTTGGTCTTATTAAACATCATACAACTGACCTTGGCCCATTGATCCAGCCTGTCCATGTCGTTCTGCAGAGCTTTCCTACCCTCAAGCAGATCGATGCACCTGCCCCAGTTTGGTGACATCTGCAAAGTCCTGTTCCATCCTCTTAGGTCTGGTAATACGGTGAATGTGGAGAGTACGGGATGGCTCCTGAGCTAATGAGCCCTCCAGAATCCACCCAGCAACAGACCAGTGATCTTGGTTCAGTTTTCAGATTAAGGGAAAAACTGCCACTGAATTTTATTTTGTGCCTTATTTTTTTTGTATGTGATAAATCAAAGAAATCTCTCAATAGTCTTTTTATCTGTACCCTGCACAGATCCTTCATCCTTCTAAGCCAAACAATGCCCTAAGGAAAACTATCACTCTACTTCCATGAGACGTTACTTCTTAGTATGCGAAAGTGTTGCCTGTATAATTTCATGTGGAATCTTTCTGTTCCTCTCAATCTTATTATGACTGATTTGTCTGAGCTGTCTGCAAAGATCAGATTCTCTGCCGGTCCAGTTCTGTGTTTTGTGTCTCGTGATGAAAGTCTATCAATCACTGTATTCAAGAGATTTCAGAATTTCCCTCCATCTGATAGCCCAGGTTATGTGAATCACAGCCCTTCCCCAGTTGTTACATGATGAAGAAGAAATGAATTATTTTCCTTAAGAGGCTACAGCAGTCTGTGATGCTCAACGAGCACAAAACACCTGAGTGACCCTTTAAAAAGCCCAGCAAGCAGAAGTGGATGTGGGAATTTGAGTGTAATGTGCCAAAAGGAAATTATCACAGAATCACAGAATGTTAGGGGTTGGAAGGGACCTCAAAAGATCATCCAGTCCAATCCCTCTGCCACAGCAGGGGCAAGTCTCACAGAAACATGTCCAGGCGGGTTTTAAACGTCTCCAGAGAAGGAGACTCCACAAGCTCCCTGGGCAGCCTGTTCCAGTGCTCTGTCACCCTCACTGTGAAGAATTTCCTTCTCATATTTATGGGGAACCTCCTGTGTCCACCTTACACCTGTTGCCCCTTGTCCTATCATTGGACAACACTAAGAGCCTGGCTCCATCCTCTTGACACTCACCCTTTACACGGAACATAAAAATCACCATAAGATTTAAATTCCAACTGGAATTGGTCAAAGGGATAGAGAGGTGCTCTCCTCACTCAGAATTCTCGCTATTTCATTTAAAGATGCCAAAAAGAGGAGAGAGGCTTTTCATTCCCAATGTAATGAGAACAAACAGAATAACCTTAGAGCTTCACGTATTCTCAGGCTATTCGTACCGATTTTATTAAGAACGTGTGGAATTTTTAGGACTTCCATGTTAATCCTTAGCCCTCTGTGCTCCCATTTTACGTACTTGTTATTCCAGGAAATGTCAGTGGTGTTTCTCTGTCTATTCTTGCTGTATCACTTATTTCTATAGTTATATGTATTTCTCTAGTGTACAGTGGAAAAGATGGATAGACTGCTGGAATAGGTAAATAGCGAGATGGCACCCATGCTGAAGCAGCTGAAAATGGGATAACCCAGGAGGATAATTCATGTTCTGAAACAGGAGCAGATGTCAAAAGAGATAGCTTGTCTGGTTTGTTTGGATGATGATTCTCGAGCGTGTATTGACGGAGCAAGATTGTCAGACAGCCTGTTTGTGAAGTTCAGTGCTGCTTGTCTTAATCGTTCTTTAGGGGAGGTGACGTTTTGTTGCAGGCAATTGTACAGCAGAATTTTCGTGAGTTGCCTAAAGTGAAGAAAAACTGTCCAGCCCAGCTCACTCTGCTCATACCTGACATCCAGCAAGAACCACTGGCGCAGCTACTTCTTAGAAGTGAACTGGCTGGGCTGCCCTATCTGCAGGCTGTGTGCAGAGCTGTTCTGCTCACTTCCTCCATAATCCAGACAAGGAGGATTCAACAGCCAGCAATGACAAGGAAGGAGATCTCGATCCAGTCTAGACAGAAGGTTGGGTGAACCGAATCTTTCCCAAAGTAATATACATAGGGAGATGTCCTTGCTCAAGGTACAGCCTGTGGTATGATGCAGATTTAGAGGAAAAGAGGAGTCTCAAGAATTTGGGGCATTTAGTAGTGTCTGGAAAAACAAAATTCTGCCAGGCTGAACTTGGCTGGTAATTGTATTTTCAACTCTTCCATCCTGTGTAAGTGAACTCCAAAACCCTGCTGTTAACCCCTTAAAGTTAACAGTTACTCTTCAGTTTTAGTGAATCCTAATGACACAAAGGATCAAGGGTCTTAGCATCAAGGATTAGGTGCCACTAGAAGACAGGAAAGTTTACAAAACGCTGTTATCACAGACAGAAATTTAGGTTTCAAACTCGTGACATAGTCACATACACCAACCCACCTCCACAAACAGCTTCACTAAAATTAATTCGGTTTTTTAGTTACCTAAGTCTTCAGCTGAGTATCACAGAATCACAGAACATTAGGGATCATCTAGTCCAATCCCCCTGCCAGAGCAGGACCACCTAGACCAAGTCTCACAGGAACATATCCAGGTGGGTTTTAAACGTCTCCAGAGAAGGAGACTCCACAACTCCCCTGGGCAGCCTGAGTGCTCTGTCACCCTCACTGTTAAGAAGTTCCTTCTGATATTTATATGGAACCTCCTATGTTACATGTTACACCCATTACCCCTTGTCCTATCACTAGATGATGACACTGAGCAGAGCCTGGCTCCATCCTCCTGACACCCACCCTTCACATATTTATAGACATTAGTAAGGTCACCCCTCAGTCTCCTCTTCAGTAATTCACTGAAACACAGCCTCAGATATTTTTCTTCTCTTGGTACTGTGGTCACTTTGGTTTGAGGTACAAAATATTCTGCTCCCCACCTCCTTTTCCCTTTCTCCCAATTTTCTGAAGGCCATAAAACACTGGTAATGACTGCAGATTTCATTTGAAACCCTTGCCTTTTACAAGACTGGGAGTCTTCATGCCCAAATTGTTGGCTTCTCCTCTATTCTATTGCTGGTTTATTATTACTAATCTAATGCCACCAACCTTCTCTTCCTGCGAATCCATCCTTACCTACACTATTGCTTTTACTTTCCAGAGACCATTTAGTAGAGCTTTTCCTTACCAAGCAAACAACAAAGCCAGAGAGAGATAGATCAAGATGCAAGACCCACAAAGCCTGTAGTCTGTTCTAAGCATGATCTGACCTTCCTTTTAGTGTCTTCCCTCTTTAAAAGGATGCTGGTAAGTAGGTGTTGCCTTTGTTTTTCTCTTTTGTCTCTAAAAATGATCAATTAGTGTCAATATGAAGATTCATACTAGTCCTGAACCAAGGCTTCAGCTGAAAGTTCCTAAGGTCAGAAGCTTTGTTGGGCTATCTCCTTGCCAAGCGAGATATATATATATATATATATATACTTTCCATTCAATATACAGGTGGTAGTATCAGACTGAATGAAAAGGCCTTCAGAGGTCAACCTCAGCATTAGTAGGAAATCTGTGAAAACTCAGGTGTTTGAACTACTGGTGGTTTTGTGCCAGCCATGACATATGGAGCAGACACCACGGAGATGGAACTGAAGACCGCTGTTAGACTGCATCAGTATCACTTCACATTTTGAGCATTGCAATCCCATTTACTAATCCCATTTGCATCATGTTTGCTTGTGCTTAAGTAGATGGTGCAAGAGCCACGTAGTTTGAAAAGATTGTGTATTTTTATTTACGCTTGAGGTTGCACTTCCCGGAATTTGTCTGTCTTTTCGTATTGCCTTATGGTGTGTTGCTTGACTCCTGTTCTTTCTAAGTGTGAAAAGTCAGGAGGAGAGTTCACAGCAGGTTGATGGCCTGGAGATTAAAAGTCTGTCTAAGGACATTTCAAAGTTGTAAAGGTATTATTCTCACATGTACTTATTTCTTGGTGGGTGTGAACAACAGCTACTCACCAAGCTGGTGTAGTGTGAAATAGTTTCCTGTGAAATGATGTGCAGACATATGCAGAAAGCCACATGTACAGCAAAGGCACAGACTCATCCCTGACTTGTGATTAGTGAGATCCTTGCTGATAACTGAGTTAGGAATGACCAGTGGGGCACCCAACATTTTAATTACCCACGCGACTATATGGGTTTTCCATAATAGCGAGAATAAAAGCGTAATTCTGTCCTGGTGCTTTGAGATTAACACGCTGGAAGTGACCTTGACTGCTCAGCAGTGGTTTTCTGTTACTGGGCCAACTGTTACGGTTATTCTCCGCACATTCCTCAATTTCTCAATGCCTGAGATGAATTTTTAACCATGACTCACAAAAGTAAGTTTTGTTGTACTAAATGTTAAAAGTGTTCAACCTAAAGATTTGAGCTAAATAAAACCAAAGGAAGGCAAGTCCTCTGAGTGAGTTTCAAAACCTGGGTGATAGTTTGATGTCTGGTCATTATGGGGGTGAATATAGAACTGCTACTGCTAGTAATTTGCTTTTATCTTTGCAGGACAGTGAATAGGACACTGAAGAAAGCGGATTCAAGGCTTTTGACAAAGACTGCTCAACCACAGATGTCCATAGAATCATAGAATCATAATGGATTGGAAGGGACCCCAAAAGATCATCTAGTCCAATCCACCTGCAACAGCAGGATCACCTAGACTAAGTCACACAGGAACTCAGTATGACTATGACCAGGATGCACAAACGTGAGCTCTTTCTGCCCTACTGCTGGACACCAGCACAGCCCCACCTTTCTGGGGGGGCCAAAACTCAGTGTGACATGTGCCAGAAACGACAATAAGAAATTAAACGGCCATATGGAGCCATTGCTGCCTGCCAGTCATGGCAGTAGGTGGCCACTGGGACAGGAGATGTGTTGCAGAGGTCTTTGTGCATTAGGGGACTGAGGGACTAATACAAAACCTGGAAATGATTGCTAGTACATGTCTGTGTTGTTGCTTAGCTTTAGTGTTTATAGATTTCTTCATTCGTTTGGGATAGCAGCAGATTTTCCTTATCTAAGGATTTTCTTGGCTACAGTTTTCTGCATATTCCCTCTTCCCATCTTTCTGTCTCTTCTCATACACGATCCACTCCCTTTCATTAGCAGCAAATTAAAACAAAAGTTTGATTACTATTGTCTGGAATACTAAAGAGTTTAAACGAGCTTTGTATGTATCAGCATACTAAATACATAGTCCTTCTAAGTACTAAGACAAACGTGATGAAATTCAAATCCCACTTCTCTAGCTGTTTCCTCAAGTACCTGCTGAGGCCATTCTTGGAGGTTTTTTGCAGGAAGACCTCTGTGCAAGTAGCAAATCACAAGTAATTTCACTCTAAATGATTTCTTAGAGTGCTAGACTGTGTCACACTTGGTTGCAGATGTCCCACCTCAAGCGCTAACCTCACACCTTGTCCTGTGTGAATCAACCTCTGCAGAACAAACTCTGTTTCTACCTTTTAGGAAATTACTCTGAGAGCAAAGAACAATTCAGTGTGACTAAGGCTGCAGGACTGTGATCCTAAAAAGCTGTATTCTCTTTTTGTTCATCTGTCACCTGGCTTAAGCCAAGGAAGATCGAAATCAGAGAGAAGACCAAAGCTTTCATGTGACATTCCACGACCTCCAGGTAAATAGCCCCATCCAAGCTGGTCGTTATCACATCATCGGACAAAGGACCCAGACTGTAGACAAGGCAAATAGGACAAGGAAGGCTTATGCTGGAAACAATCCCAGGAGGAGCAATTTATTGTTGTTTGGCTCAGGTAAAACAACTGCTTATAAGGTAAATAAATATTGTAAGGTGCATTAGGGAGTTGAAGTTTGTGATGAAAAGAGCACCCATGCAGTCTTGTAGGAGTCCATCTATTTTGTAGGTTTGTTTGCTGATGAACAGAATTCCCTTAAAGCAAAACTTAGAGAAAAAAGAAGGTAAAAGCAACCCATTTGGTGAGGTTATGATCAGAAAGAAATGTCATTCTGTGTGATCAGGCACCATTCTCATAAAAAAATGAGTCGTTGACTCATGAGCTCTTCATGACTCATGCATTCTCATTATGGTCTCACTATGGGGCTGTGTCCAGAGCATGACAGATCACCCTCTCTGGGAAAGAACGGGTTTTGTTGGCTTGGTTTTGCTTTGTATTCGGTGCTCTTTCTCTAACAAGCATTAGAAGTGAATAGTTTGGATTCATCTTCATCCTAAGCACAATAAACTTCGTGGAAGTGACCATTTCAGCTCATAGACAGATTGCTCTTTATAAACACCATTTGCATTTGTTTCTGTCCTGGTGTCACTAGGACAGACACCCAGCCCAGCCATGCTCTGCAGACCATCAGCAGTGTCGAGTCAGCCACGACAGGTGATTCCAATTGGCTACAGGTGGATCCCACTCCATTAACATCACCCTTAGCAGAAAAGGGAAGTTTGCTGGAAGAGCAGGTTTTCTGTTTACCCTCTTGCTACTGCTGGGGAGCCGCTTCCTTGCTGTGACCACTGTACTGAGGTGAGTACAGTTTTGTGTGCTTTATATTGCTATTGGTAGTAGTTAGGCTGTTTTGTTCAGTCTGTTTTCATTTCAGACTGTGGGTCACCCCTCTATTTCCTGAGCCCTCTGGATAGTGCAAACACTGAAGTTTGGCCTTGGATAGGGGCTGAACATAGACAGTTTCATAGTGACTCTAAGGAAGAGGTGATGGTGGTGATTTATTGTTTTTAAGAAACTGGTGGGATGGGAGGGCAGAGCTTAGGAAAGGAATTGCCTCAAAAGGTCCAAACCTAAGGCTGTTGGTTTTGAGTACTCGAACTTGTCCAAACAAGGTATCTCCAAGGACAGAAGCTCTGAACTGTTTCTGAGTGTCTTGTTCCAGTGTTTGATCTCCCTCCTGGCAAATGTTTTCTTCCTGGTATCTCATTGCAATTTCCATTGTTGTAACTTCAGTCTGTTGCCCACATGCTGCCTCTGTGCTCTGCTGAGGTCTGTGCTCCATGTTCTACATGGTTGGCCTCCTCTGTTGGGTGGGTGTAGTGTTTGCTTATCCTCAACTGCCTGTGCTTTTGGCTTGTCTTGCAAAACACATGATGAATTTCCGTATTTGGAGAAAGGGTGGGGGACATGTTCTTTTCCCTTCAACTAGTTTTTACTTTTAGTTTGCTACAAGAGGCGAGTAACGTAGTGGAAACAGTCACAAAATTCTTATATATTTATTTATTTGTGCCACAGAACTTGCAATAATTCTGTTGTTTCAGTTCTGCACAGTGGACAACCTTTATTCCAAGGAGCTATTTATTTGTCTGTTTGTTGACAGTGGGAAACTTAAGGCACAGTTTCAGATAGATTCAGAGAATGTGCTTTAGTTTCAAATTATTGACATTTCATTACTGTTTATAAATATGTGAAGGGTGGGGGTCAGGAGGATGGAGCCAGGCTCTGCTCAGTGTCACCTAACAATAGGACAAGGGGCAATGGGTGTAAGCTGGACTATAGGAGGCTCCACATAAACATGAGAAGGAACTTCTTCACAGTGAGGGAGGGTGACAGAGCATTGGAACAGGCTGCCCAGGGGAGTTGTGGAGTCTCATTCTCTGGAGACGTTTAAAACTTGTCAGGATGTGTTCCTGTGTGACTTGGTCTAGGTGATCCTGCTGTGGCAGGGGAATTGGACTAGATGATCTTTGAAGGTCCCTTCCAATCCCTAATGTTCTGTGATTCATGCCTAGTTTGGACTAGATGGAACTGAGAGTAAGGAACAGGTTTCTACTAGAAATGACTGTTAGTTTCTGAATATGTGATTCTGTGAATAAATAATTGAGTGAAATATTCTGACAGCTCTTCCTGAGCTCTCTTCCTGCATAGAGTAAAAACTGTTCTTAGAAGCAGGCTACTTGATTGGAAGGTTCTATGGAATGTCTGTGACTGTGAGCACATCTATAGAAACCAATTCTGTACCTGGTTCCTGAATAAAGCAAAAAAATCAACACAACAGAAGATGGATTAAAGAAGAAAATGAAATGTAGTAGTAATTATCTGTCTTCTAAAAACACATTGAAATTATGGGAGCAAGATTCTGCTCAAGAAAAACTAATCTTGTTTTAATTTATTTTCTTTGACAATTTATATTCTTTAATGGATTTGTAATTAATCAATTTCTAGACACAAATTTGTCTCTCATTGTATGTAAACGGTTGCACCAACAAAAACTTTGGTTGTACTGTCTGTAGAGAACAGAAAATTAGGTTCTGAAGAGAGTCAGCTCATCGTTATGGAATTAAGTCTATCCACGTTGTGGTTGGGCTTTTCTAGAGGCATGAAGCAGTCTCACTTAGTCACATCCCAGCAGTGAGGGGAAGTATATTTAAAGGAAAGGGAATTCCTTTTTGTCTCCTTTCTACACAGGTGCACAGAGATACACAGATAATTAGGAGTTGGAAGTGACCTCCAAAGGGGTCATCAAGTCCAACCTCCCTGCTGAGCAGGACCATAAAACCTAAGACTGGTTACAGGGACACACATCCACACAGCTCTTAAAAGTCTCCAGCAAAGCAGACTCCACAGCCTCCCTGGGCAGCCCGTTCTTGTGCTCAGTAACCCTTACAGTAAAGAAACTTTTCCTCGTATTGAGACGGAACATCTTGTGCTCCAACTTACGCCCATTGCTCCTTGTCCTGTCACAAGGCATAAGTGAAAAGAGATTGTCTCTTTCTTCTTGACACTCAGCCTTCATGTATTTATAGACAGTAATTAAGTCCCTTTATAAGCTTCTCCTCTCCAAACTGAAAAGTCCCAGATCAATCTTTCCTTGTAAGGCAAGTGCTCGAGTCCCTTAATCATCATTGTGGCCCTCTGTTGAACTCTCTCAATCAAGTCACTATCCCTCTTGAACCAGGGAGCCCAGAACTGGATGCAATATTCCAGATGTGGCCTCACTGGGGCAGAATACAGAGAGTGAAGAAACCTTCCTTGATCACACATGCTCTTGATCCATCCCAGGATTCCATTTGCCTTCTTGGCCATAAGAGCACATTGCTGTTCCATGGATAACTTATTGTCCACAAGAACTCAAAGATGCCTCTCCATGGAAGAGCTCTCTGGTAGACCATCCCTCAACCTGTATTGGTGCATGGCATTACTCCTTCCCAGGTAAACGACTCTGCACTTTTTAAACCCATCCCTCCAGTCTATTCAAGCTTTCCTGAATGGCTGCGCAGCTATCGGGTGAATTGACCAGACACCCAGCTTAGTGTCATCAACAAACTTGCTGAGGAGACACTCTATCCCATCATCAAGGTCATTGATAAAGACATTAAAACCAGACCCAACACGGATTCCTGGGTAATGCCACTGGTTACAGGTCTCCAGCCAGACTCTGTGCCATTAATCACCACCCATTGGGCTCTGTTATATTGCCAGTTTTTAATCCAAGTCACAATCTGTTCTTCAACTCCACACTTCTCCTAAGCTGACTCACAAGGATATTAGGGGGGACTGTGTCAAAAGCTTTACTAAAATCGAGGTAGACCACATCATTTTTAGCATCTTTCCTCAGAAGTGTGTCTTGACCAAAACCACAATTGTATTCACTTCACAGCTGCAAGGAATTTCTTCAGAAGAGCCTTTCTGCTGTGGCATTGCCTTTGAAATACTCTTTAGTGACAAGTTTTCATTAGAAGTTTTTACTCAGACCATTTTCGAGTGATTCTGTTCTACCTTCAAAGCCGGCTGTTGTCTCTAGAAGCACCGATTTCTTCCTGACACAAATTGTGCTCTACCCTTGTCGTTTTGCAGTCTCTCTCCTACCACCCAGCACCCCCCACCTTTCTCCATGGTAACGCAGAAGCTGATAACAATGTGTGACACTTACCAGCAAAAGGATTCAGAAGGGAGAAGTGTAAAGGGCGAGAAATGTGGAAACTTGTGCCCAGAGCTGCCTGTTCAGACTTCTGCAGGCTTTAGCTTTTTTCTGCTTTGGTCACGTTTGATTCATCCTCCAAAACGGCTGGGTCTCATTGGTTTTATCTGTCATTTACTTTACCCTGCTCTTTATTGCTTCCTCAAGTGCAAACCAGTTCCTCAAGCTTTCCCGTTGGATGCTTCCCCCCACTAACTGGGGGGGAATAACCTGAACTCGCAGGCAGACAGCAGTACAGCTGATAGCAGTGGAGGCTTGCAATTGGAAAAGGAACCAGTCAGCAGTGTAACTGTGGAAACAACAGCCGGTGTCTGTTTAGGTGTTTTTTAGGACAAAACAACACTTCTCTGCATCAAGTTCTTTTGGGGACTTGGTTTTCTGGCAAACTCCCTGCTGACCATCCATTGGCATACTTGTGCCTGGACCAGACTTGGTCACTTCACTGGGAGAGTAATTTCTGCTGGGAACAACCACAAATCAGCCTTTTGTCTCTGCTCTAGAAGCCAAATTACAGAATTAAAGACCTTTCAAATTCCTCATTTATTGCAGCTAGACAACGTGGAAGTGCACAAAAATCCTCACTGCCCGATGCCTCTTTCTAAAACCTGGTATAAACAGGATCTCCTTCACAGTGCCATTACAGTACAGTACAGTTTTTGACCATGCTGCTTGTATCTCAGCATCTCATGACTGTGTGAGACAATTGTTCAGACAAGGGAAAGGCCATATTGGTCTAGACGACTCATGAATTCCAATAGTTCCCATTTCCTATTGGTCTCCCATAAAGAATGCAAATACCAGCCCAATTGTATAAACTTGTAAAGTTGTTTTACGTACACACGTTCTCACTCTGGATTTGGGCATTAATCCAACACAACAATATGTGTCGCTGAAGTTTGGAGCCATTTGCCTAATCCTACCTTCTGGCACTCTCACCTGCGAGTCACAGCTGCAGTTACTGCTGGGACAGACATGACCTCCTGCGTGCAAACCCCTGCTTCACGCTTTCTTTAAGCTACCTGGCAGAGATGAGGGTGTTTTGACCAAAAGAAAAATAAAGCGAGGGGAATGCTATGAAATACTCAGAGCTGGAATGTTGGACCCGGAGGTGTACACATCTTTGGAGGACGATGTAGGTGAACTGCTGAACTGCAGTGTCTTTCAGTCCAGAGTGTTTTCTACATTTGGGACTAAAACCAGGCTTTTCAAAAACCAGTCTTCAGTGAGTGAAATCAAATATTCATAGGCTTTTATGGCGTAGTGAGACTGCCTCTATGAGAGAGTGGGCTCTCTTTGGGACCGGTAAGCTTGTCTGCCTCTGTTCTGGCAGTTTTTGCTGGTTTGCTTCCCCAGATCTGTGCTCTTCAGGAGAAATGCATTTTGAGAACAAAGACTCATTTACTGCAAAGGGTTAAAACGGCGACAAAGCCAGCACAGGAGGTGGCATGCCACAGCAGCTCTTCCCTGTTCAAAATAAAGGGGGATTTGTCACATGAAGGGTCTCTCCATGGGAGCTGTGGTGTAGACTGGGCAAATATAAAGTGCCTTGGGGCAACATATGGAGGAGGAGCTGAGGCTGCTTTGGAGTCAGTGGGCTATCAGTTGGGATGGGGTGGGTGACACCTCCTCCCACCACTGGCACCCTTGCTGCCACAGTACCAATTTGCCCTTTTAATGCCAGAAGCCACAATCTCATATTTGCTAGGCAGTGGAAGCAGTCAAAGTCAAAATCACTCCTACAGTTTTGAGGACATGAGGATATTATTCTACAGCAACGCTACAGCTAGTTATGCTGCGCTGGTCTCACTTACTACCTCCTGTGCCACCACCTGCCAGACCCAGCCCGCCTCATCTGAGTGCCGTCTGGCATTGCTGGAGCGTGAGGGGCATGGCCTCCCCGTGAAGGTGGAGTATGTTGGCACCGCAGGCCAACAACCCTTCATTCTTCAATATGGCTGGCGCCCAGGGTCAGCACAGGAGAACTTGTGCCGGTTTTTTTATATTATTTTTTCTGGTCCAAGTAGCTCAAACAAAAGCCAATTACTGCAAGTACATCAAGTCTAAGAGCGCTCCCTGAAAGTGATGCTGTGACTGTGCAGCCAATGCGGGCAAGTCCCCGCTGCACTGTTGGGTCGGGAAGTGTCACTTTCACTAGCCACGTTAAGAGTTTAGACACAGAGCTTAAGATTCAGTGTAAACTAAACATCTTTTCATCAAAATCACATTGCTGCTTCTATGAGGTTTGCATTTGCTTTCACCCTTTACAGCTGGTACTGAACAGCCCTAGAGGCTGAGGCAGGTCTGTCCTTTTCTAGGACAAACCCTCTGCTTCTGTTCCCTGGTCAGGGTAGAACCACAGACCGGAGGCATGGCAGGGCTCGGGCACATGCCGCCACGCAAGAGTGGTGCAGGCGATGGCGCAGCAGCTTGTGGTGTTATGGTATGGAGCCCATACAACTGCAGAGAGGCAGATTGCCTGGCCTGAGCCAAGCATCTTCTGCTGAGGTGGGCTACCACCAGCTCACTGAAGTGAGGACCTGTAGGCTGGGCACTCTTCACCCTTTGCCCCCATCACTCGTGGCTATGCTCCAGATGGACACAGTGTTACGCAGGCTGGAGATGAGGCTTTGTTCCTGCTGTTGGTACTGCAGAGCCCATTTTTCTGAAGAAGCAGCTTTCGTATGTTTGGGGATGTGCCAGCCCCTGATAATCCAGAAAATCCTGAATGTAGGCACATGCCTTAAAAAGCCTTTCTGTCCCAAAGGCTGCTCTAGGAGAGCGAGCACCTTCTTTGGCAGAGGGGTTTTCAGGTTCATATGTAGCTTTTGTTTTAAAACACATCGCTATTATAATGTAAAATCATCTGCCTGGGGGATGTGGGATGTTGTTGGACCATGACCAAGCGTGTTTGCTTGTAGCCTTCTAAACCAGAGTGCTAAGAAATAAATCCTGAACAGAAATGGATGGATGGTTTGTACTGAAAACGTGTTTCACAGCCTTCACCCTTCTTTTCTAGGGTGGATGTTTTCTAGATTGGCTCAGCAAATGCTGTAGATACAGGAAACTTGTTCACTTAATTGCAAATGATTTGAAATGATTTTTCCCTGTTTGGGGGCTCCATGGTCTTCTAATTAGATTGCATTATTCCAGCAAATTGTGATGCAAGCAGCACATCCTTTTCAGATCCTATTGAAGTGTGTTTTCTACACTTTGCAGTCACTCTTGTACGTGTCAGTTCTCGTTCTACTAACACATTGATGCTGATTTCCTTACGGAACTCATTACAAACATTCTCAAAAGGTGAGGATTTAAAGATTCCTACAATGTTTTGGCTTTTCTCCTTCCGCTGGTGTTTTAGCAGGACAGTGCTGTTCTGGAGTGATCTCATGGTGCTGGCTGTTACTGTTATGACCTCTCTCATTTGCAGAACTTCTCAGAGATGTTTAGCATGTTCGGTGAATTCTAATGTCGTCGTTGTAGTTGTTGCTGCCAAGTGAAACGTAGGCTTGTGTGACACTGTTAAATTTGCATGTCTGTCATGCACTTGAGGAGAAGGTGCCATTGTCTAAACCTTGTGCTTTGAAAGCAGATTTTTAACAGCAGAGGTTATCATCCTGCAACACTTCTGCAGTCGGTGGTATTTAAGGCAGCTCGCTGCATCCACTGGCACTTCATTGCCCTTAAAGGAGCTGCCTATGGGAATAATGGTCTTCTCACATTCTGCCAGTTACAAAGTTGGGAGGAGGAGATGCCATGTGGAAGACTGAAGGACACAAATTAACCCAAGCCAGCCCTGTGCAATGTGAGGTATTAAAATCAGTATTTGGTGCATTTCAAATTGATTATTTCCTTTGAAGTGGACTTGAATGGTGCAGAGGGATAGTGAATGGAATTAGCTTTGACCTTAATTGAGTTGTAGAATGACTGCATTTATAGTTAGAGGAGCACCTAGTTTTTAATTGGGACCTATCAGAAGACATTAACGCTCTAGGGTTTGGAGGGATGCTCACTGGATACTCTGAGGGCTGACAGCATCTCAAACAAGACTTCTATCGAGAACAAAATTACCCTCTTCTTAACAGCACTTGTTGCACTCGGGGGAAAGCTTCTGCCTAAATCCAGGTATATGCCCTGCTATGCTCCTGTAATTCCATTTTTACAATTGGTTTTTAACGCTGTCAGAAGAAGAACGCCCCTTGACAATGACTAAGCAGAGCGAGAGAAGTCTGTTTCTTACACTTCTACTGTTTTGCTCTTTCACTTACCCACACTATTTGTTTCCTTCCATCATCTGCTCTGTCTCGGGAAAGCCAGGCACTGAGCTGTCTGGGGCAGGTGCTCGTTTTTCTCTGTCGGTGCTGGTAGGAACTTTAACACCAGTAAAAATTAACAAGTCTCTGTCACTCCTCAGACAACAGAATATCTAGTGCAAGTGGGGAGATCACTGCTTGGCTATGAACACTTTCTGTTAGAGTTTCAGCTACAAGAACCTACCTCTTACCTTGATAAAGAAACCAGAGAAGGAGCTTCCATAGGCTTTGTATGTGCTGAGATGAAAATCCTGTTGTTTGGGATTGTGGGAGAGGGGAGGAAAACTCCAACCTCAAAAAAGGGTAAGGGCTGTCGTCTCCTGAGAACAGTTCTGGTGACAGCAGTTACCTGCTTGTATGGCTGCCTCAGGAGGAATTTATAACTCTGTGCTTGGCTACCTCAAAGATCTTGAGATTTAGGTTGATAATGGAAAATATGCTGGTTGCAATCTTTGGCTCTTGCGATGCTGCAGTAAGGCACTGAATTCCTACAATTAACTAAACAAGTAAACCAGACAGTTATACAACTACGTAACACAGACTTCTGAGGGGATTTGGCAGATTACAGGCTGCTAACACTGTCATAACCACCGTTAAAAGTCTGTAATTGTATTAATATCAAAGAACTGGAACCAAACTGAAGAGAACGGAAAGCCGATTAAAAAAAGGAATCTCTTTGCTGTGGCCTCCGGTAGTGCTGTGAAACATAAGAGCGAGTGAAGGGTGAGAGAACATTTCAGAAGAGGCTGATGGAATGAAAGCTGTGATGAAGAAAATCTCTTCATTAGTTACAATTCTAAGTTTGGAGTAAATGTGAGATCTGATGTTTGCTAAGAGTGCTCCGTCATGGCAGAGGGGGGCATCTGCCTATTGCCTGGCAGTCAGAATAAAATCAGAGACGGCAGAATGGTGGAGCTCAGAGTTTTCTCCATTGTTAAAGAAATCCTGCATGTCTGTGTGATTATTTTTACATCAGACAATGCTTTCAGTAGGTTCCTGTTACACCCAGTTTTCCTAACTGGTTAGAAGCACAAATATTTTTGTGATGATGTTTTCCTCTGGGTTAGACATTGCTGGTGAGCTTAGATCGATTGCATACCTTGGCTATTGTTGGTTTTGCTAGCAGAATTTGCAAGCCTTTTGGGGAAGGCAACATCCTCAGGTGGTTTAGTGCTGTTTGTCATCCTTATTTGTACGACATTTTGAAGGTTCACTTATGCCACTGAGGTCCTTGTGGAGCCTCTGCTGCATTGTGACTCCAAACATTAACCTGTGTAGCTTCTATCGTATCGTGACCCCAGGCACTAAGACCATCACTATCTTTCCTTCCCTGAGTCTGTCTGGACCATGCATCCAATGCTTCTGGGTCAGGTTCACCACCTGAAGTTATGAGCACTGTCCTTTGGCTCAAGCAGGGGAGGGGTTATGTTCATTAATCCAGCACTGCTGGGTTCACTCTCTGGAGATGAGGTGCTGCTGTACTTCAACTGTATTTTCCAGATGGGCAGTATCAACTTCTTTGAAAACAATTAAGAAGCCATTGTTTAGCAGAGGAGGTCTGTGCCCAGAATCATGGTAAAGTAGTCACATCGTGGGTACTGTTCCTGTTAATCTGATTCAAAGAGAGAATGAAAACATCATCAGAATGTGCAGACTTTGTCCCACGTTTGGAGGCTTTAACAGCAGAGTGTGCCTCTTGAAATAATGGAACTGGGCTCTGTTTGGGCAACGGTCTACCATTTGACGTGCCATGTGGACTCTGGTGTTGAAAAAAGAGAAGGGGGGAGAAAAATAACGCGTATGTGTGGTAATAATCTGCACATGACTGGCTGCTGTAATGTGCCCTGCTGTACTGCCAGCAGGGAAGTGAGTGATTGCCTCTTGCCTACACAATGGACGCTGGCTTTGCTTCACGGGGCTTTTCAGAAAGAGAACAAATAAAAGAGGGAGATAAGGAAGGAAACGAGGAAATAATGAAACCTAACACCTTTCAGACCTTGAGGTCTGATCATGTAGTCAATAAGAGGGTTTTTTTTGGCTTCTAAAATATCTTTAGACAGGCTACTGTGTGCAAGGGAACTTGTCAATCAAGAGATGAAAGGCAACTACCCGCCTTGTACTGTGACCTCTGTGTCTTTTAGCTGAGGTGGTGCCGCAGGAGCTGTGCTCACCGGGAAAGTTTTGACTTGTTTTGCTGGTCTGGTGGCTCATCCGGAGCAGTTTGATATTCAAATGAATGTGTCAGGAACAAGAGTGTGGTGCTTCAGCTCTTGCTCGGGCCTGATGACATTGATTTGTGAGCATACTGCTTGACTACGGGATGTGTGACAGATAAATTTTATCAAAATTAAGGCACAATTAAACATTTCATCTTCCTAATTACTGGCTGTAGATTCAGCCTGATGACCATGTGCTGTAAGAAATCAGCGACCATTACACATTTTAATGGAGCACAGCTGTCTTACAGCTTGGTAATATTTGCACAGTGCCACAGAACTGTAATTTATGATAAAAAGAAAAAATGCGTATTGGCTCTTTTTTGCCAAAATAGATTAAGGATTCATATACTTTAATGAGATTTGGACCTAGCCTTGGATTATCGTTATAAATGATTTATGTGCATGTTGGTGGACTCCTGTAGTTTTGAGTTGATTTGTGTTTTGGACTACCAATATGTAATTCAGTATTTCCTTGCGTGCCAGTGTTTGTGTTCTTTCCCCTCTCTCCATTTTGGTTCTGTTTTTCTGCCATAACTTAGCGAGAAGGGCAAGTGGGAAGGTTAAGCAAGCATTGAAGCGTGTTTTCCAGGAGCATCCCTCAAAGCAAGCTCCCCAAATCCCTTCCCTGCTCCTTCATTCTGTGCCCTAAGATCAGGGAGGGTACAAGGTGAGGGGAGGTGGGTCAAGGTCACTTCTGCTACCTAGAAAGCAGGGCACAGGAGCAGACACTCCCTGAACCCCTGCTCAGGCAGAGACCTGCTCAAACATTCCTACTCTGCCTTGAGACACAGCAAACCCCTTCCTCCTGCTTGTTCAAAGCATGACCTATAAAAGGGGGTTTGCTCTTCCATTTGGTTTTTTGCCAGAAAAGATGCTGCTTCTCTAAAGGGGAGAAAAAACCCCAGACAGCCCAACCACGTGTGTACCCAGGTTGTAATTTCTTTGAACCTCCTTTCTTAGTTCTTCACTAGGTTTCTTTCACAGATCATTTAGAAGAGTGCAGAGCAGGGGAATGATGAAGATAGAATGAGATGTTTTATATCTAAATCTATGTGCACTTAAGGATGTACATGACGGCTATGTTTTGGATTTGTGCATGCTTTATTTTTACATTAGACTTAATGAACTAAATTCACACTAAGTTTAACTACCTAGATTTCCAAGGAGTCGTGCTCGAGTCCAGAGCTTGGCCCCATATGTTGCACAACCCTGAGACCCATATGTGCAGAGGAAAAGAAAAACTAAATTCTAATTTTCATAATAATAATAAAAAAATCCTGTCCAGGCTTGATTTACTTCAGTGTTCATATGCTGGAATGTTTCATACTGTACCAGGTTGCATATGCTTGCACACTAATTCTCAATTGCCGTATGCAGTTTGTGACAACCATCTGCTAAGACCTCCCTTAGAGTTCTTTCTCCCACTCAGCCCAGCTGAAATAAAAATATGGACAGAAACAACTTCTGTGGGGAGATGAAAAGTTAATAGTGGACTTGGAGTTAGGCAGTATCTGATTCAGTCAAGTGCTCCTACAGCTTATGCCCTCCTTGTAAAAGATCCCAAGGTATAAAACGATAAATGTAATGGAAAGCTATAAAATAAAGCCATACTTGCCCTGACAGGCCAGACTGTGCTAGAAAGGTAGTAACCAAACGTGCATTCAGCAGAGATGCGTTCAGCGCTCAAACCATTCCAAACCAGCAGCTTATACTGACTGCTTATTACTAACCCTAACCCTCACAACATTAAAGCACTCTAAAGCAGGAGGGGTATGAGTGGCGGGAAAGAGAGTGTGAGAGAGAAGGGGCTGAAAAATCTGCTCTTGGTTTCATTGCCAGAGAATCCATTCAAGTCAACCCAAACAGAAATGTAGGGCTGTGTGTCAGCTGCTTCTGTTCATGTCAGGGACAAGCCAGTGACCAGGGCATCCAAAAATCAGGTGAAGAGAATGTGTAGGTGAGCAAGTGAGGAGCAGTTATAGGGGATGGAGCCACAGGATGAGAAAGTGAAGATGGGCTGTTGCTACATTGGCGTGTCCATCTTCAATCTATAGTTTCACCTTATTGTGTAGTAATGGGTTAAAATATATTTTATGAGGTGGAAATCATAGGTCTTGGTCATGCTGACTTGACTTCAACAGGTTTTCAGTGTGAATGTGAGTGAAAACTCAGTCCTGGTGGTGAAGCGTCACTGCTCAGACTTAAAAAAGAGAGAAGGCAAAAGGAAAAGGAAGAACAGCTCTGGGTTTGACAGTCTCCCGCAGCATTGTCTTGGAAAAGCTGGCAGTCCGTGGCTTGGACGGGTGTATTCTCTGCTGGATTAAAAACTGGCTGGATGACCAAGCACAGTGGTTGTGAATGGCACTGCATCCAGTTGGTGTCCAGTGGTGTCCCTCAGTACTGGACCTAGTTCTAGTCAACATCTTTATTGATGACCTGGATGAGGGAATCGAGTCTAACCTTAGTAAATTTGCAGATGGCACTGAACTAGGCAGGGGAGTGTCGATCTGCTGGAGGGTAGGAGGATGCTGCAGAGAGATCTGCAGAGGCTAACGGGATGAGGTTTAACGGGGCCAAGTGCAGGGTCCTACATTTT
Source organism: Phoeniculus purpureus (assembly GCA_028565055.1). Taxonomy (NCBI): domain Eukaryota; kingdom Metazoa; phylum Chordata; class Aves; order Bucerotiformes; family Phoeniculidae; genus Phoeniculus; species Phoeniculus purpureus. The sequence continues at coordinate 31,578,356 of JAOXOE010000343.1, read as the reverse complement.
GGCCGAAATAACCCCCTGCAGCTGCAGACTGGGGGATGAATGGCAGAGAGGGACTTGGGAGTACCAGTTGACCACTGATTGACCATGAACCAGCAGTGTGCCCAGGTGGCATGAAAGGCCAATGACATCTTGGCTTGTATAGTAGGAATCATGTGGCCAGCAGGACTAGGGATGTAATTCTCCCCCTATACTCAGCACTGGTGAGGTCTCACCTCGACTACTGGGGGCAGTTTTGAGCTCCTTGCTTGAAGAAAAATATTGAGGTGCTGGAGTGGGTCCAGAGGAACAACAAGGCTGGTGAACGGACTGGAAGGAAAGTCTGATGAGGAGAGGCTGAGGGAGCTGGGGTTGCTTTATGCTGGAGAAGAGGAAACTCGAGGATGACCATATCTTTTAGAGATATGTATCTCTGTGACTACCTGAAGGGAAGTTGTAGACAGGTGAGGGTCAGGCTGTTCTCCCAGGCAACTAATGACACGATGAGAGGGCAGGGCCTGAAGCTGTGCCAGGGGAGGTTTAGGTTGGATATTAGGAAGCACTTCCTCACAGAAAGGGTGATCAGACATTGGAATGGACTGGCCAGGGAGGTGATGGAAACCCCATCCCTAGAGGTGTGTAAGAAAAGACTGAATGTGGCACTTAGTGCCATGGTCTAGGTTGTGGTAATGTTAAGTCATAGGCTGAGCTTGATGATCTTAGAGATCTTTTCTAGCCTCAATTATTCTGTGAAAAACATGGAACTCGTGTTTTGTTAGATCTCTAAAGGCAGCATATTGAGGTGGTTGGCAAATGCAGTGTTTGTAGGTTGCACTGTCTTGGGTGATAGCTTGACTTCTAAAGGCTCAGTAAGGGATTTTCTGCCCTAGAAATTGTAAGGCTGCACATATGTAAACCTTGAAGCTGAAATGGGTTTGCACTATTTTAAGAGCTTTTGAAAGGCTGGCATATTAAGTTATATATCAGTTTGTCCCCCATTGGTCATTATCTTAACAGCTACTCTAAGTGTAGCCTATCAGTTTTAAATACAGGAACAGCAGTACCTAGTGCATTATGATGTTCCAGATGGAACATTTAACATAAATTGAAATATCTGTGTATTTGAGGGTTTTCACAGCACCACTATACGTCACCATTTTCTGTAGGTACTGCCTTATTCATACAGCATGGAAAAAGCTTGAAGATATAGGTGACTAGAGAACGGGTGACAGCCCAATATTCAGCAAGACCTTTTGGCTGCAGAAAACATTTCATGGTTTGGCAGGAGTGGAAGAGAGGAAGGGGTGCAGCAGGCTCTGGCGTCTGGTTTGTCCTGTTCTGGGTTCTCTCTACTCATGCCAACTGTTGGAAACCTCTGTGAGGCCTTGACATCATGAACCATCTATTACTGACTTGCAACATGCGATGCCTCAAGGCATGTCTGCTCTAGAAGGGGAATAACCACATTAAATGGGATTAGGGAGATGGGCAGCTCTGGTGACCTAGAATTCCTGATGGGGAAAACATCCTGAATCCAACTGGAGGTCGCACAGCCTTTTTCATTACACTTGTAACTGACGTATTTTGGGTACAAAGAGAGAGGGAAGGGAAGTGACGTCAGCAATTTTACAGCAGAGGAAAAAATTTTATCACACTATGGTACAATAGTTTGCTTTTGAGGGAATTTTTTATGTGAGTAGGTCCACAAGACGGTGCTTGTATTGCATGCAGACACACATTACTTACTATCTGCTTCAGTTCTCCCCAATTCTTTGAGAGCTGCTGGAATATCGTGGTCACTTACTTAGTTTTCCTACTCTTGTCCTTAGCTTTAAGCACCAGAAATTTATGCTCAAGAAGGTGCTATGTCTGGATGACAACAAAACCCAGCTTGTGGACGTTCCCTTTGCTTAATTGATTTCACATTACCCTCCTGCCCAGCAGCTATCTTGGATGCTATTCACAGTGGATAAATGTGAAGGTTTCCTTCTCAGAAACGAGGAGGCTGAGAGCTCTTCCAGTCTGTGTACCTGGAGTTTTTCTAAGGTACTGACTTGGTTTTGTGTTAACTGCTGGAATTCAAGTTGTAATTGGGCTATAAAGCACTTTGAAGTCCCTATCTCCTGTGAGTCCCATATGTAAAGCTATTGGTACCCAGTTGTTAATTCCTTTCCCTATGCCAGTGGAGATACAAAAATGGACTGTACTGGTGCTTGTCAGAGAAAATGGGTCAGCTCACATCTCGGCTCCAATATTTATTTGTAAGACTCCAATATTTATTTATAAGAGGTCATGCTTAAGCAATCAAGACAAAAGTGACACTAATTAATAAGCTTGCACTTAGCACCCAGTTCATGAAGTCTCAATCCCTGACTTACTTGCAACCAGTGGTTTTCAATAAAATTCCCACTTGTTGACACCTGTGTGAACTGCTAGAATTGCTCTGCATGTGCTGGGAAGAAGCAGGTTACAGGATGCCTATAGCCACGTGATTAATTCAGCATCAGGAGTGAGGGGCTGAAAAACCTCTGGCAGATTAGTTCCCGTTACTAGTAGGTGTTACTGTGACCATATATCAATCTTTTTAAAGTAATGCATTGCCATTCATAGGTCTGTAGACAGTTTTTACACTTCTATCGTCATATCCATGGCCTTCAGAGTTACATCTGATGGACCTTTTGTCAAGCCCCAGATACTGAATCAATGTGACAGCATCCTCCATTTATATATATATTTATTTTTTTTTAACCCAAGAGGCCTTGGAAAAGTTTAATGCAGCTTCCAGGTAAAGTTTAATCCACATGGCTGAATCCCCTGAAGTATTTTCTGAAGGGAACACTCCTCCCCCATGCTTTAACATGCCCAATGTCCTTTACACTGGAGGAAATTGAAGAGCTGAAGGTCTTCAGGCCAGGCATTACTGCAATAGAAATTAGTGCATTTATGGAGCTCTGCTGCCTACTAAGATGTTGGGTGCAACAATGCCTGTAGTTAACCCCAATGCTTAAGAGAAACAGTTAGAACCTCTAACAATGAGTTTTTCCCCCATCACCATAACTTCCCACTAAATGTACATTTGTGACCTTTTATAGCCCAGACTATGAAGCAGAACATTTTTTTGAGGAAAGGAAGATGCACATATTATGTATATACCAATTTTATTGATAAAAAAGAGAAACATCCTAATGCTGGTCTGGGTTACAGCTCAAATGAGCTGACACAACCCAATCAGTGACTTCAAGTGATTTAACACAGTAGTGACCCAATGATGCTGGGCGAGCAGGATGACTTAAAGCCTACTGTGGTCCTGGAAACCTCTCTGCTGTTCTCAGCTATGGCATCTGTCCCTGGAAGAAAGAAATCCCTTTTCCACATACCTTGCTCCTTGCTCTTTCTGAGGATAAAAATGTTCCCTCTTTCTGTGAAGATACATATGCATGCATGTAGGGTCAGAACCGGGCCCACAGCTGTACTCACAGCACTTGCCAGTGAGTGACAAAGTGGGTAAATACCTGCCGTGCCATTAGATGAATTTTCTCCAGAAGGGAGTGCTCCAGAGTACTGTGTTTTCTTGGAGTTTTATCCTTTTCATGCAAGATATTGAATAATAATAATGATTTGACTTAAATAATAATGCCTGTCATTCTAGCAGCAGGCAGCTCCCTTCTGGTCAAGCTAAAACGTTACCTGTGTTGGACATGTGTGTGTCAGTGTGACATAGACCAACGCTTTTAAACAACAGACAATGACATTATCAAACATAGAACTCCATTAATGCTGATCATTTACAAACCTCAAAGCACAGCTAAAATCTAACATGAAGAAGGGAAGGTGCTTCAGCTGATCCTGCCTAACACAGTGCAAGCATGCAGCAGAACTAAATTCTTTATTTTTGCTGTATGCAACTAAGAAACAGGAACAAAATACCTTTGGTGAAAAGATTCCTTAGTCTCCCGTACCTTACTTTAGCCTCTATCTAGAAATCATGCGGCAGGTACTAGGTTGCAGAAATGAGCTGACCTGTCAGGTTTTTGGCAATTTATGGGGCTGGTCAGCCTGTCCGTTGGTGCAGGTTTTTTTGTTGCAATGAGATGTAATGGCTTTTCAGCGCACCATAAGCACAGTTGTGACCACAGGCTCACTAGTGTCATTTTGTGTGCAGTAATGAAGCCTGACGAGTGGTCTCCTGCTTGCAGATAGCCGGCTGTTGTCCTAAAAATGCAAACCATTGCCTCGGGCCATGGAATCAGGAACAGGCAAAGGACAGTGGCACAGGCTGGGCTCCCCACTGTTCACCCTCCCTTTAGCACACTGTACTTGGATACAGCGGAACAGTCTTTACCCTTGTACATAAGGACACAATGAAAGTGATAAAAACAATTGCATGAAGGCTGTGTTGGAAATGGGGGTTTGTGAAGTTGCTGAGCTGATGTTCAGGGTGAGAAAATAAATTAAACCATTGCCAATATGTTTTCCCCTCATGTACAGTGAGCTCTTCAAGCAAAACTGCTCCTATTTCATCACTGCTTCTCTTTCTTTTTACTCCTCATAAATATTTGTGCAGGGATTGCACATGCACTTATTTATATTTATGTGTATTTTGAGAATGTGTGCTTACACCCACATGGGCACACGCACACATGGATCTGCATATACACAGACACAGAGCCTCTAGGCACAACAAATCACAGGAACAAGGTTTTTAAGATTATTTTTTGCAGCTCATTAATATTCCACAGCCTGGGAAGGTCAGGTGGGCATAGGGGTTCACACTTCCCATGGCACAGTTGGCTCCACTGTAGATCTCCCTTCTCTCTTCCATACCCTGGGCTCACCATGATGCTGGGCAGCACTGGGAGATGAAAGAGTCAAATAGCAATTAGGCTTGGAACTGTGGCACTTGTGGCTTAATTAAGCCCTTTACCATGCATCAGGCACTGATCTGGGACTCTCTAAACCCCAACACCTGAAGGGTGGTTTACTCTTTGTTTGAGAGGCTGTGGAGTCTCTAGCTCTGGAGCCATTCCAAACCCATCTGGGTGTGTTGCTGTGTGATCTTTTCTAGGTGGTTTTGCTCTAGCAGGGAGTTGGCCTAGATGATCTCTAGAGGTCCCTTCCAACCTGATCATTCTATGATTCTTCAAGTACTACTTTAGTGGTTTCCATATGCGTGCTCAGTGTTTTCTAGGCAAAGGGTGTTGAAGCAGAAGTTACAAATCTTTCATTTATAATCTTGTCCTTTCCTTCTTGCCAGTTCATGGCTCGCTGAGAGTCATCCTTCCCCCCAAAACTTTTCACATGTTGGGAAGTGTCTGTAAAATGCTGTGTTAGAGGACAATGTGGAGCCCAGGGCTCTCACACTTGTTTTGGTTAAGACCTAGCCAAGCCCCATTCTCAAAATACTTGTCCCCTCTTCTAACAGGGTACAAGAAGCTTCAGTTCACTTGGCATTTCTAATAGAGAAACAGAGGTAAAGCTGGCAGTGCATGAGGCTGAGAAGGAAGGTGGGTGGTGGATACCTTGGAGGTACTGCTTATCAGCTGCATTTTTCTCTTAGAAGTGAGACCCTGGCCCTCCAGTACAAACTCTAGACTACCTGTTTTTACACTCCATCGCTTCTGACATATAAGGAAATACGCGATGAAGAATCAGGTCTTCTGCAAGAACGCACACGGGGTGCAAACAGGTTGTTCATCAGATTAGGTGATGGAAAAATGGTCCAAACAAAAGCAGCAGTTCCTATTGCACCAGCCAGAAATGTGGCTTACGAGTAAAGACAGTCTTCGTTTCTCAAATGTGCAGCCTAATATTGATGTTTCTGAAACGTTAAATATAAATGCACAAACGTGCAGCACGTACAGCGTTGCCTTGGGAACCTCAAATACTTTTTCCCCCCGTTTACAGAATTTTAGGATAGAAACTCCACAAAGTTAAGGCAGCATTAACCCAGCCTTTGGTGTGCATAATATAAAATGCTTCAACTTCTGGGACAGCAGCTATTTCTATGGATACAGTATGTTGAACAGACATGGAACAAAGAAAACCAAAACAGTTGGTTCTCTGCTGTCAAGGAAACAAGCTGCTCTTTCTGCTTAAATATCTCCTACCAAAACTAGGAGGAAAAAAATTCCTCTGAAAGTAGAGTTTACACTTAGCAAGAAGAAAACAGACTTACAGGCACTGGGATGAAGGCATTTTCAAATACTCAAGTAAGGGATATTGTTGTGTCTTGTATACCAACACATCTTCCTGAAGGCCCCTGAGGTTAGGGTTATTCTAAAAGGTAAATATTAAATCCTTTTTCTGAGAATGGTAGGGGTGCAGAAGGAAAGTGAGAAAACATTCTGCAGTGTTCTGGGATTTGTGCCGCATGCAGATAACTTAGATTAAATTATGGGGGGTTTTTTTGTGCCTGTAATTCAAACTTTTTCTTTCTTCTTCCCTCTATTCAAGCCGTTAGGAGCTTTGTGCTTTAAAAGAACAAAAGCTAAACCTCATATTTGCTGAAAAGCAGTGTTTTAATGGGTACATTTATTTCAGAAGCATTGGAAAAGGTCTGTGTTCCGTGTGACTCTTCCAATGTACAAAAGACATGGGAGAGAGTGGCTGCTCAGAAACAGGTTTTAAGGTTGCATGAAGGAAAGGGGATGTAGGAAAGAGAACGGAATGACTCACAACACTTTTTAAACTTTGGAGGTACCACCTGGTGAGTGACACTGTGGTTCTGGAATTGGTTCTGGGAATAAGCTTCATACTGAGCTCCTGCACTTCATTGGAGGATTTTGCAGTACTCTTGGAGGAGCATCACACCAGAAAATAGGTATCTTCTGAGACATAAGCATGTCCTTTGAAGAAGATTGTGACTTGACACATGTTACAGGAGCTCACTGTGTTTTCAGATATACAAGTACATCCCAAATGCCCAGCTAGCTTTGAAACAAAACCACTGAGATAGACCTTCTAATCTGAATTTGGGGGGTAAAAATAAGGTTGAAGGCAAATGATCTGTAGAGTTAAATTTCACTTTGTTTACGAGCCATGTAAACTTTCTCTGGTGGGTTTTGTTACAACACAGGTGGCCTGACATGTGTGAAGTCTGGACACTGAGTGTCCTGCTATGTTACCATACATACAGGGACAGAGCCTCCATGTGCTCCATGAGCCTCCTGTGTCCAGCTCTCAGTAATGGAAAAGGAATGTGTATTCAGTGCTTTACCCTTCTGTGAAGAGGAATTTAAGTAAAACCACATCCCTGTGCTCTTGCTAAGGGCTAGGAGCTATGAAGGAACCTGCCTGTATAGAACAACTTGTGGCTGGAGGTAGCACCTGCCTTGGTAGGGGCTTGGAAATGCAGCTTATTCGGCCCATTGTATACAAGTTGTTAAGGCTGGTTTTTGAGGAGAATCAATACGAAAATCCCTTCTCTTTATAAAGTGACCAAATGGAAGACCTTTGCCTGGGTGTTGTCACTTGCTATGCTAACTTTGCTTGTCTTGTAGCCTAGAAATAGGTTTTCGAGGGTTTTTCTTGCAAAAAGGTTGTGAAACAATTTTAAAACACTTAAGGCACGAGAACTGATTCAAAAGGCACAGCCTGAAGTGTTGTTAAAGATGCTACACACAACCCTGCTAAAATACTAATTACTAATGAAGACCTAGTGTTCATCCATAATTAACTTCCCAGTGTCTTCACAAGTGCACGGATTATAAAATTCTGTATCGTAACCTTCTCTTTGAATTTCCTGGCTTTTCTTACTTTGTTTAGACACTGCCATAGCGGAAAGGAGGAGTGGGTTTGGGGGGAGGGTTAGTTTGTACACTTTGGAGTATTGGAGCTCTGTGTAATCATTCTCATGTGTGAAATCCTTTATTAACAGAAAAAAAAAATCAGTTTATCTGATACTTAGTGCTCTTTAGTACAGCACAGCTTGGTAGCACTAGGTACGTCTTGTTGAAAGTATGTCCATAAATATGTCCCTTGCAGCACAGAACAGCTTGTTAACTTGGCAATCCTCAGCAATTTGCTTTGAAAAGTTTGCCTCAGTTTTGATAGTCCAAATGTAGGGCAAAAACTCAGAGTAACTTTTTAAGCTAATTTTACCAATTGACACTTTTCCTCTCAGTTTTAACTGCCTGCTTGCTAGTACAAGGACTGCAGATCTTCTTCCTCCTTATTCAGTGGACTTTTTCATGAGGTCTTTTCAGTTTAAATGGGCTGTGACTACTGATTTTTTTCTTTTCCTAATGCACAATCCAAGTCAGTCAGTCTATAATCTTGAGGAAATACTATTGTTTCAAGTGGTACATCCCACTACAGGGGGTGGTATTGCTACGAATTTGTAGAGCTCTCAGTCTACAGAGCCGGGCAATTGGTCTCCATCCCTATGTCACGGGCAGAATAAATGGGGCACAGAGAGGAGGAGTAAATTGACCGGAGCCCAAAGGCTACGAAGGCTCAGCAGCCTTGAGAAAAGAACAGATGTTTCCATGCCTGGCCCAGTTGAAAATGTCTACACTCCCTTTCTGGTTTAGTAACACTTTGGGCTCACTTTGTTGGGTATTTTGAGGGGAGAAGGGAAATAGGATGCCTGTGCTATTTCTGTGCAAAAACATTGTGTTAGCTTGTGGGAGAAACCCTGAAGTGCAGACTCCTGAGTCCCTGTTCTAACTTAACCGTGTGCAGACTGGGATCGGAGATAGCTTCAAAGTGGGTTACGACGGTTAACTAAGTGAAAGATAATACCCCTTTAACCATTACTGTCCAGTAGGTTTCATTACTCCTCTGGGCATGCTTCTTAGAGTAAATTAAAAGGATCCACTGAGAACCATTTTGCTTTGGGTTGGGGTTTTTTTAGTTTTAATGATTGCCAAAAGCTGTTTGCTAGAATAGTACGGAGTGTTTACAGATGCCTTAGGAAGAAAACAGCAGAATGTGGAACTAATTGTGTTGATTCGATGTAATTATGAAACACGAGTGACCATTACTTACAAGTCCCCTGACAGCTAGCGTTTGACTCATGGGGCCAGGATCAAAGTCAGTAAAGGAAGGCCTTTAATATTAGGTTCACAGAATCACAGAACATCAGGGATTGGAAGGGACCTCAAGAGATCATCTAGTCCAATCCCCTGTCAGAGCAGGATCACCTAGACCAAGTCACACAGGAACACATCCAGGCGGGTTTTAAACATCTCCAGAGAAAGAGACTCCACAA
>JAOXOE010000343.1:31546252-31569069 GCA_028565055.1 Phoeniculus purpureus | reverse complement strand
GACTGAGGGGTGACCTCATTAATGTTTATAAATATGTGAAGGGTGGGTGTCAGGAGGATGGAGCTAGGTTCTTCTCAGTATCATCTAGTGATAGGACACAAGGCAATGGATGCAAGCTGGAACATAGAATCATAGAATCATTAGGGATTGGAAGGGAGCTAGAAAGATAGGAAGTTCCATATAAATATCAGAAGGAACTTCTTCATGATGAGGGTGATGGAGTATTTGAACCGGCTGCCCAAAGGAGGTTGTGGAGCCTCCTTCTCTGGAGAAGTTTCAAACCTGCCTGGATGTGTTCCTGTGCGACTTGGTCTAGGTGATCCTGCTGTGGCAGGGGGTTGGACTAGGTGGTCTTTTGAGGTGCCTTCCAACCCCTAATGATTCCCTGATTCTATGATTAAAGAGCAATATGAATACAGGGTTTGAGATCTTGCATCCAGCGTGGTCTGTTTTGGGGAGGGTGCAGATTCAGCAGATGCGAGGGCAGTGAGTCTGCATACTCCATACTGTGCATCAGGCATTGTGAAGGGTATGGGCCAGTGTTGCTGCCTCCTGCCCATCCTGTGGTTTGGCACCTGTTTCACTGTCTTGCCACCGTCTCAAAACTCTCCAAAGAGTAAAAACATCTTTACAAACTTAGGATGACATTGCATGACATTGTGTGAATGACTTTGCTCAATACCATCACCAGCAGAAATCTGGTGACCTACAAGAGTGGTAGGATCCACTTTAAAGGGTTCACCAGCCCATTCTTGAAAGTTATAAATAAGTTAAAGGTATTGTTATGATTACATGTCTTTTTCAGACATGTGTGGCTCTGAATAGAGTCAAACCCCTTGTATTTTGGTTTAAGTGATATCCACCCAGTGTTGTTTATGCAGTATATTCCCTGCTTATTCTGCACAAATAAGACACGTCAAGAATAAAGAGTCTCTGGGTTGGTGATAAATGGCACTCGACAGGATCTAGGAAGATGTATCATTGGGGTGTGCTGATTATTCAGGTGACATACGGTGGTGAGAGTGATTAACGCTGTGCTGCTCAAATTCATCAGTGAATAAAAGCATTACATTACTGAGGTTCAGCTGAAACAAGCTACTAAATCAGACCCTTCCAAGACAGCGAACATTCCCTTCTCTTAAGTACTAAATAAACTTTGCAGTGTTAGGTTAGAGGAAATTGGGTAGATGAAGAAATCGGGGCCACTGTTATCTCTGTAATTTGGAAAGGTTGATAAAGAATATCCCTAAAATTGACTGAGTTTTATGGCTGAATCTTAACATCAAGGAAGTGAAGCTGTATGTATTTATTCTTTAAAGAAATGTGGTGAAAATTGTATTTCTTGAGGACACTCTTTCACTAGATTTAAAAGACTTCAGAAAGCTGGTAGGAAAGGAAGGCAGGAAGGTGCAGAACAATGCCTGTTGTTTTTCAATAATAATTTGGCATTAAAGGTAGAACAAGTGGAACCTCATCAAGCATTACAAATATGAGAACAGAAAATTTGTGCAGCATATGCGTGAAGGGGGTCGCTGACGCTGCCCTTGTCTATTTTCCACGTGGTGCAAAAGCAACAGGAGCTTAGATGGCTGAGCTGGGCTGGTGGAGTTGTTCTCCAAAAGCAACACCTACAGAAAGGCCAGTGATGATTCAGCCAAAGCCTTAGCGCTTTTCTTAGATCTAGTCAAGCTTATATTTAGCTGTACGTCAGATTTATCCATTTTTAGCCACTCTTATCATTGAGACTTGATTGCTTGGAGTTGGCAACAAGACATTTGTGTTTTGCAAGTGCACGTGTGTCCATGCACCTGCTACACCTTCTCCATGGATGATGCTAGACAGCTCACTCACTATGTACTAACCCTGCTTCTGTGAACTGACGGAGAAATGTTTTCCCTTGTGCTAGAGAGGGAATTAGTCATGGGTTTATGGAGGATTGTTTAATCAATCTATGGCCTTCTGTGGCAAGGGGATTGGACTAGATGATCTTTCGAGGTCCCTTCCAATCCCTAATGATTCTGTGATTCTACCATCTGAAGAGTCCAAAGTGAAAAATGGTCTTGCTCTGTGTTTTAGAAAGTCAGGAGATCTCCTTTCTCAAAGTGGAAGTGTTGTTGCTTTGGGAGCGCTCAGGAGAGCGACTGTCACGTTCCTGATGTTTCAAAGAAGGTGCCTGGGACCGTTCCAGGAATTTCTGAAATATATATATGTTCTGGTCTCCCTAGGAAATGTGAGACTCTGACATGTTTTACAGACACGCACGTACACGCCACTAATGAAAAACTTCAGAACTAATAAAATCTCTCAGAACCAGCTTTTCCATGGCACGTTGACATGTACTGACGGCAAGACAATGATGCTATGAAAGTTTCATTGGTGCACGTTTGGGCTGACCTACTTAAAATCATTGTGCCTTCCTTGCAGGGAAGCCAACGTGCCACATCACTTAATCAGGTGGTAGGCAGTGTAGGCAATGGCAGAGAACTGTGACGTGTATCGCACTAGGTGTGCAGAGACTGAAGAAATACTTCCTTTCCAACAACTTTGCTGCTGTTTTTTACTTTCCAACAACTTTTTTTTGGTTTTTTTCTACCTTAGAGCAACAAACTGCCTAAAGAACATGCAATTTTGAGTTACAAACTTACCTCAGCCTCATCTTTGCCAAGTAGTCAGGAAAATAAGGGATGGCTTCATTTTCGTTTGAAAGACTGAGCGGAAATATAACAAGTCCTCAAGCTGTTACGCAGCTGAGATTCCTGCTGCACAGTGAATAAATCTTTCTAACAAGAGGAATGGATAAGCCTGGGACAGTTTACATATGGGAAATGTGGTAGCTCCATTTCTGAAAGCTTTTAAGACACACATCTCCTGGAAGTGGTTTTCCGTGTAGCAGATCTTGCTTTTACTCACAGGGATGTAACAGCAGCATTTGAAGTGTAAACACGGCTTATCCGACACAGGAGAGGACTGAACACTGGTTTTCCATGTCTCAGGTGATTAGTCTTTTTGCCAGAGCAGACAGATAGCTGCCTTCTCTGTGACTCATACAGTTACTTACACCAAACAGCTCAGTTAAGGGTTACTGCTCTGTTATACCCTCACAGTTAGGGTGCTAACTCGGCTAGATGAATGTCCTAGACATTGGGTGATTTACACTGGACAGAAATTCTGCACTAAGCCTAAGAATCATCTGATAAAAGGGAACTTCTTAACACAAAAGTTGGGAAAAAGCATTGGTGTCGATGTAAAAACTTCTCAATGTTTAATTTCTTTGAAACAAATCTGTGCCCCTTCCATACATCCCCTTTCTGTGTTAACTAGCTCCTACCCATTTGCTACCGTTGCATTTCCAGAAGGCGAGCTGGCAAGGGTGTCCCTTCGTGGTAAATGATGACCACTTCCCAACCATCATGACATGGGCTGTAACTCCACACTTGGGATGGAGTCTTGATTTCCAAACTGGTAGCTACTTCTTACAGAGAAACAGATTTTTTTAAAGGAAATCTTTGCCCTATCGTTCATGTTTGGAGTGGAAAAAAGCCCTATTAAGCAGCTCCCCCCAGAAATAAATATTTCCTTGGCTGTTGTGCTAGTTCCTGGTGAACACTGTCAGGCTTGCTTTGTCTGCAGTTGTATAGTTTTGAATCACAGACACCCCTGTGTTTATTTCTTTTTCCTTCTCTTTTCCTGATAGCGTTTAGAGATGCTATTTAGACCACTGTTGGCAAGATCAGCTATGGCAGTTCTCTTTTCCAAGGTCTGAATCTTGTCTCCATCCAGCGCTGGCATGTCTCTCTGACTTGCAAAGAAAAAAAAAAGCAAATCTGCTTCTGTCGCTCTTACTTAATTGGACATTATCCAAATATCGTCAGGCTCCTAGTTTTGCCCAAATTGTGTTTGTCTGGTCCTGCCACCAATAATCTGATCTAAACCATCAGGTAATTTTGCCCACCTATGCCTGTGAAAAGAGCCTGGGATCTGGCTTTGGCTCCGTTCCCATGGAAAATTTCCATTCCATGGCAGCTGGATGAGCCCATTAGTTTGCAAATCAAGGGCGGGCTTTAAAGAGTGATATCTCTTCCTAAATACCTTGGAGATATTTGGGAAATAACTCTGGTGATTATTTTTGTGCTAGGAGCGACGAAATGCGAGTTAGATTAGGAGCAGTCCACTTAGCATTTAGAACTGCCAAACGCCAGGGTTCCAACGCCAGAGCTGCAGCTCTAACCTACTGTTAATAGACGTGCTAAAGTCACTCCTAGAAAAAGAGTTGCTCCTGGAAACAGCCGGCACAAATGCATTCAGACACTGCAGTCAAACGCAAGGAAAGGAAATAAACCCTTGCAAATACGGGTAAGTCCCTGCATGGTGACCTGGTGCCCCATCAGCAGGCTGAGCAAGTCTGGTCCTGGCCTGAGACCCACCAGAAGGCTCTGTTCTCCTTCAGCTGCTTTCCAATGCACACAGGAGCAAAGTACTTTCTCTTGCAGAGCCTAAAAGTTTTCAAGACACCTTTTTTTTTCCCTTTTTCTCCCTTCTTGACAGACTGAAGAACTCGTTGGTGCTGTAATGAAAGGCAGACTGCGTTCCCTGTCATGTCAAGAGCGCTGCATCGGGAAAGTCGACATGATTTCATGGCTAATGATTCACTCGCTAATATCAGTGTGGGCTGCAGTGAGGATAACCAAGTTGAGCTGTCTTAGATCAAATGATTCAATTAGGCCAGCTGTCCCTATTTGTCATGGCTCAACTCGCTTTCAAATTACCTTTCCAAAGTGTGTACGTGCCTTAGCATAGAACTTAACAGCTCGACTGTTTTACAAAAAGGGGATGTTTAGCCGTGGTGATAAGGGGGAAGGCAGATGTCCCTTTTCATCTGCACCGAATGCTTTTCCTGAGCAGGTACAGCGTGCGTTTGCCAGGCTAAACCTTAAGCATTGACAGCGCTCTTCTGGATTTCAGGTTAATGAAAATAGGGAAGAAAAATCTAAGAGAGGCTGTCTGTGAACAAGGACAACTGGCACAGAGAGGAGTAGATGGTTCACAGAAGCAAAAACTAAACGTATAGTCCCTCAAATGCATCATTTCGGCTTAAACCGAAGTCAGCAGTGGCAATTACCACGCTAACAAAGAGCTTTTCTGTAGTGCATTGGCTACCTTGGCTAAGCTACTTACACAGGGAACCACTGAATAGTTTCATTTGCAGGCGATCTTGAGGATCATCTAGTTCCAACCCCCCCTGCCATGGGCAGGGAACTCTCTCACCAAACCAGGTTGCCCAAAGCCCCTTCTGGCCTGGCCTCGAACACTTTCAGGGATGAAGCATCCACAACTTCTCTGTTCCAGTGCCCCACCACCTTTGTAGTGAGGATTTTCTTCCTAATGAAGATTTTTTTCCTCAATCCTTTATGTAATCCTTTAATAAGATTCCAGCAGCCTCTGAAAATTCTCCCCTGCTGTCAGCATGGCTTATTTTGCGCTATATATATTTATTTTGCATAAGCTCGCTCTCGCAATTGCACCAGCTTGGAAAGTACAGGAATATTGACTGGAAAAATAAGACCATTTCCCTCTGCTCCGGACTGAATAGCTTGTAATGTTGTGATTGTGCTGTCGAGCAAAATGTACCGTTGATTTTGAGAAAATCTGCATCAGGGATGTGTTTTCCATTCTTCTGAGAGGAACAGTGAAAACTGGAACGAGCCGAACCTCGGTTCTGAAAATCTGGTGAAGGTTTGGGGGTTTGCTCTCCATATCTTTCACAGAAAATAGAGGTATTGAAAAATGTGACTGAAAAGCCAAAAATTAGGAAACTAGGCTCTCTGTTTTACATCTTCTGATAGATTCTGTTGAACAGTGGTCTATGAAGTCCTGGTAGGAGGCATTTGGCACGCAATGAATGCAGCGTTTGGATGGTAGAGCAGAGAGGTGCAATAAATCCTTGTTTGAATTGTTTAGCCCAGAACAGCAATCTGGACTCTTATTCAGAGTCAGGATTATGGACTACTGAGATCAGTGATGAGTTAGGAGTTGACAAAGTCTGCAGCGATGGTACTGGAAGGTACTTCTGGAAATGAAGATATATGGAGCCATGTCTTTCTTATACCAGGTTTTCTTTTCTCTTTTTCTTGGTGGTGTTTTTTTCAAAAAGCTGAAGAAGTCTGCCAGCTTCAGAGCACTGTGACTCAGCAGGATGTGGAGAACACAGGTGCAGTACTGCCCTTCCTCCTGTCCCAGTACGGAGCTGCCTCCAGTACTTGCAGTTAGGACCAGACACATCAGAAACCCCACTACTTCTCTGGTGCAGCTTTCCAAAATTTCTCTTCCTCACTCCCACAGTTGGTTGCTTTTGTTTCTGTGGGACCAGGGGAATCAACACAGATCATAGTCTGGAATCTAGACTACTTCTCACTTTTCAAAGACAAACTTAAGGGGATCAGCAACAAGGAGAGCACAGAAGAATTCTCCTGCAGTCTCAGGATGCGGTGCTTAGGGATATGGTCTAGCTGTTAGATAATAGGATAAAGGTTGGACTCGATGACCCTGGAGGTCCTTTCCAGCCATGACGATTCTGTGACTCTGTGATTCAGAATGGATTTGGAAAGTTCACGACAGGCTGAGGGTCTCAAATGCCTTAACTGGCCCCCTGCTGCTGGACTATATGGTTGTAAATGTAATAAGCCCGACTCGTACGTACCCAGTACTAAAGAGAGTCCAAGAAGCAACCAAACCATATCAGTTGAACATGAAATATTAACTCTGCAGTAGTAGGATGTAGTTTGCCTGCTGCCTAAATTAGTAAACACAGGTAAACAGATTTACTTGCCTTATGCCTGGTATTTGTTAATTAATTCAGTTCATCATAAACACAATGCCTTCCACAGCTTCGACTGCAGAAGATGTAGCTATTGATGGGATGGCTACAGAGCCAAAGGAAAGAGGATGATTTGGTGTGGGGTTTAGTGGGCAAGGTCTTCAGGAGTCAGAAAGACCTGCACGATTAGTCAGGAAACACGGGCTGACCAAGCCAGTGCCTCAGGGTTTTCATTCACTTCTGTCTGCTGTTTTCTTCTTTTATGTTCCTCATATACAAATCTTGGCAGAGAGGCAGACTCTAAGAAAAGTGACATTTTCCTTCCAGAGATTTTAAAATGCAAAGTGACTGCTAAATAGATTTCTGGCTATATTGAAAAATCCCCTTGAGCTTTGCCTCCCAGAGTACCTTCCCCTGCTCACGTTTCAGCCTCCATCCACTTTCTCTTCCGTTTGACCCTCGCTCAGGGAGGGACATTTTCAGTCTACAGTCTCTGCTCACTTGGAATAATGTTTGTTTGCACGACTAAACCTGTTCAAGTGGCTATCACTGAAGTCATAGCTAAGAGATGAAACCAGTTGGGACTATTCCCATGTGAAGTGAGTCAGGTTGCTGAATCAGGCCCGTGTGTGAATTTCTCTGTGTCCCAAAGGTATTTACTTATCTCATTAGAAAACAGCCTCTGCTCTTCTAGGGCACGCAGCAACAAAAGCCTGAGAATGCAAGGTATGGGGAGGATATAACGTCCTTTCCATTTTCCTCCCATCGTCCCCTCATTTTTTCTTTCACGCAGTGTGATTAATGAGGAAAAGCTCTGGTGGATTTTGTCATTCCAGGCTTTTGCCAGGCTGTTATTTCCATTCTATTCTTGCCCAAATGCGTGCCACGTGCTGTATTTGTTGTTGAAATCTCAGCATCCCCCTTGTGTCTACTTTTCTCTTAAAGTCGGCAAAGGACTGCAAGGTGTTCATGGTGTGAATTCACCGTGCAGACTCTACCTTAGCTTCCCCCTCTGCAACAAAGCAGAGCTGAAGAGTGCACAAAAAGGAGAAATATGAAAACTGTAAAGACATCTAATGTGTAAAAAGGACCAACTAATGTGTGTCAGCTCAGCCAGATGCCCAAGGCTAAATCTCTTGATGTGAGATGGTGATTCAGCTGTCAAGGTGCCTGAGTAGACTTGTGATCATCATAATGATTGGCTTTTGGATTTGTTTTGTGGGCTTTCTTTGGGGTGTTTCGTTTTGTTGTTGTGGTTTTTCTTTTTTGTTTAATTTTTATTAAAAAAAAAAAAATCACCAACAAACAGAAAAGGTCAGAGTTATTCAAATGAACCAACAGTCCATTTTGGTGGAAATACAGCAGGGCTCGTTAATTCAATTCACATCTTTTGTGTCACTTTTCTAACATACCGTACATCTGGAAAAATGCAGTGATTTGTAAAAGACATAAAGTGCCTCTTTGCCCCAAAAAGGTTTCCTTTGCAGCATGTAATAAAATACGATGCACTCTTTCATGGAGACGGGAGCCTGGTAATTTGTTTAGACGTCATGTGAAAGTATCAGTCTGTGAAATGAACAACACAAGAAGTAAGCAAACGGTCAAGATGTGTCAACTAACCAAACAAGTTCTGGAGCACTCACTGGAGTGAAAATCAAAAGCTTGGGCAGCTTTCTCCCCTTAAAATCAGGGCCATCAGAGTGTCTCATGTTCTGGTGTTGATTGTTGTGGTTTATGGAGACAGAGACCTTCCTACTCTAGGCAGAACTGCAGTCAGCTCAAAATCCAGGTAATGACCAGAGAATTCAGGTTTTCAGATATCACAAAGTATCAGCCCTGTCTAAGTAAGAGCAGAGACACCGAGTCAGCCAAACGGTCCCCCCTTCTCTTTTGGTGTGCTGAGACTGAATGTTTGAGGAACGCGTGTAAAACGGGGTAAGTGCTTAAGTCGTATTTGACCGGTGGTTTTAGCCTCTATACCCTTTTCCTCATGTTCTTTTTCGTGCTTCAGATTAACAACCTTGAGGTTAGCCTTTGCTTGTGGAATATTTACTGTGTGTGTCAGAATCTGGTGATTCAACCCCCACTCTTCCCTCTTAGCTTGCACAGGTGCTCTCAGCCTTTAAAAGCAACTGTTTGTTGGAGTGTGAGTTTGCAGACTGTCAGGAAGCAAATGACATTTGCGAAGTGCAGGTTTTTCTTCTCTGCTCACAAATTGGAGGCAAATGTGCTCAGGAAGTGGTCAGAGCTATGATTTGTGATTATGTCAAGGCATGACATTGGGTGTGTATGCAAGGCTATGCCAAGACAGCAGTTGCGGTTGGGACCAGCCTGATTTTAAAAACAAAAAATAAAATAAAAGAGAAGCTTTATTTTTAAAAAATAACTCTCATTGGCAAAAGCATCTTCACCTCACAGTGAGCTTCTCTTCTTTGCAGTCATGCTGGCCTTTTTCAGACTACTTTAAGTGGTACCCTGTATGCAAGCGCCGTGTCTGAAAGGATCCATTCCCCCAAGCACCAAGGAAAGTTGTTGCATCAGGGACTGTCCGCCCTAAGTGGGGAGAAGCTGGTCTGGAGGTGGATAAAATGATGTACAAACAAAACATCTTCAACTGGTGTTGCAAAGTGGGTGTAGTTCAGTTTTGTAGAATCAGCTCAGCACAACCAGTGTAAATGCATCGCCCTAGCGTGTGGCATGTGGGACTTGGCTTGCAGCATGTGGAAACATCTAAAGAAGGAGCAAGTTAGTTGAGTATCAATTAGCTTTACCAGCAAAGCTTTTGTATAGCTAGGGTAGAATGTTTCTGCTAAAAAAAGAAGTGTGTATAGGGGAGAAGGTTAAAAAGGGAGAGATATTTTCTTGTGATAAGTGCAAGCAGGGCTATTCCTTGATGACACAGACCATCCCCTGACTCTTCAATACATTTTAAGTCCAGCTCTCAAGTACTTGAGAGTTGAGACAGCCCAAGCAGTGAGTGCCTTGACTGCAAGGGGTTAACAGACAATTTATGTAAAGTCTTAGTATTCTGCAAAATGAAATGTGCATGTGAAATGGAAAAAAAAAAGGAAAAGATTGTATTTGTCAGCTGTGCTACCATATGTTGCTCTGGCGGAAGCGCAGCAAAATGGTGACAATTTCTATTTTATTGAATGGGGATCTGTGTTGATTTCCATTATTTGAGAGCATCTCTGGACAAACAGAGGTATCTTCATTATCACATGAAACTGTGCTCACCAGTAACCTACAATATCCATGGCTACAGGGTGACCTGGGATTGCTGTCTCCTTGAAAATAAAATATCAGAGAATCAGTTCAATCCATCTGCATATTTTAATGGATTTAGCCCTTGGAGGGCATGGGGGAATAGTCTTGTGAAAAGATAAGTGGCAGATACAGGAAATACAGACAAATTTGAAGCTCTTTAAAATCTGAGGAGAAGTTATCTCATCAGCATGATTAAAACAAGTGTGTGTAAAGGCTTTGGTGGTTGTGGACTCCTTTCAGCCATCTGGTCATGCTGGGAGGCAGGGCTTCATGGTTTGGGCACAAAGCTGCACAGACATAACTGAATTTCTCTGGACATAGGCTGATGCGTTTGCTTGGCTCTGCTGTGTCATCGGAGCTCACTGAGACTTTACAGGGTGAGGGGTATCTGTGTCGTCCCCTTTTCCATGCTATGGAGAAGTCCCAGAAGATGCTGCTTTTGTTATTCTAGGATCACAGCTTTCTCTCAAGATTTTTCTCAGCTTGCCAGGACCCTGACATGTGAGCTGCAGGGAGCTGGGTGCTAAGTGTCACTGAGCATCCGGGGCTCTTCTTGACTCTGTGTGCCCTGCGGGAACACAGCATCTCTCTGGGCCATATGTCGAACGCGAGGCATGAGAAAACAGTCCCGTGAGGCACTAGAAACGCTGCTCATTTGCTTGCTGGACAACAAAAGTTAAGCTTTTGTTGCCTCTTCTGCTTGATGTTACTCAGCATCTCTTGAGGGTCTCTCCTTCCAGTGACCACAAAGGTTTCTTTATTCGTGTCAACCCTGTCTCTGGAGTTGCACCATCCTTTTCTGGGTAATGACACCCCAGGGCACTGCAGGCAGGTTCTGAGCTGCGGAGTCACTCACGGTGCTTTGCTGTGCTCATAGACACCAACTCAATGCAACCGTGTGACACCAAGGTGAGCTCTGCAGCTGCTGGAGAACCACGCAGGAACGTAAAGCCTTGGTTTCTTGTAGTGATGTTACTTGGTGTCTCCAGGGCCACCCTGCCTTCATTAGTGGCTGAAATGGCTGAGTTTGACAGCTGCTGAGAAATCTCATCAGACAGTGACTGTGATTTGCTTTTAGTATGCTTGACCCAGAAGGTGACACACACACGGTACCTGCCATTGCAGTAACAGAAAGTCTCAACTTCCAAGAGCTCAGCTTTCTTAATTTCCTAAATCTGAATGTTTAGTTCTGGGGTCTCTGTACAGTAACTTGATCACCCTTCATTGTAAATAGTGTTTTTCCCACACCAGCAGAAGACACGTTTTGGCCTTTGCATCATCTTTCTTAGGACATGTTTGATTTTTGAAGTATTGTGGGCTTGGAAAAGAAGAAATGAGGACAAATCACCTACTGTTAAAGTGAATGATATTTTCTCAGTGTTTCTGTCCTAGTTTCTTTTCCAGTCTTGGTATTTGCTTTCGGAGTACTTGTGTACGTCAACGAATATTGTGAGTAAGAAACCTCTATAATGCTCAAGTTTTGGGAAAAACAACTGCTCTATCCTGGAATGGAGACATCATAAATGTCAAATGCTGTTCAAGGCAGGATTGGACATGGCACTTGGTGCCATGGTCTAGCCTTGAGCTCTGTGGTAAGGGTTGGACTTGATGATCTATTAGGTCCCTTCCAACCCTGGTAATTCTGTGATACTGTGATAAATTCTGCAGTACTAGTTTGCAAGGCAATAGCTTCCCAGATCACTGACAGAGCTGGTGTGATGGCTATGCTTTAGGACAATTTTCTTTGACCTTAAAGTGAAACTTAGGCAGATAACTAATCTTTTACAGACCTACCTGAGCTGATATGTAAATTTAGATACCCTCTTCAGCTAAGCATAATAACTTGAACATTTTTAGTATCTAGATTTTCCTTTGAGAAGCTCATATAGGACAGAGACCATCCTACAAAACATGTCTTGGTACGGTCTCTCCATCCATCTCCATGCAGACACTACTGATCACAAGTCTGTGTCGTAACTGCTGCCTATGAAGCAGAATAAATTAATGTTTTATTTAAGATATATGTTTTACTGCAAATTGACTGTCTTTTGCATACATCTCTTCCTGTAAGTGTAAACATATTAAAACTTAAACTTGAAAGTAAGACAGCATATGTTTAGACATAACTTCCAATAGTCTATTTAAATGCCTTATGACGAGTAAAACTTGAACAGCACATCTTTAAATTAAGTCAGATTGCTAAATCAGGAGAAATCATTAGTTTGGTGTCTAGAAAAAAGTGGCACAAGTTGCCTGTTTGGGAGAGCTGTACCCTGTTCAGGAGACTGGACTAATTTTACTTCAGTGAATCAGGTATTGTTGAAATCCTCAAATAAAAAGCTATTTGGGAGCTGAAAAATCTTCAAAAACCCCCAAACATTTCCTGAAACTAACATTGATTTATCCTTTGCCTCTTTAAAAGTAGTTTTGAAGGTGCTGTTAGTTCTCACAGAATCACAGAACATTAGGGATTGGAAGGGACCTCGAAGGATCATCTAGTCCAATCCCCCTGCCAGAGCAGGACCACCTAGACCAAAGGAATTTCGAACTACAGACAACTGAGCCTTTTCATAAACCAGTCATTTTGAAATGCAAGCCAGTACTGATATTTCGAGACAATGTACTTGAGATAATCGTCTTTAAATACTGTAAGTCTGCATTATTAATTTTTTGCATTGTTAATTGAGCTTTGATATCCACCCAAAAGCAGTCTGGCACAAATGTGAGCAAAGACACAATCTAGTAAACAGGAAAGGGGGTTTGACATAGTGTTTCCTAATAAAACAAAAATAAGGAGAATACGTGTACATTAAACAATATAATTGCTTTCACCATCAACAGTATATTGTTCTGAAAATGAAGTCCAAATCTTTTGTGAAAGCCAGCTTAGAGCATATTTATTTGCAGCTAATGGTTGCCAAGTGGTGAATCAAGATTTAAAAAAAAAAGACATTGAAACATTGAAAGAAGCAGCTCCCATTTAGAGTTCCCTTATTTTGTGTGACGCTCCTGAGGATCACCGGGTTTGTGCAAAAATCTGTGGCATTACACAGAATGTTAGGGATTGGAAGGGACCTCGAAAGATCATCTAGTCCAATCCCCCTGCCACAGCAGGATCCCCTAGATTAGTGAGGGAAGTGTCTGTTCCTGGGCTAATGTCTCATCCCTGTGATCATGTGCTTGGGAGAAGATTTTGTTGTTCTCATTTGCATCATTAGCTGGTAATCTGGTGGCCCAGGCACTGGTCTGGAGAATGGAGCCCTTCTTAGGATCTGTTTTTCCAGTCTGAAAACACACAGTGTTATTTAATTCAGGTATTTCTGGGGAGTTGCTTGGAAGCATTAAAAAACAAAGATCCTTTATCCTGGTTAAAAGAATGCTTTTAGCATTACAAAGCAGAATTTTGAATGTTGGAACCAAAGCTGTTGGGCAAGCTGTGGCACCGTCAAGGGCAGGCATTAATAAGACATGTCTTTTTTATATGAATAATTTTTGGGCTTCATCCCATGCCCATTCCTGTGGTGAAATTTGATTGGGAAGTGGCGTGGTTTGTCAGTAGCACGGCGATATTCGGATTAATCCGTTATCAAATAGTCTGAGGAGAGTTAGGCAAAACACTGATTTTGAACTTAATGTTGTGCATACTGCAAAGAACCATGAGAATTACGGTTTGCATATACAGATTAGTGACAATTTCTCTTTGAAGTACGATACTGATGTACTATTGCACCAAAAGAAAATGGTGGCACATGGTTAAAATTGTAAGACAAAAAAGGAGAAACACTGTAAAACCCCCTGTAGATACCTATCACTTGATGCAATTTACTGCAAAGGCAGCGGCTAAACCTTATTACAAGTAAGATCTAAGAGACAACTATAACGTCTTTGGGCAAACGAGGAAAGGTAGTGGGTGTACATCAAACCTACCTGCTAAGAGAAGGGATGCCTGGACTTGTTCTAGGTGTGCTGCCTAGTCCAGGCTAGGACCCTAGTCTTATCTCTAGTTGAATTGTGTCTGGAAAGATGATTCCAAAAGAGGACCGAGTCCATTGCAAAGGTTGTCTAAGGCAAAGAGTCATGGATTTCTACTCTGGAACTCATGTGTAATTTTACTGTGTACCTTAGAAATTGGCATTTTCCAAGCTTGATAATTCATATAAAAAGGATCGGTGGCTTTTCTGGACTATATAGTATTTTGGACTAATCTGCCACTCTAGAACAAAAGAAAGCAAATATTGCAAATATTGAGTGGTCTGATCAAATCTGTTTGTACACGTAGATGAGGCAAAGATTTAGTAGTTTTCTCTCTGCCGCTCTAGCTGGGGACCAACGGACCTGAGGAGATATCCATATGGCATCTCTATGGAAACTAAGGATGGCAGAATCAGTGCATCACTCTATCCACTAGCCCTAGTCTGTAACGTTTATTTTCTTTCAGGAATCCAGCAGAAGAGGTTGGGTGATTGCTGTGACTCACTGAGTCAGAATGAGTTTGGATAATCTTCTGCAAGGGACGATGGAGTTATTGAAAGATGAACCTGAGAGATGCCTGGGGAGACCAGCTAGTATCAGGGGTTGTGCTGAGGCAGGATCCAGTGCAGCTTGGCAAACTCATCTATGGAGGTGGCATATCCATGTGTGAGACAGCCTTTCTTGGGCACAGTAGGGCTGCTAAAAGGACAGAGAGGAGCAATTAGAACAGAAACTTACTGGAAACTCACTAAAGCCACCAGAAGACTATCTTCAGGGAGATGTTAGTCTCCAGAGAAAGCTGCCGCTGAGGCCTCTTAAACTGTTGGCTTAGACAGAAATAAGTAGTCGTTTTTGCTGAAGTTATTTTGGGAAGGTTTCTCCTTGCCTGTATGAAATGTCTTTCCTTCTGTTAGAACATGTGTATGTAGTTCAGCACTTGTTTGTGTAATTCCCTGTACATATTTAGCCCGTAGTGTTTTATGTTAGACTTTAGAATAAACTTGTCTTGTCATTTTCCGCTCACCTTCTGTCTGCTATTTATAACTATGTGCAAGAGTAATTAAGGAGAGAACGAAACAGCCTAATGTGCTTGCCCTTGGAACAGTCCTGGGTGATGTAAGGAGGAACGCGAGGACTCGGAGGGAGGGCAAACCCACAAAAATCGCTGACAGACTTCTCATCATGTGTTTCCTCCGTGAGTGATACTGAATTATTCGGTTACTCTTTAAAAATGTAAGGTATGAAGGGATAACACCAGGCGTGCTGAGTACGGTTTCCTATCAAAGAAGCTACGGTCCCTTTCTCGAGCCGGGTAACATTTGGCTGCTTTAAAATGGGGTGTACCAATAATTTATGGGAAAATGCACACTAGTGTTTTATAATGACAAATGTGTTGCGTGCCATAAGGACAAGAAAATTCTACCTGAGACTTTCATCCGTCTGATCCCCTCAGAATCCCGGCAGGGGATTGCAAGAAGGGAATGTGCATTTGTATTGAGTAAAGCAATCAAAGCCCTGCTGCGAGCCAGGGGTTTTGGTAAGACCCACCTTCACAGGGTGACTAGATTATTCTGGAGTTGCTATTACATAAAAATCTCCGGTTATGGGTTACCACAAAAGCAGTTCAAATGTCTTTTAAGGTTGCTCTAGTCTGTTCAGGTTCTTTACCACACCCAGTGCCACCGTGTCTGAGATTTCCCCTAGAGCATTAAATAAAACAAGCCGAGTCTGTCACATGTGGTTTGTTCTCCTGGTATAAATGCAAGGTTAGGTCAAAACCTTCTCCAACTTCCATAGTTAGATGTGATCCATGAAGAGGAGGTAATGTACTTTCTTTGAATCGTTCTGGGACTTTTTTGTTTTGTATCAGTTTCCTCTACGATTTTCTTTTGTTCCCAGTTTGATACCTGAGCTGAAGTGCTGAATTGCAGATGTCTGGCACTCGAAGAATTGCTTTGAATCACAACATTGGATCAAACACGTATGTGACCTGGACAATCAAATCTTCTGAAGTCATGTCCAATGAAAAACAGCTTTCTTTATTAACACACCCTTACTGATAAAAGTTAAGTTTGGACGTCCTGGGGGCAAGGGGAGTTTTTGTGGAGATCATGTGTAGGGAGTATTCTGGGTTAGGGATGCTTAATAAATTAGGACTCACAGCAAGAAAAGTTATGACTTAATCCAGTCCTGTAAGACCTTCAAAACCCATCTGAGTCTGAAAATGAGTCATCTGTGTAGGTAGGTAGCAGGGAGTTGCTGCTCAGTTTGGTGACTTTTCCTCGCTGTGTACTACTCGTGGCTGGCAGTTGGAAATCACAATATTTTTGAGTGTCAGGGTCTACACCATATCAGCTGTCATTATTGGCTAATGATAATATTTGATAATCATCTTGGAATCTTATAGATTTTGACAATCTTTAACTGTTGGCTTTGTTATGGCAACATAACTACTACTCCAGCCAACTGATGTGTGAATGTGCCCAGTAACTTCTCACTTTATCATTCACTCAAGTTCAGACTCTATCTCCTCGAAGTAACAGAGCAAGCATTTTGATGGCACACTGAAATCTCTGCAACTGTGGTACGTTATATTCTTAGAGGCTCCCAGATTGCTAACTGCCTCATCAGATTCTGTAAGAATAGCTTTTGAACACTGTTTTGTAGCCAGTTATACCATGTCCCTTCATCTTATCACTTTCAACAGATCGCTTGTGCCAGGACAAGTTCATACTTTCGATGCCCTGTCTACTTTTTGTGATCCCATCATGAGGACAACTTAGCTTTTGCTTTTCGTTCTTGGAGGTCAATCTTGATTTTGCATGTGCTTAGAATGATGATAATGTATTTAGCTCCAGTATCTATTTTGAAATTTTCTTTGACTGGTTATTTCCATTTTCACAAAGCCAATCTGTTATAGAATCTTGCTTTGATCAACAGACCCAACAAAGACCTCTGTTTTGGTATCAACATCATCCGAGCTTTGCCTTGTTGTGGTGCACTCATGAATATGTTTCCTTTTTATGTGTCTTTGCAACTTGTGCTGAGATTGACACACTTTGGCAAAATTTTATTGGAGATATGAGACAGCCCCCCCCCTTACTCTGCATGCTTTTGTGTCTTGTTATGATTGCCTCCATATGGTGAACAAAGAACTTGAAACTCAGCCCAGTAATGTATAGTACTGGCTACCTAAATGTGTTCAGCCTAGTTAGATCAAAACTTATGGAGACTCAGTGATACTGCTGCATTGGAGGTTATTTTAGTCAAGCTGGGAGGTAGCATCCGAGAGAGAGCTACTGAGATCTCAGGCAGTGGTTTGACACCTCAGTTATGAGGTTCGTTGGCATTTACTGCCCTCAAATGACACCTCTTCAGTGCCCTCAGAAAATGTGATTGCTCCTGGAAGGTTAAATGAGTGAGAGGACAACAGGTATCCAAGGAGTTAAGTGGACAGATTAGGGGGGTGGTTTGGTAAAGCAGTAAGAGACCTTCAGTTGGGTCCTCTTGCTTGGTTTGGATTTCATTAACACAAATAGGTAAGTCCACCATGACCGGTGGTTAGCTGTTACCACTGAACGAATTTGTGCTTCTGTTGGGCATGCATTGGGGCTGAGAGTAAGAAAGAGTCCGTAGCCTCTTCCTCTCTTGTGTTTTCTGAATCTTGAGCCTCTTTCTATTGATGCAACGAACAGTCTACACCAAAACAAGCTCACTGCAGTTCAGAAAATACAATTAAATATTTTGCCCAAAGCTGAAGTTTGGTGAAAACTTTGCAGAACTTTATGTCTAATTATTTTTGACGGAAGAGACGAACCCAAATTACAGCGGGGTTTGGATTGCAAATGTTGCAGCAGTTTGCTTGGGCCAAAGGGCACAGTCACAAAATTAACAGGAAAATAGCTGTAAAAGAAAGTGAAGCTGCTTAATTAGATTTCATTGCACAACATAAGTTATAACTTATAAGCTAAAGGATATGTCTAACCTCTCGTGTGGGATGGAGTATGAAGCCAAATGAAGGACCTCTGACATCTTCTGATACGGGGAAAACTGTAGGAGTGAATAATGCTGTTGCAGGCAGTGCGTGTAACAATGAACAACAGGTACTGGTGAGGGAAAAGGAAGTTATCTGAAGTTTTGACAATGTAAATGTCCCTGATTACTTACTAAGTTTGATTACATAGCGATTAAGGAACTTCCTATGTAAATCATGCCACTGGCTTACAGAGGAGTCATTGTATGGACACGTGGCAAACCCCAGCTGCTCAGTTTTTTGTGGCGTTGCTGTATGACCTCTTTTCTGCCTGGGATGTCTGTTTTGTTAGTGTAAGGAATGATTAAGGGTCAGAGTCTTATTTGTACACTGGCCTGTGAAACATTTCGTATGGCTCCTCTGCAGAAGTCGTGTATAGTAGCGCAGGTATGAAAACAGCCCGAAGGTTTGTGTGACTTCTATTTTTTCACAGGTGCCCTGAGCCGAGGAGAATTCCTACATCCTCCATGACAAAAGACTGTGTCTCACTGAAGGCTGTCTGTGTTCAACGTATAAAAAAATACATCAAAAATTTGCCTAATGTACTGGGCTTGTTATTCCTATATGTTGATGCTTCTCAAATGAATAAAGGAGACACAAAAACCTGGGGCTTTTTTCTCAGTGGTTTAGTGCTCTCCAAAAATTATTATCTCCATTTGAGCCTCCTTTTTTTTTATCAGGGCTCTACAAGGGCAACTTTCAATATCATCAGACAATAGGCCAGGATGTTATCAAATGTTAGTAAATCCAACTTTATTTGGTAGTGCTGTGGTTTCCCCAGTCTTTTCAGATGCTGACCCTGGAGTATGCTGCAGGAATACTTGGATATCTTGACATGAGTTCTATCTCGACTACTTTCTACAGGGATCTTTGGGTTTCATGCTTCCTGATTGCAAATGTTTACTCTATTGCCCTAAATTAAAATGTGAAACACCAGCTATTTTTATAGCAGTTGGAAAGATGCTGTTCCCTCGGTAATGTACGGGCATCGCAGAAGTCTCCGGGGATTCCAGGTGACTTTGATGCTTTTTCCTATTGTCATGCTCTAAATCAAAAGCAGCCAAAGTGAAGATTTCATTTAAATACAATACAAGTGGTAATCATTGTCAATTAAATGCAGTTATTAAAACCTGCTGTCTAAATCCTTTATGCTTACATTATAAATAACATATCTATGCCAGGCTCTGTCTGTCACAGAAATGGATGCTAGCATTCATGAAATGTAGGCTACATGTTCCATTAAATCTATGCTAATAATGTATCATATCATAAAGCAGCCAGGGCAGTGGGTTTGTTGGAAAGGAACAGCAAATTGTTCCTTCTATCCCCATGTGTGTGGCATTAAATCTGCCCTTTGTATTTTGTGCTTCTCGCACGCATAAATGAAAAGGATTTCTGTGCATCTGACCAATGCATAAACCGCAGGGAGATGTTTTTAATAGGATTCATTGTGATTAGGAGCTGTGGAATAGCCCCATAGTCATAGCAATGTTAGAATGCCACAACTACTTGATAGGAGACATTTCAATCTGTCATCATCTTGTGTGCCCTGACCCCGATAATGCACCCCATTCAACCTGAGGCACAAACAGAAGTGGTGAGGTAGGGATGCAATTTTTTTAATTTATTTTTATTTACTTTTTTTTCCTTTTAGCACAGCACCAGTCACAGCTTTTACGGGTTCCTGAGAGAAGAAAAAGCATTCCTTCTCTCCTCTGTTGTTCAGTCCTTATCTAACCATTTAAAAAGAGATTTTCTTTCCCCAGCCACAATAAACAAGTGGAAGGGGGAGAGGGGGAAAAAAAAATCCTTCCTTAGGTAACCTCAGAACAGAAGAACTTTGTGCATTATGCAGCTCAGGCCATGCCAAAATGCAATTTGGAGGGTGTCCAGCACTTCATTGGAAAGTAATGGTTTTCACTGAACTGAGTTATGACCAGCTGTTTACAGACAGTCTGTGACATACTGATAGAGCAGAACACCGTATGTTGCTTTCCAAATCAAATGATACAAGAAGTGTGACAGAGTGGAGAAACATCTGTCATTAGCAATTTTCAGCACGCTTCACTAATTCTGGACAAAATACGAGTAATGAACTTACCGCAGGAAACTTCAAATACTACCACTGCTGAAACAAGGATATAAACAGCCAGTACTCCTAATGGTGTCTAATTTAATTCATTTGCGGTAAGAAACAAACAAAGTGGGTTATTTGTTTTTGATCATGGGGTAGTAAATAGTAATGCTGATCACAAACACTCATTTTAATCAAGGAGAAAAGGATCGCGGAACGCAACTTTCCTGAAGTTCAGACATAAGGTAATTATCATCTGCTATTTTTTTTTTTCCTTAGTCTTTTTAATATCAGCGATTTGAGTGCATGTTTTTGGGTTTTCTCTTTCTTTTTTTTTTAACAAGGTTGTCTTAGAAGAGGTCGAGGAGAACTGGTTATGATGCTGCATACGCCATCCTCCTTTGCCTCGGTCCTCTCTCTCGCATCTCCCTGCATCGCTTCCTCCTCCTGAATCTTTAAAGAGCAAAACTGTAAGTTCTCTGCAGTGTCACTCGTCAGAGGGGATGAAACAAGGGCAAAAGCAGCCCAATGGCTTTGACTCCATTTTCCCGTATTGTGGCACCCCTGCTGCTGCTCAAACTCTCTTCATTCTAGACATATAAAAGCTGCACTGAATGTTATGTGGCCCCTATATAATGTTTTCTGGTTGAATTCTCTGTTTTCATCGTATCTGGAGCCCAACCACTGTAATTTTGTGTTTTCACTTTATGTCTTTGAAATCAACAGAGTTGCTCTGCCATTCACATTCAGGGGCTTTAGCTTCCCCCTTACCACCGATAACACAGCAAATTCCTGAAACTGTGAGGAGTAAGTGGCAGCCCTCAGGGGACAAGGGGAGAAAAGGAATGGACAGGTTGTTACTCTTCATATGAACTTTCAACTAATGTTCACACAAAGCTATAATATGAAATGCAGAGGATAGATTTAGTCCAATCCATTGGTGTCCCACCTATGGGACTTCCCTTGGAACAGATCCCAGACCAGGAGAGTGAAAGCCATTCTGAGCTGATGACTGTAAAATGAGTGTAGGAGGTCTCTGAGTAGCTGCGTAATTGCAAAATTATTCATGATAAAAAAGCACTAATCTGGAATTCCCAGCTTCTTATAGAATTTCCTGAGGTGCTGCAGGCAAACGGTGTAACTTTCTAACGACTTGGATGAACCAAACTCATCCAAGCACAACGTGTTGAAGAGAAAACTCATGAACTTAATTTTTTTAATGGTGGGAGATTACAATAGAAATATTTTTCTCCCACTCTAATGCAGAAAGAGACAACTACGTAAGGCAAAACACTCTAACCACAAATGTGCCGCTTCTCCACTTCTTAGGCACGCCCACGCAGGAGAGCAAAGCAAAGGGAGGACACAGGTACCACCGACACCTGCCGTCACGTTTGCGATCCAGATAACAAAGTAAGCAGACCCAAGCGATTCGCTAACGCTAACGCTATTCTTTACATAAACAGTAAATGTTTAGATTTTCCTGTTCACTGACTAACAGCACACATATCATAAACACTAAGCTGTTATAGTACGTTTCGTGTGTTGATTCACTTTAACAGTTGTTAGTGTGAAGACAGGAAAAGAAAAGTGGGTGTAATGAGACCATGTGCAGTATGCTGTGAAAACAGAGGCCCTTATTTGGCATAATGGGTTGCACCATAAGGGCCATAAAATTGTGCATGTGTTAGTATCATTTTAATTATTACGGGTGCCACATGTTAAGCAGAATAGCGGAACTACTAAAACAGCTTCAAAATCCTTACTGCTGATCGCTGCATTTAATTACAAATAGGAACATTTGGAGATAGGTCACCATAAAACCCTTCTGTTGTCAAATGAGCTCAAATCTGATTTTTGTAATTATGTTTTTATACCACGGATCCTGTTGAATAACTATAGGGAATAAAATTTTAATAAGTACTGATTAAATGCAGGTACATCTTGCTTCCTAAGAATATTTATGAATGTTCTTTGCCACTTACATCCAAGTACCATCACCGCTTCTGTTTTGGTCAGTGGCGATCGCTCAACCTTAATGCAAATAAGCTGAATAACTTTATGTGCCCTGAAATACTGGGGGTTTTTTTCAGTGAAGCATAAAAGCACTGGATTTCAATTATTCATTCTCCTTGCTGGAGCTGTGTACAGTACTCCAACCCTCCAGTACCAAAGCGCTTTGCTGTAACACTACATGTCACATGCAGTAGAATAAAATAATTAAACTTCCTTAGGCAGCATTTTGGTGTAAGAAATGACAAATCCTATTGCTCCGTATCCTCTTCCATTGTAACAACAAGTTCCTAGGTTCGTATTTATACTGCTATTCACATCAAAACAACATTTGTAAACATATCAAATTCCCAGTTTAAGAGTTAAGAAATCGCTGGGATATTAAAAGGCAGTAAAAATGGTAATTTTTTGGACTTAGATAAGTAAACCTTCATTTTATGCAGAGACGGACTGTAAAGCTCTCCAAACAGATATTTATCTTCAGAGGAAAGAAAAAAATTAAAGAAGCATTCAATGATGTAAGTGGGAATCAAATAAATATATAGAATTTATCATTAGTTGCAGGCTGGGTTTTCAGTTGTACTGAGGGCAGCAGCTCTGCGCTTGGCTTTATTGTTCAAACAAGGTTCAGACAGAACACACAC
>JAOXOE010000343.1:31476221-31546152 GCA_028565055.1 Phoeniculus purpureus | reverse complement strand
TTAGGGATTGGAAGGGACCTCGAAAGATCATCTAGTCCAATCCCCCTGCCACTGCAGGATCACCTAGACCAAGTCACGCAGGAACAGATCCAGGTGGGTTTTAAACATCTCCAGAGAAGGAGACTCCACAACCCACCTGGGCAGCCTTTTCCGGTGCTCTGTCACCCTCACCAAGAAGTTCCTTCTGATATTTATATAGAACCTCCTCTGTTCCAGCTTACACTCACTGCCCCTTGTCCTATCACTAGATGACACTGAGAAGAGCTGGGCTCCATCCTCCTGACACATTTATATTTACATAAAGGAAATCCATAATCCTTAAAGTAACGCTGTATTCCCAAGCAAATCAGGAAAAATTCATCGAGGTGTACTTGGTTATACACACAAAAAATAATTCTCCCAAAATAATCTGTTACTGTCTTTGTTGTAGCAACTCTTAAGGTCCCAGTCTTTTTCCTATGTTTGGCTTATCGTGTAAATCACATAGTTGTCCTCTAAATAGAAATAATCATCATTTCACTTAGCATGCAAATTTAGACAGATAAAGTCCCACGAGTGTGGATACTGGCTGAGTACCTTTATTTCCATGAAAAGTGAAATGTGCCTCTGTCTTCTGCCCTTCCCCCAAGACTTCTCCACAAGATCAGCCTCAGGCTCAAATGGTCGTAAGTAGACGAAAGCTGCTGGTAAACACTTACCTTTGACAATACTATTGCCTAATGAACGTTGCAGAAGAGGTTGTATTCAGTGCTAGTATCTGTACAGGGCTGCAACCTCCATATGATCCTGGTGCCAAGTACCTACCGCTAATAGGCAAATATACACGAAAGAGACAGGCTCTTTGATGGTTTAATCCCAAACATACTTAACTGTCACACAGTTGATCTTTTTGATTAAAAATGACTCGAGTTCTTACCGAACATTTCTGTGTCTGTGGATGAAGGAGGTTAAATGCAGTTCTCCTGCTTGTTTGGACTAGTCTTTTTCTAATTTAAAAAAAAAATATCCCTGCTGCCCCCCTTCCCCCAGTTCAACATGAGTTTTCTTTCTCTTTAATCACAGATATGCTCCTGAAGGATCCTCAACACAGGATCCTGATACATCTGAAATCCCTATCCCCTGCTAGCTAACAGGTAAAAATACGTTACAGACTCTGCCAAAGCACATTTTGTTATTATTAGAAGACTACAGGTCAAAACCAAGAGTTTCAAAACAGCTTCTTCACCCACAGGTTTTACTTTCCTAGGAAAAGTCTCAGAACAACTAACTTTCCGTGTTCATCAGAAATCAAGCCGTCATCCTCGATTAGTTCACCATAGAGAGCTTATGTTTTGCTATAGGTTTTCTCGCAGGCTGGAAACATTGGTACCAAAGACAACAAAAAAACCAGTTCCACAGATTTTAAATCTATCTCTGTTTTAAGCTCTTATACGTTAAACTTTAAGAATAATCCCCTTTTTTAAAGGGTATGGTTGCTTTTGGAATTAAATGCAAGGTCTTTCAAGCCTAACACTAAGAGGCTGCTGCATGTCAAGTCAGAAGTTGTGCTTCAGTGGGATATTTTTTGAGTAATATTTCTTTCCACTTACACAGTAGTTTCACTTCATGATGGTTTTATGTTGATTTCAGGCTACATTTTTATGTCGTGGTAAAGAATATTTTTTGTAAAGTGAATGCCCATGACCTGTTGGAAAACATTTCTCCTCAGCAAAGTACTCACAGGAATCAGTGCAGTTTGCTCAGATGTGTTATTGTCGGGTGACCTTTACACATACTGTATGATGAGTTTTTCTTTTTATTTGATTGTAAAGATGTTATGATCGAGGGGCAAAATAAACATTGCCTTTTTCAGCCACAAAAAACCTCCCAAACAACAAATGAAACCACCTTTTTTAAACAACATGATAGCACGCATTTGGAAATGACAGATTTTTAAATTCAGAGATACAGCAAAGCCCTAGTGAAACGTAAATAAAGATCTATTTTATAAAACCGCTATGGAACTTGCCCTTTCTCAGCCTACAGAAGAGATATATTTGTGTTATTATGTGATGGAAAACTTAATTTATGTTTATGAGAATTTATCACAGAATCGCAGAACAATACGGATTGGAAGGGACCTCAAAAGATCATCCAGTCCAATCAGCAGGACCACCCAGACCAAGTCACACAGGAACACATCCAGGTGGGTTTTAAACATCTCCAGAGAAGGAGACTCCACAACCCCCCTGGGCAGCCCATTCCAGTGCTCTGTCACCCTCACTGGGAAGAGGTTCCTTCTGATATTGATGTGGAACCTCCTGTGTTCCAGCTTACATTGAAGACACATAGGGACATCACAGAATCACAGAACATTAAATATTGGAAGGGACCTCGAAAGATCATCTAGTCCAATCCCCCTGCCAGGGCAGGATCACCTAGACCAAGTCTCACAGGAATGTATCCTAGCGGGTTTTAAACATCTCCAGAGAAGGAGACTCCTCAACGCCCCCCCCGGTAGCCGGTTAAGAAACATTAAAAGTTGAGCGTTCCTGGGTCAGCAGCATTTCTAACAAGGATGGTAAATCCTGTATCATTTCCTTCTGCATAATTAGCATTATATTCTGCAAATCTCCTCTAGGTAGCTTACTGGATTTGAATATTCAAATATTTTCAGTGCTATAAGCCATATAATTATGAAATTGTACAGTACAGTTATTTCTCAAGCAATTTGGCAATCTTTTCCTACAAGAATTTACCTTATGTTCTTGGTTATCAGAAACAGAAATAGCTTTCCACTTACCATTCTGGAAAAGATGGAATTCATCATCCTGCCATCAAGACCCTATAAAGCAAAGAAAATGTTATTAGTTATTATACTCTTATCTGCAGGGATTCTAGCTGCCAAACAATGCATCGGCATCAAAACAAAAAATGAAAATATATGTTCAAACCATAGATCAATAGTTCAACGCTGTTCTGAATATATATTACATGTACTTAGCAGGTACTGGATCAGAAAAAAACACCAGCTATTGTGCATGGCTCTATTTAGAACTGCACGCCAGCTGGAATTTATTTGCACAGTGTTCACAAAATACAGACAAGAGATCTTGGCATCCAACTTGTGATTGTGCTTTTGAAAAGAAAGCCACGGGCTTGCTGTCACTCTGCTGTGGAGTGGGAGAGAACAGGGAAAAGTGTGTGCGTGGAGGCTTGAGATGAGAAGAGACAATTATCAAGGATACACTCAAGGTTTTCTACGTAACCCGTTAAGAAATGTGTATTATGACTTATAAAAAAAATTGAGAGTTATTAAAATAATTAATCACTCTTTACATTGTACTTTAGAAGAAGACTGCCCATGGATTCTGAGTTTGCAATGGTGAGAACTGGAGTACTGAGAAGGTACTAAGGACACCACACGCCTCATCAACATGCTTTAACTGTGAGGGGGAAATGAAAGGATGGCTACTAGTTAACTCTCTTTGCTTGCTTCCCTTCCTCTCTCTTCTATTATCCCTTTCAGTCTGTTTTATACCTGACATTGGAGCTATTCTGTTTTCTTTAGAAAGAAATGAATCACAGCTGCCAGTTCCCTTAACTAAAGGCTGAAGAGTGATCGCTTTCACTCACTAGCTACACAGAAAGGACTTTAACTTGTCTATAACATCCTGTTCTATATGTCCCAACTGTGCAGTTTGAGAATAAAACTGTTTCCAGGACAATAGGCTAAATTCCACCATAATTTCTCACACAGACTACAACTCTGCTTCTGCTGAAGTGGCCAGGGCTGGGTACAGAATCTGCTTATCTGCCTCGTGTAGTTTGCAGAGGTAAAACAGGCTTTTGCCAAAAACGCTTCAAACCCACTTGTTCTTAATTATTTCCCTACTTTGAAAAAGTTAAATCCTGAAGTGGTTAAGCAATTAGGTGAAGAATTATGTTTAGAAAATGTTACTGTAGCCATGAGATGCAGTCTCAGACCTCCTGGTGAAAACAGTGGTGTCTGTGTAGGGCTGCCACCTTTAATGAGGAAAACGAACACCTGAAGTAAACGATAGCTTGACTCCAGGTTCTGACCGTGGCACACATCCCGCTGGCTGCAATGCGGGTGTTCACGTGTAAGGGGGTGTCCAGAGAGAGGAGAATTTCCCAGTGTGATACAGGAGTTGCTTCCATTTGGGAGTTTACCTTGGGCAAAAAGGGAGTTTCCAGGATGTTCAGTGCTGTGTAAACTCAGACTTCATGTAGGTTGCAGCACAGCCCAAGGATTAGGGAGCCTGGATAAAGATAATGGAAATTAGTACAGTCCCTGAGGGCTGCTCAGACATTCATTGGCCTATATCCATTCGTGAATGTGAGCATCTACAGGGATGCTTTTTCTCCTCTCTTTGCAGGCAACATCTTCTCTATGGTGCTTCATGTGAGACGTAGCACAGAACACCTCTTTGGCTTCATTTGTGAAATGCAGGAAAGTAGGGTCCCCCTCAGCCAAAGGGATAGGATTTCATGTAGGCTTAAAACAAATCCTTTGCACATCTATCTCAGTTGAGCCAAGTTCCCATAAAGCCCAGGCTTCTGCACCCATCCAAGAGCTCTTTGCTCCTCACTCCTCAAAGTTTGCAAGCTGTGCTATGTGGGTGAGGTAATCATTAATCCACCACCAAAATCCATCAGTTCAGCAAAGTAGTACTTTCCTTTCCTTCACGCAGCTTTTGACTCCTCCTGCCACAAAGCCATAATGCTGTGTTTTCCCAAGCAATTGGAAAGCCACTATTCCATAAACGAGCAGCTCTCGCTGATTTCAGAGGAATTGCTTTCACAGAAGTGTAGATTTTGTCTCTAGTTCTTAACTGTCAAATTGCAACGATTCTGCAAGACGACTTACAACGCTGCAAAACACCAGCTGAAAACTGGGGCCCCGTCCCACACAGGGACACGCATCAGCCCTGTGTGCAAGCCTCCACACTGACACACGAGTTGTTCAATGCAGTTTCCCACGAGTATCCCCCTGAGGTCATTGCCGCAATGTTTGTGCTTAAGGTTAAGTGTATGTTTAAATGTTCTGCTAAAGCATGGCTTAAATCCTTACAGGGATTGAGACCAGGAAAACAGCTGAAAGTAAAATAAGTATAGTGTGGCAGCTAATGTATGAGCTCTTTTTGGGCACAAGTAACCTTTAATAACAGGCTCTAGGCTGGTACATAGGCTACGTAACCATTATTTTACCCGAAGTGAGTCAGTGCGTTTCCTAGCGTTTACTTCTCTTGCTGAAATGCATCATCTAAGTGAGAGTGAGCACGACCACCCAGCTCCCAAATTCTGTTTAAGACACCCTAACAAGTTTTTTATTTTATTTTAAAAGTCAGATTTGCCTGTTAACGTTGCACCTACTTTCCGTGTCTCTGGCACTGGTATCACACATGTAAAACAAAAGGCACTATGCAGCCCTGTGGCTCCTGTTGGCTCACTACAGAGTCTGAATTAATTAAAAAAAATCACCTATTTTAAATCTCTAGCTCCTGAAGAGGGCAGCACGTTCTAGATATTATTGAACTGCAAGCTTTGCGATAACAGCCTGGATTAAACTCTACTGTAAGCAGTAGAGGAAGGAGGAATAAAACCTTTCTGGATATTTTGCATAGACACTTCTCATGACACAGTAAGTCAGCAGAAGTTCTAGGCTGTTACAGACCAAGGTCAAAACTGCATTTGATTATTAAAGAGAACATTCAAATTAACTACCTGAAGCAATGCGTTGAGAGAGAGAGCAACACAACACCAGCAAGGAGTACTTCCAGGAGGAATATGTTTTATCTTTCACACTGAAGATAACTTTTCCTATTGGCAGTGCATTGACTATCAAAACTACTAAAGGGGTTAGATTTAATTATCTCACTTCTTTGCACATTTCATCTCAATTGCTATGGCAACATTCAGTTGCCTCAGCAGCGATGTACACTTTAATCAGATATTTCCTCACTCACTTCTCTGTGCACCACAGCAATGTAGTCAAATTTACAGCCAAACCCTGATGCATCTGATAACACCTCTTGGGAATTAATGGCTACGATTCCCCTGCCCCTCACCCATAGCCACAAATATTTCCAGAGAGTTTTGCACAAAGGCTTTAGGAGAAGAAAAGTGTGTAGACTATAAATCTTTCCTACTTCACTGGTTTCATGTTGTTTTCTGCCACCACTCCCTTTTCAAATGGCTTCTACTTACTCAGGAACTCTTGCAATCAAGCTATGGGCAGGTCTTCTGGTCCCTGAAGGAACTCTTTCAGGTCTGAGAACAGGAAACACAATAATTGGGCAGACAATATGGTTCCTCCCATATTCCACCCTGCCCTGAAAGGCTTTTTGTTTGATTACTCAGCCCTGATTAAATGCTTTGTCAGAGTACATCATAGTTCTTTAAACTTCTTGGCCCAGAAATCAGGAGCATGGCTAAAATAATTAGGAGTGATGAGCAGATACTGAGGACTCCACACTGAAATGCAGGCAGTAAGAAGACTCAGGAAGCTAAAAGTACATGGGGGTTACTAAATTCGGGTTATTGGAAGTCTTGATATTTCTGACATATCACAACCAAGGTAAAATGGGAGATTAAGTTGCTAATGGTGCCTACCTTCCATGGTGAAAAACGTATTAGAAATCCATTAGATTGAATTAAATTGGATTACAGTCAGACATATAGGACAGAGTGATAGACATAAGGTATTGGAATATAATTCTGCATGTTCTGAAGACCATCTTGAAATAGTCACTTAGTTGATTTTGCATTTAGGAAAATATTCTACGGGTGTTTTTTCTTCTACACACATTTTTCATAGCTGTTTGCTTAAACTTGACAAATCTTCTCAGCTCGTTTTCAAATACAGCCTTGGATTACTTCTGTCTTAAAGATGTTGGAAACCCTGGGTAAGTACTGAGTTGACTTGGGCTGCTGTGGTCCCAGAAAGGCATAATGGAGTCAGAGTCAGAACTACTCTACATCTTGTCAATAACAACAGAGACTGATGAGCCCCCTCGACCATGCAATATGGAGTCACTCTATATAGTTTGTCTCCATGTGAGCCACAGGGCTTTTATAGAGGCTTCATAACTCAGGAACTAATAGAATCATACTGAGTTGATAGTACAAACAATAACTTATTAGGAAAATACAGGAAAGAAATGTGCCCAGTACGCTTTTTATACATGAAAATCACTGGAAGGGGCTGCCCAGGGGGGTTGTGGAGTCTCCTTCTCTGGAGAGGTTTAAAAGCTGCCTGGATGTGTTCCTGTGCCGCTTGGTCTAGCTGGTCCTGCTGTGGTGAGGGGATTGGACTAGATGATCTTTTGAGGTCCCTTCCAGTCCCTAATGTTCTGTGATACTGTGGTAAAGGATTCATTTCAACTTGATCCATGTAACAGGGGAAGAGCTATGCTGTCTAACAATCTGCTGCATAGTCTTTTTAATACTACTGGTATAGTGCTGAAATTATCTATGCCACATACAACTGGAGACCTATGCCAGACAATATATTCCTTGTTTGAATGGTGGGTAAGCTGGAGCCTGTCATAAAAGATGTGGCGAAAGCCCCCTCGCTGCTCAGTGTGTGTGTATGTTGCACCCACACCCACCTACACATACATGTACACATGTGGAGTTTATGTTCGCTCTTACTGTGGCACTAATACTCCCTAAAGGTATTATTATGTTGTTAGACAAATTAAAATGAAACAAGAGGTAAAAGTGCACTTGAACTGAAAACTGTTAAAAAATGCCTACAGGCAAGACAAAAGTGAACAGCAGGAATTTATCCAGCTGTGTGTGCCTGGGAGTTCCTCCGGGCCAGCCGACTGTGCTCCCATTTCTGCTGCAGGAAAGGCAATTTCACAAAAACTCACAGAGGTGTTGTGACTCCCAGGAAAAATGACATGAACATGTTTTGGTCTGCCTTCGAGACAAAAATGTTGGTAATTTCTGTCAGAAACATTAAGCTACGGGACTAAATGGAGAGCCACAGCAGTGGGAATACATAATGGAGAGCCCAGAAATATGACAGAGATCTACCCGGGTAACAGATCTGATGACAGGTAGTTTTGCTGGCAACCACCTCTAATAACAACTGGTGGAATATGTGAGATCAGCTTTGAGAAATTTTCTAAAACAAATCATCTGTCATAATACAGTGTTTATAAAACTAACTACGAAAGAAACCTTTCTTGTGCTGGGAGATTCGATGAAACCCCATAAAGAATACTGAGATGTTTAGAGATGATGTGGACAACGCACGTCAAGATCAAAGACACCATCATAAAACCCAGTAGTAGTAGCATGTCTTAAACACATACTAACTTTGGTTTTGCAAATCACACTTGATGCACGGGCAGATAGCTTCACTCATTAGAGGTGAGGGTGAGCAAGCTGCATAAATCGTTTATATTTGTGGGGAAAATGGGTATGTTTACTACTTTGCTTTATTCAAACCTCAAAACAATCTGTGTCACAGGGAAAGAATTTGCTGAGTAAATTAATACATGTTTTCCGCTGAGAAAGAGAAATGAGATGGCTCGATATCCCTGTCACTTAATGAAATAAGGAACTGTACTCTAACCAGTTAATTCAGTTATTTTCATGACAGTGTTTTCCAGCAGTTATCACCATGACAGCGCATCTTTGTTGACTTAGACATTCATAAAAATCAAAGAGCGTTTGGACCTGGAGATGGGGATATGAAGACACGGTAGGAAGGATGATTAGAAATGTAATTCTGTCTCGTTTTTACAGTAGTGTAGTCCCAGCAGTGCCTCAGGGAGTGTTCCCAATTCGCTCCAGGACAAAAGAAGGCACCTCTTCCTTGGATGCGCTCGGGAGCTAGGTCTTTCTAACGGCTGTAGTTATAGTCCGACTGCTGTGCCATGAGAGGAGATATATGAAAATGAAAACAAAAGACATACTGATGCGTGCAGCAGAATATGGTTTTCTCCTGGTGAAAACAGAAATTAAGCTTCTCTTCTGACTCGAGAACTTTGGCTCCAAGCTCAGACATTATAACCTAGTTGGTGCATCAAGGATACTAGGTGCAAGACCCCGAGAATCATGTATTTTTTTCAATACGTGAAACTAAGCAACTGTGATATGTGAGACTGTTTCTCCTGCAGAAGAGAGCTCTGTGAAACAAATCTAAAGGTAAGGAATAGCCTCAAAGACATTTACCTTCGTAGGGCAGTGCCATGCACAAAAGCGCTAACGTAGAATGTCCTGGTTTCGTTCAACAGATCTGCTCTTTGGACTAAATCCAGATTCCAAGTTATTGGGAAAGACTTTTACTTCTGGATCAGGCCCCTTGTGTGTATTCACGTTCATGTATGATTACTTTAGTGGAAAAAAGTGCTTTTGTTCCCACTTCTGATGGGGCAAGCTGAATTCTCTTTTGGCATTGCTTACTATATCAACAGTGAGATTTATGCAGTCTCAAGGCACTTAAATTCCGTGCTGTACTAAAACGGAACTGTCCCGATGAATGGTAGCAGAAAAGCTGCTAAGGTTTGATTTGGAGCATATTTAATAACAACAGGATGCATAAGATAGAAGGAGCTCGGCTTGGCCTTTTGCAGCCTATTGGCGTGTTCCAAGTGTTGTAGCTAAAAGCTGTAAAACATAACTTTTATTAGCGAACTGAGAAAATTAGATAAATCCTCAGAGACGTAGAGCGTATGAAAACCTGTTCTGCCATTCCAACAGTCATTTTTCATGATGCAACTGCACTAAAATAGTTCCTTCTGTGGAACAATTATGTTGTTAAATTATTTTTGCGTACGAGTAGAACACGTTTAATAAAAGTCACTGACACCCTTTTTTACACGGTCACGTAATAAACACTCTGCTCGCACCACATCCTTGTTGCTTTCTTCGGCAAAGTTTGGCGCGTAGCGAGGGCTGATAGTTTGTTTATTACACGTGATATTTTAAAGAGTATTTGTGGAGAGGGGATATAAAAGATTCAGGTTCGTGCGTGTTATAGCTGAGACTGCCAACGGAGCGTGGAGAACTTAGCCCCCTAGCGCTGGTTGTGACTGCACGGAAGGCAGGCTCCCGTGGCAATCCCAAACTGTGTTTGGGAGAATTTAGAATCATAGAATCATTAGGGATTGGAAGGGACCTTGAAAGATCATCTAGTCCATTTCTCGACATTTGTTCAGGTGTGCACCTTAAAGTAAAACTTCAGTGTGATCAAGTACCACACACAGAGTAATGAGCTTTTCAATTTCCTGAACAGCTTTTCCGAGAGGGTCTCGTGCCTCTGTCTTTCCCCTCCCTTTGCTGTTTATGTCCTGCTTTCCATTTTCCACTCTCTCCTTAAAGCCTCCACAGCAACTTGATGGACTTAGCAGGATCTGGGGTCATCGTGGTGATCAATGACTTGGGCGGCTGAGCATTCAGCCATTGATCATGCTGAATAGATTCATATATCTTAGGCATGCCATCACAGGCAGCTGTTTCTACTTAGCTTGCCAGCTTTCTGCCACCTCGAGGATTCAATGAAGTTCAGAGGCAGTGTGAGAAGGTTATATAATTCTGTCAGGAGATCATGTCTTTGATTTTTCTCATCTCTACCCTAGACCGTAGACCTACACGTCTACCCTCAGGGGTCTGTCACAGACTGAGAATCTTCCAATATCTTGCATTCCATACGCAGCGGTATAAAAGGCTACTATCTAAGATACACAAACGCCCTTCCTGTGAACAGAATAGCAGGAGCCCTTCACTCCTTTCTTTCCTAAGAGAACATTACCTAATGCTGAAGAGGAACCACAGCTGTGTGCTTGTGTGTAGACACATGCTTTGCTTGTAATTTGAAACACATTCCCGTAAACCGTCAGGTATTATCATGTTTGGTGTTCCCTCTCTCCGTTAAACACACTGTGACCAGTTTTAAGGGCAAAAAGTGACTTTAATCGCTTGGATAAAAATATTCGCAGTTAAAAGACTTTAATGGGAAAATAAAATATGTGTCATGAGGTATTAAAAAGACCCTGGGAACTTCAATGCCACTTTCTCATCTTGAAACCTGTCATGTAGAGCAGCTGAAAAATATTAAGGAACTATTTGTGCTCTGTTTTTATCCTGTTTACTTAAGGCAGGTAGTTTTTGCTCTGGCTCACACGTACTGAAGTCACATTTTCACTTCCCAGCTTTAATGCCCTGCCCCTCTGCTGAGGAGCTGTAATCCCATCCCTTGCAGAAGATTAGGGCAAAGGCTCTCTCACTGGCAGCTTGAGTTAACAAGCGATGTGAACGTAGGTGGCTCAAATACAGACACATGGTTCACTCTCTTGTTCCTGTTGGTTGTCCTGTTGTAATTTCCAGCAGAACTGT
The DNA here is from genome assembly GCA_028565055.1 of Phoeniculus purpureus. Taxonomy (NCBI): domain Eukaryota; kingdom Metazoa; phylum Chordata; class Aves; order Bucerotiformes; family Phoeniculidae; genus Phoeniculus; species Phoeniculus purpureus. The sequence continues at coordinate 31,534,797 of JAOXOE010000343.1, read as the reverse complement.
GAGATGGACAGCTGTGAGCATGAATATCTGAAATCATGGCAGCTACATCTGGCAGAGCTTGTCTGTCAGAGACCCATGACTGAAAGCTTGGTTGGCAGCCTGGTCTCTGCAGGCAGGGGTCTACTGGAGGGAGGTGTATGAAAGCTCAGGCCTGAAAAAACCTCAGGCATCAGTCAGAGAATGAAAACAACTGCCCTGCACAGCACAGAGCGATGTTGTAGTGAAGTCCTGCATCAAAGTTTCGAGCTAATGCTGGAAAGATTCACAGGGCTCACTCAGGCTGGCTGCACGCGGTGGTCTGAGTTCCTTTTAGAAGAAAGGATGTGGTGAGGAATATGAAAGTGTTTATGATTAATAATGATAATAATATTTTCTGGTCTGGTCAGTGATGCTGCCAGACATTCCCAGAGGAAAAAAAACTGTAGGCATTCTCTAGGAATTAGGAAAAAAAAACAACCCCTCCAACACTCATTTTTTAATTGGTCATCTTGAAAAAAATCAAATTGACAATGTCCCTTCTAATGATACACTTCAAAGCTCTATGAAATAACCCTGTCAAATGAGGCTACTGCTTTAACACATATTCAGAGAGGTGTATGCAGCCTGAAAACGGATTAAATTGCCAGGAAAAGAGGTCGTATTCTTTTATATGAATGCACTTACAGGGCTTTAATGAATCTGAAGACTTTAACAATAAACATGGTACATAAATTAAGTTGATTTACTATGCAATCTGCTACTTATAAACGAATGAAATAAAGACTTAAGGTTTCCTATTCCACCTCCTTGCCATTTTTATACTTTATCATAAAAGAAAGTGGCATCAGTTAGTGTTGCAGGGTTCCATATTAGCTTTTCACATAAACCAGGTGCAGGCTATTAAGAGTATGCTTCCTCTGTTTTTTAATGACTCTTTGTCTATGTTGTTTATTTAGTTAAAAAGGAAAGAAATGTCCAAAGCCAATCCATGCAGTTTAGGGTTTTGATGTCTATCTTGCTACCTGGATGCATCAGCTGTTCCTAAGTACTAGGCATCACATGAGGCCCATTTGAGATCATTTTAGAAGCCAAAATATTTTACTAGAAAGCCATCGGAGAGGTGTTTTTAACCAGAGTCATTTTAATTGACATTAAAACGAATGCAAACACATCTCTCCATGTTAGGTTTGCATAACCCGTTTCAAAACCAAATCCATCACTTGGACTAAAACTAGGGTGACATTGTCACTTTAAATCACAACTCTGTATTTCAACAATTGGCATCTCATGAAGTGGTTGTGCCACTTGCAAAATACTCCAGGACAGTATTAAACAACATCTACAGCCTTCCTAACGTTACTTAAAGGAAAGATCAGGTTTTCCATCTCTCTAATTTCTTTGCCTCTTCAAGTACTGTGATTAACACTCTGTTTTCACACATCCTCCTTTCTCCTTTTCTTTCAGTTTTAATTATTTTTTTCCTTTCTAAATTAATCCTTTGTTTGAACTGTTACTGTTGAGAGAGAGAGAAAAATTACGCAATGAACAGCTAGACGTTTGGCTGTTTGCTCTGGGTCCTTCCATGCTCCTCCTCTGAGGCCAGATCCTTCAAGGTGCTGAGCATCAGGCGGCTCACTAAAACTTGAGGGTGCTGAGACTATCTAGGAAGAGCCTAGCATATTGCAGGATCATGCCTTGCATAACAAGTTCTTTGAGCGATGACTATTTATGTTTCACTGAATAGACTTAGCATAAATTTTAACATCTCTGATATGATTGGGTTTTTTATGGGCAAAGAGGAGGTATTTTTCACGACCGTATCACTCAGCACTTTGAGAATGAAGTGCTCGGCAATACCACCCAAAAAGTCTGGCGAAGGACCAGATGTCGCCGTTACACGCACACGCACAGAGAAATTTGAATACATTAACTGGTGAGGTATGCAAGCTCCTCAGCACTGAGGAAGCACACAGATCATTGCAAGTCCTGTCGTAATCAGATAATAATTCAAAACTACCTTAGGAGAGTCACCAAGAAATCCCGACGCGAAGCGTGAGTGACCCCCAACGCACTTTGTGCTGCGCGCTTGGGCTGGTTTTTTTAAGTGGCAGGTACAGCACTAAGGAGTGTGGCAAATACATTTCCTCACTGGAATAGAAATTTCAATCTTTCTCGAGGAGTTTTTGAATCAGAACCAGTAATGTTAACCTAAGCTCCTGATTGAATATGTTTCAGTCTGTTATACAGACAGTGCACACATTTGCTATTGCTTCACTCCTCGTGTTTATGGTTTCTTTCACAGATGTGGTAAAAAGCCACAGAGCCTACTGCTGGAGATCAGTAGTGCCTGTATCATGCAGACCTGAATGGCTGAGGACATTCTGCTGGGGTTGTCTTACATGGCCAAGGCTGCAGCAGCTCTGTGAAGACTGCTCTTTCACTTACACGGTGTTACTGTGACATGATAAGTCCCTGCAGGATAGAAACTCATATAGCTCACAGTTATCTTGAGTTAACATTAGCAAAGGCATATTGAAATCTTTGTGGTTAAAAGCCATATAAATTTTCCCAGGCTTTTCCTTGCTATAAGAAAATGGTGTTTATGGCTGTGTGTTCACAGTCATATCCATCCCAGTGACAATATAACCCACAATATAGTGTTACTTCTTTACTTAAAAAGTGCACAGATTATACATGTCCACGTAGTACTGTGATTGATGCTTACGTGCAATGCTCTAGCTGTGCTGTAGCTCCTCGTAATGCTGAATCTTTCATTATGAACCACCATCTCCCCCTCTTTTCGAAAGCTAAACCAACTGACACAAGAGTGCCAATACAGACAAAGACACACTGCAGGAACGCTGCGCACATGGGTGTGATGAAAAGCTGAAAAATTTGTGTCTGAGATGTGCTTTCAGATGTGGTTTGTCTACTACATAAAAGGCTCTGCCGGTTATTTGCCAACTCCGTGGGAAAATCTCAAGCGCAAGCAAAGACCCTTCAGAAATCTGGTTATGAGCAGCGTCCGTGTGCTGCATCCACCACGTATGCAGCAAGGCACACAGGTGAGAAACGGCGCTCTAAAACCGACTCGGGACACCAGGAATCAACTGAGGGCTTCCAACGGTATGTTCTGTGCCGGTGATAGACTCCCGGTAGTTTGCCACGCGATAATTTGTTTAGAAAACGCTTGCAGTACGTTTCCACTCAAGAACACATATAACCAGTCTGTAATTACAAAACGACTTTCCACCAGACCCTATACAAATAACACTCATTAATTCTACATTATCATAAAAGTCTCCTATTGCAATGCAGCTCTGGTAGCATTTATTGTGAATCTACGCGAGACACAGAGCTAAGAAATACTAGACACAAGGTACAACCCAGACTAAAGAATGTTCTATTTTGGTTTAGCTTCTTAACTGGTTTTTAATCCATTTAAGCAAAATTGAAAACAGCCACTTGGAGATCAATGCAAGAACATAAAGGAGGGATTTGAAAACATTTTGATACAGCAATATAAACTCACATTTTTAATGAAAAATTTAATATCTGAGTAGATATGGCCTTAATAATATTTAACACCCGTCTTTCACAGTGAATTCCATGTGTAGATCAGAAATCTGGGCGGATTGGACTAGATGATCTTTCGAGGTCCCGTCCCATCCCTAATGTCCTATTATTCTGTGAAAACCTGAAGATGCACCACCCTGCTGCTCTCTCCCCTTGCCAGTTAAGGTCTCCTTCCTGGTTTTGTTTTCTTTGGGTAAATTACTGAGGATACTGAGTAAGACAGGAGATAACAGGGGATCTAGGTCACGTCCTAAAATTACTATCAAAGTGTCATACTGAAGGTCTTCTCAAGTATGTGGTGAAACTCTGAATGTCAGAGCTCAGCTTGAAACTTAACTGGGAGCTGAATGGAACAAATCCCTAAATTACACCTGATTTTTGCAACTTCATCCTTAGCATCCTTGCATAGAACAAGACAATTTATAAACTTTGCAGATAAATCTAAATCAAGATGTAGCAGGGGGACTGGACTAGATGATCTTTTGAGGTCCCTTCCAGTCCCTGGTGTTCTGTGATGCTGTGAAGATGCTCCAAATGCTCTTACAAAGTTTAAAGTCATTAATTACTTTTTTTTATCTTGTGAATTGCAGACATTAGATTGTCACCTCTCCTGGACACAAGGCTCATTTATTCTATAGACATTTGACAGTCGAGTCCTCTTTTTTAGTAACTTCCTAATAACTAAATGAATGTGTTGATTTGTCTTCCCCATGGGCATGGTTCCACGTGACCAGCACCACCTTGCCTTTCTTCCTGGTTGTGGAAAACTAATGCAGGTGCTGAGATACTGTGCTCTGGCTCCGCCATTGAGCAACCGAGGGGCTTTGCCTCCTTCCACTGTATGTGGCAAACTTAAACCAATGGGGATCAGAGCCTGGCCTCAATGCGGCAAATTGGACTCATCTGTGAACGGAGCCAACGTCCTCTCATTATCCAATAGGTCATTGTATGGAGATGCTTCTTTAGTAGCCTTGTGTTTAGGCACAAGGGTCAGTGTAGAGGTAAAGTACAGAGGAACAGAGGGTGCTTCTATGCCCCTCTGATCCGAACGACATGCTCACCCCAGGGCGCACGTGTAAAGCCACGAGATGTCATTCCTTCGTTAGTTTTATTTTGCTTTGTTTATATATATATATATATATATATATATATATACACATATTTTGGGGCATTTCCTTTTTCTGGGTTGTGGGTTCAAGAAAATTCCTTTCTTTATAGCAAGATTACTTCACTGCCTGTTGAATTCTTCTGAGTGCAGGATTGGTGGTGGACGCACTGGCACTGACCTGCGCTGATGTGGCCTCTGCAGCGTAACCGCTGATTGAAGGTGCTTCCATCAGGTTACAAAGGCAGAATAAATGTCTTATCACATTTTATCTGATCTCAGGTGGTCACATTTATTCTTCATGTAACACTAATTGTTTTATTTAGGCATCAGACTATGAAAACACTTTTAAATAGCAAACTAAAACGCCGTTTCTCGAATTCATTCACAATTAGCCTAGATGGGGTTTTAATTTATTGTCTTACTGCTTTCTGAGGAACTCCAGGATCCTTAACAAATTGCTATGTTTGCATGGGGATGTCTTCTTCTCACAACTGTAGTCATCATTACGTCTCATTAAAATGAAAATACCTGAAGTGCTTCAAAATAACGTTCATAAGGATTCGAGAATAAATGGCACTACTGATGAGAGCACCTCAAAGGGTGCAATTTAGCAACACACAAAATGAGGAAAGCACAACACAAAACTCCCCTGCCACCGTAACTTCTACAAACCTGTATTGGAGCCAAGATACCTGGTGTCTTATCTAAGCCTCTAGAGAATCTGTTTCCAAAGCTAAAATGTTAAAGATGCAGGATCTAACGACTGAAATCCTTCTTTAGGGCTTCAAAACAGAGTTTGAGGGCACAAAGTAAGAGTTTTTGATAGCAATCTCACATTAAATTGGCCTTTCCTGGTGAAAAGATGCATTACCTGTAACCATCTGCTAACCCTGCCTTGACCTGCCCCAAGTCCCAAGGCTATGGAGGTGTGATACACACTCTTTTCTTTCTGGTCTGCAGCAGTTTTCCCAGCCAATGTAATTCAGATGCATACTGTCAGCAGTGAGAGAGGCCATATGATTAAGCGGTGACAAGGAGTAAGAGCACCCTTAATTTAATCCTGACCGAGCCACTGGATGAATGTGTGACTTAGAGGAACAGCCTGGCTTCCTTAAAGCATCACTAGCTTGCTGGGCTAGATAAGGAGCACTGCTCTGAAAGCAGTGCTCGTGCCTTCCAAGGTAAGCATTACACATAAATAGATTTATTCTTTTACAAAATGTTTCTAAAGAACAATTGTTAACGGGGCAGCCAGGGCTCAGGAAATGCATCTAATTGCGCTCTGCGGATATAAAAGCGGTGACAGATTCTTTCCTTCTTTCCTGAGTACAGGTCTAGCATGCAGCTAATGCTCTCAGATTCCTGCAGGAGAAGGTAAAACCTGACGATTGTTTACGGTGACCAGATCGGAAAGGTTGCCTATCCACCAGTGATTGAGCCCCAGCAGTACTAGTCTCTTGAACAGAAAGAGGCTGAGGATATATTTATAAACTAAGCAGCTTTCTGTTTCTTGATGGAAGCACACCCTTAAGCTGAAAGATGGATAGGATGCTGCTAGACTCCCTGTCTCATAAGAGCGTCTTCTGGAAGAAACGTGTAGGAGAGCAAAACCAGGTATGTAAATGTAACTCAGTTACAGAAAATGCGATGAGACTTATTTTGATACTGATGAAAGTGTGATCAAAGGTTCAGATAAACTTACTGCACCAATTATATAGCACTTACGGACTGAATAATGCATCCAAACAATGGTTTGTTTCAGAAAATACTTCAAAGACAGCAGAGAACGATATGGTTCTGATCATTTTTGTTCTTCACGAAGTCTGGTTATTTTTGGAAAGACAATTGTTAAAAGCACGACCGTTGTTGGACGGAGCAGCACAGCCTACAGTAATTGCTACTGGAGCCTCCCCGCTCATTGGCTGTCAGTATTTTCACATGAGAATCCCAGCATAAAAAAACGTGCTCCTTAGCCTGCACTAAACCAAAAAAATACAGGGAATTTGGGTGAGGAGCCGGCAAGTAGCGTTACTTCATTTACAGGGAAAACTGCTGCAGTTACAGAGCAGGCACGCTGGCTCTGACCCTGTTCTCTCTGAAAATAGAGCTCAGTTTGGACTGAAGTCCTGCAGCAATAAAGCAAATGCTCTTCTACCAGCTGTACAAAGAGGGGAAGTGACATCACTTTGCAAATAAATATAGAAGTGGGTTTTCTGGAAATATTTATACTTTGTTCATGGATGAAGTGCTGAATGTGCAGCCAAGGAGAGCCCACTGCTCAGCTTGCACCATCAGAAAAGGGAGAAGTTTTTAAACTTGCAGATTCTTGCTCCAGAAGCCTTTTCTTTTCTTTTTTTTTTTCTTTTAAATTAACTGACTCTTGACACAATCTTGTCTATTTTAAAGGCCAAACATTTTCCTTACTCCCAGGTGTTTTGTGAGCCTTAGGTATATATTTTCCCTGGCAAAACCCTGGCAGCGTCCTGGGAATGGGTGATTTCCATCAGGGACAAGGAAATCACTCCAAACCACATTTCACTCAGGTTAGGGCATTTAATGGGATTTACAAGCCCTTGTGATACTGTAAAAGAACTATTCAGCACCAAACCCTCAACCAGAGTCCTAAAAGTTATTCTAATATCTCAGCAGATGATGGATCTCCAGATTTGCTGTGATGTTTCTTACATTATAAGTAGCATTGACTAATTAAGGGGTGACTAATTATTGACCTGTCTGTTAATTCTGAAAGAAGCCGGATGACTGGAAATACCTACCAACAGCTGAGAAGGAGCTTTTCTTTAATTGTTTCCTGGAAAACAGCTTTCAAAAATCTTTTTCAGTAACCTCTAAACCTCTTCATGAGAAGGTTTTCCACTTAATCAAGAGGGCTCCTCTCCTAATGAACACATAATATCCTATGATAATATGAGCAAGTGTTTGTATGGGAAACAATAAAATCATGGCTAGCAGAGTAACTCTCAGTGTGCAGTGAGAGTGTGGATGTTGTGAATAAAGTGACCATCACCTACCTCTGTGGCCGTGCCTCAGTCACTAACTGTTTGTTTGCAAACAGTGTTGCATGGACCCAGACGTACCATTGCTTCAGCTTGGAGTGAAAAACAGCTAATTGAGAACAGGTTTTGTGAGAACACAAGGATAAGGGTCTAAAATGACTGTTCAAAGAAGTAAATGGTTAGGAATCAAATCTTTAGGTGAAAAGGTGCTTCAGATTTCAACAGAAATTGACTGTGATTCAAATTGTCCTGTTTTTTCAGTTTATACATTTTGAATTAATGTAGCATGAATGATGATGCATAAAACAATGACAGCACGTGAATACTACTCATAGAAATCACTCATCCATCAGCCAGTGTCAGGTACAGTCAGAAGCACATGCATTAAGTTCTGTACTGCAAGTTGAAATCATCTGTGTGTGAATAATGCTGGCTGCAAAAATGTAAGAAAGAAGAGCTGAGGAAACTTTGGGATCCTTCTGCACTGACTTTTCTTTGACCCAGGAAAGAACAATGAATGTCTGGTTTCCCTTGGAAGGGGTGCTGGCAAGGCTACACAAACAAAGAAGCACAAGCTCAGCTGGTCCAAATTAGGACAGTTGCACTGACTTTATGGAGCTGCATCCTTTCCACTACCCACGATGTGGACACAGATATTGACGTTTGCCCCGTTATGTTTTTCCTCAGTGCAAGGATCAGTCGTGAATCCTTCCACAAATCTTCAAACAGATCTTTTCCCAAGTGATGACTTTGCAGATCTGAGTCTGATTTTCCGTAGAGTTTTTTTGAATGCCCCAAAATATCTGATTCCCCTTATAGCAGTGCTTTTCTGCATTTGGCTTTGGTGTTATTTTGTTGATTCTGTGGTACTGCAGGAAAAAAAGCTGGAAGTCCTTTCAGTTCCTTCTCAGCTAGCTAGCGCTGCGCACTCGCCAGTAATGTGCAAGGGGGCCTGGTCATGCATGGCCATAGGCTTCCTTCGGTCCTTCTCCCCAAAACTAGATGATTTTTCGAGGTCCCTTCCAATCCCTAATGATTCTATGATTCTATAAATCTAACTACAGCCTCAGAAAATGAGCAGACAAAGGCTAAGCCTGTGTTTACCTCAATAAAAAGGCCGTGCTCTATTTTTAAGAATTCCTTTCAGATGGAGAAACAAATTCCATCCCCACAAAAGCACAATAAAAAAATTAAAATAGATCATAAAAAGAGCAACAGTCTCCAAATCTTACTGCTCTCTGAAGATGTATCTCACATATACATCTTAAGTGAAGTGGCTCCATATTAGCCTGGAAACTGGATTTTTTTTAAAGCAGTAAAAGAAAGCTTGTAATAGTTTGTCATTTTCATCAGTGCTGTTAGTGCTGAGTAAACTCTGCCCTTGTAAATCCACCGATGTCAGAGGTTTCTGCGAATCTCTTTCTAAATGAACGTAGAGTTTGGCAGAGCAGCTAAAAGGGCAGTCTCAAAGGATCCTGGTGTACAGTTCTTGGACACTTTCTCTATTACAGAGTCCAGCAGCTTTCTAATGCTATTATTCGGCAAATGCATTTTGGAAGAGAGCCAAACGGCCGCTCTCCCCCTGGCTCCTGGAAAGGCTGGTATTCCAGTAGAAATCAATAGAGCCCAGTGAAAACAAGGAAACCAAATGAAGACTTCTGTAAGTGACTGTACGACTTCTAAGCTTACATGTGTTCTGCCATAGTAGCTTGTTTGTTTTACAGTTCAGTGCTACTCTAAGTTGAATACCACTGCTAGAGGGATTATAACGAAAGCACATGAGAATAAATGGAAAAGAGAATAAAGAAAATTAATATGAGGCTCCAACAACAACAACAAGGCAAAGAATATACACAGAATATTGGGGATTGAAAGGGACATCAAAAGATCATCTGGTCCAATCCCCCCAGCACAGCAGGATCACCTAGATCAAGTCATGCAGGAACATGCCCAGGCAAGTTTTAAATGTCTTAAGAGAAGGAGACTCCACAACACCCATGGGCAGCCCCCTCCATGACTCTGTCGCCCTCACCATGAAGTTCCTTCTCATATTCATAGAATCACAGAATCACAGAATCATTAAGGGATCTCAAAAGATCATCCAGTCCAGTCCCCCTGCCACAACAGGATCACCTAGACCAAGTCGCACAGGAACATATCCAGGCAGGTTTTAAACATCTCCAGAGAAGGCGACTCCACAACCCCCCTGGGCAGCCTGTTTTCCAGTGCTCTGTCATATTTATGTGGAACCTCCTCTGTTCCAGCTCACAACCACTGCCCCTTGTCCTTAGATGACACTGAGCAGAGCCTGGCTCAATCCTCCTGACACCCTCCCTTTCCATATTTATCAACAAATAGACCAGGAAACTAAAGAGAATCTCATGACCAGACATGGGCACCGGGAGTGGATGTCTCAGAACAAAAAAAGGACTCTGAACTGTTATAAAACTTTCTTTTCAGGAGAATAAAAGAGTTTAGGTTCCTTTATGTTGAAACACCCCCCCACACACCTTTTTCCTGAGGCAGGAGGGATGCTTGTTTGTTAAGTAAGAGCTGATCTAGGTGGAGTTGGCTGCCATATATGCACCTTCATGTGTATCCCTTTCACAAGGGCAACACAAAATCACTATAAAATCATTTCTTGCTATTCTGAGTCTGGTGTTTGGCTGAAGTTCAGAAAATGGCTGCCAGCCTAAACTGTGAACTGCTTTAAAACACTTCTATCCAGGTGATGGTGAACGCTCTCTAGATTTTATCCCTAAAGCGGAAAAAATAAACAAGAATACATTACTCAACCCCTCAGATTTTTTAGAAGCTGAAATTCATCTAAAGGAACACTCGAGTCCTGCCTACCACCCACTGAAGTGATTAGGAATTTCAGCTAAGTAAAGAACGAAGGTGAGACTGAAATGCCCATATAATCAACCTTCACAAAAAATCTAATACAAAGTTAAAACTCTTTTGAGATAAGTGCAAACATGAGAGCGCTGAAATAACACTGAAAGAAGTGAAGGAGGCTTTTTAAAATTCCTGGCTTGTGCTTTCCTCAAAGTGTAATTCAAAACTGATAATGCATTAAATCCTTTCTATGCAAAGGGTTAATCACAAAATTCAAATAGTGATGTGGTGCCCCATGGCTACTCAATAATGAAAATTCAAATGCTCATTTCTTTAAGCCTTTTGTGTCCCTCCTCTAGATAGTTGGTTTTTTGCCTAATTTTTGAGGCTATGTAATAACACCTCCTGCTAGACATCTCATGTAAACGCAGCAAGAGAAGGCATCCTGAGTAACAGAATGGACTTTTGCTCATTTTAAAGCTCAGGTTCATACTTTCCTTAACAAAGGAGATCCCCACTGTTAGAGTTTGGTGACTGCCAGGCCAACTGCATTGGGGAAGATTGGATTAGGGGGGCAGCTGACTGTGCACTAAAGTCTCCACTCTCCAGCAGGATTTTTATGTAAATTCCATTACAACCCATGCTTTTTGCAGATAATGAAATGGGTACAAAACACTCCAAGGATTCCAAGTCAGCAAAATAATGAACAGGGGCATTCAGAAAGCTGATTTAATAAATTTTTAACGTTTGGACCCCTGTATGAATAGGATTGGCATTTGTGCAATGTATCACGTGGAGTTTGGTTTCAATACCACTGCCTAAACCCCACAGCTTTTCAGGTTGTTAGTGGTGTGTGAGCATCAGCTATCAAGAGTTTTTCTCAGTTTAAGCTCTAATAATCTGTATCATTCGCCATGTGTTTGCCTGAAGGCAGCTTTTACCAAAGAATCAGCCAAATATTTTTGGGAAAAAGACTATTTTCAACTTAACAACTTTAAAATATGTCACAGCACTTGTTATCGACCAGCTTCAAAGAAGAATAGGCTGGGGTCAGGAGGGACATTAACATGATCACCTAGCCTTTCCTCCTGTATAACATCAGAGATCACAGAACAGTAGGGATTGGAAGGGACCTCGAAAGATCATCTAGTCCAATCCCCCTGCCACAGCAAGATCACCTAGATCAAGTCGCACAGGAACATGTCCAGGTGGGTTTAAACATCTCCAGAGAAGGAGACTCCACAACCCACCTTGGGCAGCCCCTTCCAGCGCTCCATCACCCTCACTGTGAAGAAGTTCCTTCTCATATAATCTGATTTATCAGTTATCTGCTCTGATCACAGAGTGTTCAAAATGTAACCTGGATGAGTTTTTTGATATTTCTTCAAATTTACTGATTACGAAGTGAAAACGCGCCTGTATTCGCGAAAGGGTGCACAGATACATGCATAGCAGACGTTAAGCACACGCTGAGCATTTTCAGACCATAAATACTCATTCTTTCTTCCAGTTCAGCCCATTTAAAAACCTCTGGTGCAAAAGATGCAGTGAGAACACGTCTAGCACATTAAAGTACTCATGCCATTAGGTTTATCAATCAGCTTAAATAGTTGAAAGACAAAAGACATCATGGCAGGGCCAACGCAGAACATAATGCATGTGTACTGCTTAAGAGCTAGTCAAGGTCTTTGAGTAGTTCTCTTCTGGGGTTTGTGTGTTAATTTTAGTATTAACCTATTATTAGTGATAGGTTCACAGTGCTCAACAGGAGTATCTATTCAGTAGCAACACTCCAGGTGAAACTGTACTGCTAATGTTGTTAGTGCTCTGTATTTTTGTATACAACATCCCTATTGAAACAAACTAATCTTGTAGGATAAAGGGAAAAACTATCCACTTCTAGGAGCTGAAAGAAGGAAATTATTGGTTATTATCTAAACTACATATGTAGAAAGGGTAGCAAAATTCAGAAATTATAAAATACCAGGGCCATTTATGTCTAAAATAGTAAGCTTCCCATGACATTTTTGTGTAAGTAAGTTTTCTTTCAAACAAGCATCTATTTATTTAAATAAAAAGAAATACTCACAATAAAGTTTCTCTTCAGTACATATATAATCAAAACAGAAACCAAACAGTGTTCCAAATGTCTTTCAAGAAAGGTATCAACCAAGGTTTGAACTCCAGCAGAGATGTATGATGTGAACATCTAGCTATTAAGGTTCATTACGATCATCCATGAGGTTAAAAGGTGACAAATTGAAGTTTACAAGTTCTATTGTTTAATGAGAAACATTGAGAAGATGCAGAAAGAAAAATCCAAGAACCAGCTACTCCTACAGTTTAGACCACGGAATCACATTGGCCATATGTATCGTCTAAGAGTCAGTGTAATAGGCTTTTCTGAAAAAAACAAAAGCACTAACAAGTAATAAACAAATGTGATACGTACGTGTGGCTTTCTGTGGTTCCAAGTTGCTCGTTTGGTTATCATCACATACCTCGTTTTGTCCAGGGAAACATTTTGCCAAATACGCTAACTTCCGGAGTGAAGAACAATGTCAGAAGCAACACAAAGAGGAAACGTGTTAGGATCTGCCTCCATTATACTAAGCAGTGATTACTCTGGAAAGTGCTGTTAAGCTAACTATTCAGTGAACCAGATTTGGCTACCTATGTTTATGCTAGCATACTAGCCATCAGTTAGTCCTCCTGGGCTATCCTGTGCCCTCCGGGGCATTCATTACATGGTAAGTAGGTACTGACATGAGTAGTCCCACTGATTTCCATATAATTATTGAGAAGAAAGGAATGACTCAGGATGGGTGAAGTCAGAATCAAAATCCATCTCAAGAGGAATAAGGATGTCAGAGTCAAGTCTTCTGGGTACAGCCGGTTCACTTAATGCTATAGTCAAACACAGTGAAGAGCATTCATGCCTGAGACTAAAATCTGGGGTGGAAAAAGGCTTTTAATTAAGAATGATAGGAGTGGGAAATATTACTTCTTGCTAAAAAAAAGAACAACCTATCCAAGATCATAGAATCGCAGAATCATTAGGGATTGGAAGGGACCTTGAAAGATCATCTAGTCCGATCCCCCTGCCAGAGCAGCATCACCTAGACCAAGATGCGGCAGGATGAAGAGGACAATTAAAAAGCAAGATTTTGAATGTATTTAGGAAATAATCAGAGTTGAGGTTCTTTTTGTCACAGAAATGTAGTACTGTCTTCAGGTGGCTGGTGTTTCCATGCCACCTTTGAATGACAGAGAACTCGTGTCGACATGTTCCTCAAATATTCTGTTGTTTTCCTTCAATGAGTGATTTATAGCATTTCATAGCAAGGAATGTGCCACATCCATTAAAGATTAATGCTGAGTTATAGTTTTCTCACGCGTAGCTATCCACGTTGTAGGCTTGTTCTTGACTTGTGTTTCAGAAAAAGAAAAACCTATTTTCCTATGTTGTCAGCTATTCAGTACTGGGCTCCACTGAAATAATCTGAAAACAATGGGGAAATGTTGTTTTGGTTGTTTTTAAGAATACATGAGTGTGCTTGAAATACACAGCGAGGGACAGGATCAACGCGACAAAACTATCTGATGAGACTTGAACTAAGACCACAGCAAATCACGTCCTTGTAGCTAGGCCAGCTTGTGAGGGCTGCTGGAAAAACTTCCTCCAAAGGAAAAACCCTACGATGGCCTTACATAGGAGGATGTGAGAAATCCTGAGAAACTGGGAGTTTTCTTTAAACTGGAGAAAAACAGACCTAGTGGTTTTGACACAGAAGAGAGATGTTTCCACTGGACAGTTTGTCTCCAGCTGGCCCATCACGTTCCTTGTTACTGCTGCCTCTGATGCCTTCTGTGAACACAGTTTACTAAATCACTTGAGCTCATATTTAAAATTATGTGCAAGAATAATCTCAGTAAAGTGAATGGAACTATTTATGTGTTTAAAATTAGACACACGCTTAAATGCAAGGCAGGATGAAGCACATAATCCTCTCAACATGACATTTTCATGTTGTACTTGAAGCTTGGTGAGTGAAAACACACACTGTCACAGAGCAAGTTACAGCACCTTACCAATCTTGTCTCTGACACTCCTTTCAAGGTACTAGACGCCGGGTCCATTGGGAAGATGAGTTTGCAGAATGCTGGAGGTGTGGACCTCCTAGAGCACTTTTTGCTGACTGTGCAGCAGAATCTGCTGTGCTTAGAAAAATAATGTCAGATGGGAGGGATTTGGAACTGCTGCTTTCTAGAGAATTCTTGAGTCTCATGGAATCAAGTCATCAATATTCTTTTTAGAGCATCAGTATTTTTCCTCACTGTAATCTAAGTAAAACCTTCCAGCTCTCATCTAGTTGTAGCGGACTCCCCTCTAAACCACACAGCAGCCCGAGCATGGTAAAAAACACTGGTGCCTAGCAGCACTCTGGAACTCCTTTGGGGGCCCTGGAAAGCCCCAAACCATGTCTGCGTCCAGCATGTACTGTTTATAGCCAATTTTCTAGTCCATGGTGGCTATTACATTTCAGATATAAAGAAGTCTGCTCTAAACAATGTGAAAGAGAAGACAAAGCAAGCCCATCTCAACATGTGCAGTAGAAAATAAAAGCATTCCTACACATGCACACGAGGAAATTAACAGCATTCCCCACATATTCATTCAAAGCAGTGAGCATGCTGTGCTGGATGCACATATACATGAGAGCAGCAAAATTGCTTTAAATAATCAAAATACACAAAGGAACATTTTTCTGTGTGGCTGGAAATAAGCCTGACAAATGTTAATGTTTTGCAAATGAAAAACATTCTTTAAAGAAACAGCAGAAAGCCCAGCAAATATCCAGATGCACACAAAGTCAGCTCCTAGATTAACCTCTTATACCACTTAGATGTGTAGGAAAATCATTGTGTAACGAGCAAGTACATTCAAACTTTCTTTTCTGAATTACGAATGTATTTTGCAAACACCAAGAGAGGGACAACAACATGATTAAAGATATGAAAAAGCTTCCATGTGGTAAGATACTAAAGAAGGGTGAACTCTAAAGCAGAAAGGTAGCAGCAGATTTTGCTGATGTATACATTAATGAATGTCAAGAAAAGACCTCCGGTTACTTCCCTGTGTATATCAATAGACAAAATAATTTCAGACAAATTAAGGAGCAGTGTTTTTAGTGTTCCTGCTATTTCATTATTTAGCATATAATTAATCAGTGCAACTCATTGCTGCAGTGAAATACTGAGATACATTGATTGCAAACAGGATTAGTCACACATGGCTAAGACCAACATACTGATTAAAAACTGGACACGACTACACACAGCTTCCATTTCTCAGGGTATCAGTTTTGATAGATCGGAACATAGTGCTGACAACTGGAAAGTCCAGAAAGAAAGGCTTGCACTGGTGATTTTGGAGTAGGGGAGAAAAAGCTACATATGGTCTTTTGTCACTGTCTCCGAAAGGTACAAAACATCACACCAAGAGGGCTAATTTTGCTGCGACTGTTCCTACATTACATTTGCCTGCAAGCTGTTTCTTCTAGCTGACAATAGTGACAATATGTAATAACTGAATAAAAATTGAAATTGATAAGCAAGACTGAGGTGTAGCTAGTGTCTACAATAAATGAAGCTCAAATCCTGCTGTTATGTTTCTGACAACTTCAATAATAATAGATCATCTTGTGTTAGTTGTGCGCCGAGAGTGGGCTAAAAGGTAGGTCACCCCCAGAATGACTAATATGCTTATCACTTAAGAAGGAGCATTATCTGAATTCTGCTTGCTAACTGTAGGGCAGTGCAGATGACCCTGACATCACTGTGTGTTCCTTCTGTACCTTGCTTACAGGCCAGGACCACTTAGTCCCACTGTATTAATAAGTAAGTGCAAGGATTTCAACAATCAGCATTTTAGAATTTGCATGCAAACTCTCATGCTGTGTAATTACACACAGTGCTGGCACTCAAATTAATTAAAGCTGATTTCTGTGTGACTGCAAACTGGTCATACCCCCAGACTTGCTCCAGTATGAAGTCATCACCCTATATTCAACATGACACTTTATGTCCCCAGCATTCTTAGCAATGTTAATGTGCAACAACAGTAAATTAGGCAATATTTTAGAGAGCAGCTGACAACCTCTGGCTAGTTGTTGAGGTTCCCCCCGCCCCCGACACTTCCCATGTAAAAGTAAGACACCATTTACTTCCATTGTACTTGCTTTGTAATTATCTCGACTAACAATGTAAACAAATTAGACACATTGTTTCAACAACTACTCGCCCGTGTTTGATTAGGGGTTACAGAAAACTTATAAAGCACAACACTCAGCAACAACCCCAGCGCTGTTTGATGCTAACGTACAATTAGTCTCTGACAATTTCAGTGTTAATTTAAAAACTCCTTCTCGTCTCCCCTGCAACGGCCTTTTATTTTTCAAAGCGTGCTCTTACCGATTAAGAGCAGGGAATCGGGGAGGCAAAGCAGAAGAGCTGACAGTTAGATTTCTGGAATCCTCATCAAATAGAGTGGAACTGTGTCGCAGAGACAGTCCTTTGCAGCACAGATCCATAAATGCTGACTTCTGGGGCGGTGCTGGTTTTCAGCCTCTTTCATAATAAAGTTGTCTGCTCTGACTTTGCAATTCGACTTTTCTTAACACTGTTTTTTTCAGCAGATTCTCCTCTGAGAAATTAAAATATTATAGTGATCATTTCTCTCATAAGCGTCTGCAATAGGACCAGGCTCTTATAATCATCAGAAACAGAAAAGAATACAAACAAGCACTAACATTTTGCATTTACAAAGTTTCTTTCAAAATGCTTCTTCAATGACAGGGCTAAAATGCTCCTACAGAGTTTATGACTATTCCCTTGGAACCACAGGTATCTCTTGGTACAGAGATTCTCCTTTTTGCCCCAGTAGATCAAGCGCCATCGACAGATTTAAAAAATGACTAATCTCCCACTAAAAATAGAACACACACTCTCAAGTAAGACTGGATCTTTTTTCTCCACTTAACCTGGCCCTAGGAATAGACAGAGTCAATTACTTCAAAATCTGACAAAAAAGAAACACGCAAATGGATATCCTGAGCCAGTAGCTGATGTTGTCCAAAAGAGGACAACAAAAAAGGCTATTCCCCCATTAGTGCTCCCATGATCACTTATTTCTTTGCAGCATTGCATTTACTGATCAATTTTGTCCTTGTTGACGACTTAGAGGTAGGATCCAGTCTTTAAAAATGACATAACTGCCTTATGAAGAGAGATTGAGAAAATTGGGACTTTTTAGTTTGGACAAAAGATTTAATTACTGCCTATAAATACACGAGGGCTGGGTGCCAAGAGGAAAAGAATCCTCTCTTTTCAATTGCATCAGACAGGACAAGGGCTAATGGATGCCAGCTTGAACACAGAAGTTTCACCTCAATCTGAAGAAACTCGTCTTTCTAGTCAGGGTTATTAAATATTGGAACGAGCTGCCCAGGGAGGTTGTGGAGTCGACTCCTCTGGAGATGTTTAAAACCCCTCTTGATGCATTTTTTGTGCAGTTTGATTTAGGCTTTTTAGGCAGTTCTGCTTTTCAGTAATTTCTATCCTGCTTGAGCAGGAGGCTTGGGCCCGTTGGCCTTTGAAGTCTCCTTCCAACCCTAATAAACTGTGTTCTTTAAATGTGAAATGCTAGGAAAAAAATCTGTGACACAGCAGCATTATTTTTGTTAGCACAAGATCTGACTTCCCCAGAGAGTTCTTGTTTGCCAAATACAGTTCAACTGTGTCAATAATCAAAAAAGTTGGTTTCATATCATGCCAGTGCATCACTTGGAAAGTGTTACCTTGTTTTATGCTGGAAAACATAGGTTGAGAAAGAGGGTTTCTGTATTGTAATCACCGTGCTACAAAGAAACTCGGGGTTCACAGAAAATGAAGGCAATTGAAGGCACATAGGGACATCATGGAATACAGAACATCAAGGAGTGGAAGGGACCTCAAAAGATCATCTAGTCAAATCCCCCTGCCACAGCAGGATCACCTAGACCAAGTCACACAGGAACATATCCAGGCAGGTTTTAAACAACTTTCAGAGAAGGAGAATGCACAATCCTCCTGGGCAGCCCTTTCCAATGCTCTGCCATGCTCACTGGGAAGAAATTCCTTTTCAGACTGATGCAGAACCTCCTCTGTTCCAGCTAACACCCACTGTCCTTGTTCTACCATTAGATGACAGTGAGCAGAGCCTGGCTCTATCCTCCTGACACCCACTCTTCACATATTTATCAACATTAATGAGGTCACCCCTCAGTCTTCTTTTCTCCAAGCTAAAGAGACCCAGCTCCCTCAGCCTTTCCTCCTGAAGGTGTGGCTGTCACCAAGCACCCTGCTCTCAGCTGCTCACCCTCTAAAAGAATCTGACCTCTTCAAACTGAATACTATTCGCGTTCAAGACTTTGATCCACACAACATGTGTCAGTCTGGGCTTATGAGAGGGAAGTGTTCCTGTGAACTCAGGAGTTCTTCCATACCAAAGCTTCATTACTTCTTGAAAGGAACTGCTTTGGTCACTGCCAGGGGAAGGAAAAAGCAGCGAGAGCAGATAGTTTCAGACATTTGCTGGCAGACTCACCCCATTCATACTCATCAGCAATAACATTTTTGGCAGCATGGGCTGCTGGCTTAGAGAACAGTGAATGAAAACAGGAGCTATTAGGGAAACTGACAGTGTGGGATAGTCGTAGGGGTTTTGTTTTGCAACTCTAACCCAAGTCCCAGAGCGCTAAACTGCTAAACTCCAAGGACAGCACTCCTTTTGAGCTCACTGGGATTACTGTGACAAAAGTCAAACCAGGAAACCTTTTGCTCTCTGCTATAGGATTGTCACAGCGGAGTCACAAGGGCATTTCTGCATCTGTGCACACTCCCACGAGCACGCACGCATCCGCACTAACAGCCCTGCCAGCAACTGTGCCTCTGGCAGCGTCTGCCAGGCAGAAGCTGATCTGCTGCACAGCGGCCAAATGGATCATCGCAGCCACCAGCAGCCATGGAAAGGCTTTGAGTGGCTGAGAAACTCTCGCTGCATTCATGAGAGAGGTTAACGGGAGGTACAGGCTAGACGCCTCTAACAGCTATAGTTGGGGACATGCTGCTAGGTCAAGCAGAGCAGAGTTTCCCCTACAGCCAGTTTCCCACTGTTTCTTTTCCAATTTAGATGACCTGAGTATCTGGGCTCTCAAACACAGCACAAGCAGCAGATGCAGTCATTACCAGCTCTCCTCTCATTTCACAGGCTGAGGGTCTCACCTAAAGAAGCTACAATACCCAGATGATTTAAACCTCAGTGCCTTCTTGGGGTCTGGCCTAAAAGAACGATGCTCCTCAGAAAACCCCTCAGCTTGCTCAGACTCTTTCTGAGATCACAATTTGATCTACTCTGAAGCCCCGTTTCACAGAATCACAGAACATTAGGGTTTGGAAGGGACCTCAAAAGATCATCTAGTCCAATCCCCCTGCCACAGCAGGACCACCTAGACCAAGTCGCAAAGGAACATATCCAAGCGGGTTTGCAACGTCTCCAGAGAAGGAGACTCCACAAACCCCCTGGGCAGCTCCATCCAGTGCTCTGTCACCCTCACTCAGGTTTTAGATGGGGAAGGTATAGGAGTGTCAGTCAATCTGCTCAATCATCTGCTTGAATTTATATAAAAAACTGATGTCACTGCTAAAGGAATGACTGCCAGACTCATTGCCTTTAACATCCACAGGCCACAGACTCACTGACTGCAAGACGGAGCTTGGCCAAATCTGGCTGCTGGCCCAAAGCCAGGCTATAACCATTAATCATAAATTTATGTTCACTTTTGTAGCTGTCTGGCCGCAGCATCTCCAACTGAGCAAATACAGACAGATAATGTCAGGAGAAGACGCAGGAAATCATAAAACTTCTCTTCAGACCCAGCTCTCTCACTACTTTGCTGCCATGTGGTACAGGAACCTTCTCACCAGTACCTGCCAACACAGAATCACAGAACATTAGGGATTGGAAGGGACCTTGAAAGACCATCTAGTCCAAACCCCTGCTACAGCAGGATCACCTAGACCGAGTCACAAAGGAACATGTCCAGGCAGGTTTTAAACGTCTCCAGATGAGACTCCACAACGCCCCTGGGCAGCCCCTTCCAGGGCTCTGTCACCCTCACCAGGAAGAAGGTCCTTCTCAGATTGATGTGGAACCTCCTCTGTTCCATCTCACACCCGTTGCCTCTCATCCTATCATTAGATGACACTGAGAAGCTCCAGTAAATTAATCTAGCATTTGGCATCCCAGCTGGGACAGAGCAGGTTGCACTTCAGTCTGAGAAGGAACTTCTTCGCAGTGAGGGTGACAGAGCCCTGGAAGGGGCTGCCCGGGGGGGTTGTGGAGTCTCCTTCTCTGGAGATGTTTCAAACCCACCTGGGCACATTCCTGTGTGATTTGACCTAGGGGATCCTGATGTGGTGAGGGGATTGGACTGGATGGTTTTTTGAGGTCCCTTCCAATCCCTCATGTTCTGTGACTCTGTGATAAATGTTGATTGGGGGAACATATTGATTGGGGGAATATATTGATACATATTGGTTGGAGGAATATATTGATACATATTGATTGTGAGAATATTTTGACACATGTTGATTGGGGGAATATATTGACACATATTGATTGGGGGAATATATTGACACATATTGGTTGGAGGAACATATTGCAGAGAGAAGGGATTTCCATAGGATCCTGCTGTGTCAGGGCAATTGGACTGGATGATCTTTCGAGGTCCCTTCCAATCCCTGATGTTCTGTGAATCTGTGATCTCCATCACAACACAAACCTGTTAACCTCAACCAGGAGGAACAACATGGCCCTTCCATGAAGCCCCAAGGCCAGGTGAGGCGGCCAGGACTACCAGAGGCATCTCAAACCGCACCAAACACGGCTCCTCCCTTAACAAGAGGAACTCCATTACCAACACCTTTCCCCAACAGTATTTGAACGAAGCCTCATTACTCACAGTCCAGAGAAGTTCGTTAGGAGGAGCTCACGTTGGAAAGCGTTCGGCTAACTCTCCTTTCTTCTCAGCAGTGAATTACATTAGCTACTTCCTAGTTATTTAAGCCTTGAACTGAAAGCCGTAAACGCCGCAGTGACATCTGAAGCTCACCGGTGAGGCAGGTCCCGCGCGCGCGAAGGCGAAGACGGCCAGCTGCTCTGGAGATAAAACAGATTGATAATTAGTCACAAACTGCAGCGTTTCATCAGGAACATTGTGAATAATCCAATTTATCTTTGTCAGATAGCGCGGCGCAGCTCCCCTGGCTTTTTTTTCCCCCCCCCTTCTCCTTTGGAGACGCTTTGTTCTCCACCATAAGATTATAATTTCAGCCTCCTAATTAAAGCGCCGCGCCGCTCGGACCTGCCTTGAAGTCACGCCGCACGTCGGAGGAGGACTGCACCGCGCCGAGAGAAGGTGCCTGCCCTGAGCCGCACGGCTCCGCTAACTGCCGCGGCGCCCGCTGCCTCCCACCGCCCTACCGAGGCTGCAACTGGTTTGATATGGGGGAGATCAAAGCCAGCCGGTTTGAAGGGAGGAGGGTCTGACTCGGCAGGATGGTCTGCGAGAGCGGGGCCGGCGAGCGGCGTCTGGGACCTCTGCGGTTGTGCGGAGGAAGCGGCTCCCATCGTCTCGGCTTTCTAATTAACTGATAAAAATCGTCAGTCCTCCACTTGGTGCCCCAGACAGCTCTGGCAATGGAGGGACCCAACAGCTCACAGACGCTCCCCTCTTCTTATCGCACTTGCGGTGGGGCCGTGTTTGCCCCCAGAGTGGTGCTCAGAGGGGTGAGGGCTGCTTGGCTTTGCCAGCAAAGAGGCATCGAGGAGGGTACAGTGGGCTCAGTGGACAGGAGGGGATGTGAACGCATCTAATAGTACCTCTGATGCCACCTCCACTAGTTTCCCCGCGGCGTGAGGCGGTCCCAGCATCATGTGCTGGTTTCACAGAATCACAGAACATTAGGGATTGGAAGGGACCTTGAAAGATCATCTGGTCCAATCTCCCTGCCAGAGCAGGACCACCTGGACCAAGTTGCACCTCTCTTGATGTAACCTCACACTTTGCCTCTTGGTAAGTTGGATTCTGAGTTTGTGCACTTGGAGAAACTCCTTGATGTCTGTGAGGTCCCTTCCAACCCCTAAAGACTGGATCTAGGGGATCCTGCTGTGGCAGAGGGGTTGGACTGGATGATCTTTCAAGGTCCCTTCCAACATCTAATGATTCTGTGATTCTATGATTGGAAGGCACCTCGAGATCATACAACATTAGGGATTGGAAGGGACCTCTAGAGACCATCTAGTCCAATCCCCCTGCCACAGCAGGATCCCCCAGGGCAGACGCTTCAGCATTTGGTGATTTCAGTGGCTATTTCTGAAAGAAAAAGGATTGATGTGGGTGCCTGGGTGGAAGCTCAGAGCCACTTCTTTGCCAGAGTGGCTTCAATAAGAGCTGGGAGTCATGTAGCCTTATCAGACTGCACCTCTGATATGATAATGATATCTGCACCACCCAGAAAGTAGGTCACAGCAATTCTTCACAGCAGTTTTCTCGTAGCCTACTCAGGGACTCCAAGGCCCAGCTACTTCAGAGATAATTCTGGAATTCTTGTTAATAAGGTTTTTTATTGGATTCAGATAATTGATCCAAATATTGAAACCTGGGGAAAGCTCGATTGACCTGAATATAGCCATCAGGAGTTCTCTTTCTTGAAATGAATTTAGGTCGTTACGGTCTTATTGGCTCTGCTAGATATCAGGCACGGTGCTCACCACTGGCCTGACGGAGAGATGTGGGTGCTGTGCTCACCCTGCTGAGGACAGGCTGAGGGTGCTGGGGCTCTCAAGCTTAGAGAAAAGGAGACTGAGGGGTGACCCCATGGATGTTGAGAAATATGGGAAGGGCAGGTGTCAGGAGGATGGAGCCAGGCTCTGCTCAGGGGCACCCAGTGACAGGACAAGGGGCACCAGGTGTGAGCTGAACAGAGGAGGTTCCACATCAGTGTCAGAAGGATCTTCTTCCCAGTGAGGGTGGCAGAACCCTGGAAGGGGCTGCCCAATGGGGTTGTGGAGTCTCCTTCTCTGGAGATGTTTCAAACCCACCTGGCCATGTTCCTGTGTGACTGGATGTAGGGGATCCTGCTGTGTCTGGGGGATTTGGCTGGATGATCTTTCAAGGTCCCTTCCAATCCCCAATGTTCTGTGATTCTGTGCTACTCGGGGTACGAAATGGAGATGCTGACCCGGGGCTATGGCTGACAGGAACAGGTAGTGCAGAAGTGGGCAGTTACCAGACCACATTACTCAGAACAGGGAAGTGAGAGTCAAACCTGACCACTGCAATCCTTACATGGAAATCTGAAGCAGATCAGTGTTTAAGGCTACGAGAGAGGCTTCTGACAACAGTTTTGAACAGCTGTCACAACACTGTCACTTGCCTAGGGAAAAAAAAAACCCCATCTTTTTCTATCCGGAGGTGCTGCTTCTAAACAAAAAGCTTCAGCCTGGAAAAACAGAGCCTGAGAAAGGCTGAACTCATTAACCGCTGGGAGACAACGTCATGCTTTATGGCTGTGAGGGAGCTGCCTGAATAGCTGACTTCCAGCAAATCAATTACAGTGAAATCAGGATGAAATTGCAAAGGGAAAGGAAAAAAGCCCCACCATCAGAACAGAATCCTCCCGGGATCAATGCCACCTTCCCAGCTCGCAGCCAGACAGGCATGTTTAAAAATATTGTGCTCAGAATGCAGACATCTGCTTCTCGCTGCGCTTGTTGTGCAGGTTGGGTGGCAGAGGGACTGGCAAGGGATGAGGTCGGTTGCTTCAAATTCTGAGCTGCCTCTGTCTTCTCTGTTTTCAATTCATTAATTTCTTGAGCTGATTGAGAACAAGATTCTGCATTTTGCTGTAATTCCAAGTAAAATCAAGAATGGGCTTCAGTGGAATGAAAGGAGTGGTATTCTACCTGCTGTGCTCTTTCCTGCTGCCTCTGACTGAACTCAGGTCATTGCTTTAACATCACAGAATCCCAGAACATGAGGGATGGCAAGGGACCTAAAAAGACCATCTAGTTCAATCCCCCTGCCACAGCAGGATCCCCTAGATCCAGTCGCACAGGAGCATGGCCAGGAAGGTTTGAAACTTCTCCTGAGGAGGAGACTCCACAGCCCCCCTGGGCAGCCCCTTCCAGGGCTCTGTCACCCTCACCGGGAAGAAGGTCCTTCTCAAAACAAGAAAAGTCCCTAGAAAACGTTGTGCTCTGAGTGAAAGAGCCAAAAGTATCCAAGGGCAAAGCACAACAGGATCCACAAAACCCCAAGCAGCTCTCCCAGGTGAAAGGACACTCAGGTAAAGGCAGCTGTCACCCACAGAACCTGGGGAACAGCCTTAGGGCTCTGATGGAAAGGAAGTCCAGAGGGCAGGAGGTCACTTCACTCCACCTCCAACTACTAACACAGGAAGGGAGGAAGGGACTGGAGAGAGGACAGAGTCAAAATGAATCCAAACCAGAGGGATTTATGTGTTGGCAGTGAACTGGGCTGCCATAACCCCTCGTGGGTGTTAATGCAGTGAAGATCACTGCTGGGGAGGAACACGGTCCCCTCCTAAAGGCGACAGGCTTCCCAGCCTTTGTGTAGCTGTCCTGATGCTCTGAGCAGTGTTGCTCTGCAGCATCCAGCCTCACTGCTCCCGACCCTGACATTTTCCATTCTGTAAAGTACCAGGAGCTTCAAGCCCTTCACTGTGACCTTGCCGTAATGAACTGATGGATGACGGCGCGGGAGTGAGGACAGCACGGCCGGGTATGTTCCAACCTTTCCTCTTGCTGCAGCTTCAACTGTAACTGTACCTTTCACCAGAGCTCTCTGGGTATTTTTCCTGTGGTGGGAGGGAGCCCCAGACAGCAGCGTTTCCCCTCATGCTGGGACAGAAGTCAACTCTAACATAACTGAGGCAGAGTTTCCAGCAGCAGAGGCATTTAAGGACAAACTGGATGCATTGGATTCTACATCCTGCCCAATTTACCTACCTCCCTGTGATGGCAATGAACGTCGAGTCTGAGGATGCAGAGGGTCTCCTCCAGCGCTACAACAAAGCTGCGCTGCTATCTCCCAGCTGGGCGAGAGCTCAGGACGTTTATCGCTTAGGACTTGTTTTCCACCGCTCTAAGCCAGGTCCTGTATTAGCCGAGATGTGCAAGAGCGGGGCCGACGCTGCCAGCACTCAGTGTGACGCAGGGCAATTCACTGAAGGGCTTGCGCAGGGAACGTTCCTCTCCACACGGGAATAATCCTGTTAGGAAGAACTTGGAATAAATGGTTGAGATATTAAACTTCTGGCTGAACTTAGAATTGTCTGCTCGCTGTGATTCAGGGGCCATTGAGCCCAACGGCAGGCATAGGCAAAGCACTCTCTATTCCCTCTAATCCCTCCCTAACTAGTAAAAGCAAATCGTAAAGAGAGCAGCAGCACATAAAAACTTGAAATTAGATCATGAGCTGCACAGATGTGACACAGACACTCCTGAGTCTGCCTTCTAGTCATTAAAACAGGTGTCGTTACACTGCCAGACGTGGGATCCCTCGGGGCAGCTGGACTCACAGCAGCCCTTCCCACCACAGAGCCATGGGCATCTCCTCTTGGGCCAGTTTAGCCAGTTCAGTCCCCATCACCAGCTGAGCAAAGTGAGAGAGGTAGCAGCATAGGGTGGGGACTGCCTTGTTGGAGAGCAGCGTAGGGGAAACAGACCTGAGAGTCCTGGTGGCCAGCCAGATGGCCAGGAGCCAGCAACAGTGGCCAAGAAGGCCAAAGGCAGCCCTACTGTGTCTCCTGGCAAGGGAAGGTGCACAAAGGACTGGTCTGCAGCATCACTGTGGAGCTCACTGCCTCTCAAGCCTTCTTCAACTACCTAAAAGGAGGGTGTAGTGAGGCTGGTGCTGGTCCCTTCTCCCAGACTACTAATGATAGAAGGAGAGGAAAGGGCCTCAAGTTGCATCAGGGAGGGGGAGTGTTAGACTGGATATTAGGAACAAGTTCTTTCCTGAGAGAGTGGTTGGGCACTGAAACAGGCTGCCCAGGGAGGTGGTGGAGTCACCATCTCTGGAGGTGATTCAAAAATGTGTAGCTAGAGCACTTGAGACCATGGTCTAGGGGTTGGGGAGATGTTGGGCTGAGGGCTGGACTTGAAAGGGTGGTCAGGCACTGGAATGGGCTTCCCAGTGAGGTGACTGAGTTGGCATCCCTGGCTGTGTTTAAAGATTGTTTAGATGAGGTGTTGAGGGATCTGGTTTAGGGGTGAACTTGTAAGGTCAGGCAGATGGTTGGACTCGATGATCCCAGAGGTCTTTTCCACCAGAGTGATTCTGTGATCCTGGAGGTCCTTCATGGCCATAATGATTCTATGATTCTACGAAGCTTCCTAGGAGCAACTGAGCACCTGGGGCTACCGCATAGGAGGTTCTGGGAGCAGACTCTGGGTCAGAGGGATTTAGGCATAGAAGGGTTTCGGTCATGGTCCTGGGGAAGTGGAGATCAGGAGGTGTTTGTCTGCCAGCCTGGACGAAAACACTCTCTCCAGCAGGGAAAAGGACACTCAGGGTGGGGAAGGATGAGGTATGAGGACAGGCCACTAAGCAGCTGTGCCAACAGGATCTTCACACATGATTTGCCTCAACTCCCTGTGTACAAAGACAAAAGCAAATTGCCCTTGCCACCTGATTCACAACAACCTCTCAGTACAGTTCTGAACAGATCCCGTCTGAGGAGGGCCCTCATCCCATTATCATTTTAAAGCATGGATGTAATGGTAATAACACTGGGTTACATGGAAACAGTCGAGGAGCTTTTGTTGTCTCTCCTGGCAACCTGTTAATGACTGTCGTGGCAGCGAATATGCGGTTGTTAGGGATTGCTTTAAAAGGTTTCCATAGGGCATCGTCATATTTCTCCGCACAAAATGTTTACCTACTCTCGTGACAAACGGTGCAAAGATGGAGAGGTATTTTTAACTTCCACCTCTTTGCTTTTTGGTATCTGCATATTCCCTCTCCACAGTCACTTAGATCCGCTGTATGCTCCTGCGGGTCGTTTCTGCATGGTAACCAGGAGAAGGGAGAAGATGCAAACCAGAGGTACTGACAGCGAAACCACTGCTGTTTGCAAAGGCTGTAAATGAAGAGTAAACTGCAGCACAACAGGCCTGTGGGGCTCAAACCCTCTGGGCACTTTGGTCCGGGTGTATATTAGCCTTCCATCTTTGTGCCAAGATAAGCCTGCAAAGCCCAGTACCAAAGCTCAGGCATTCGGTCCTAAGTTTGGGAATCACTATGAGATTGAGCGCTTGGTGCTGGAAACCTGACCTAAACAAATAGCTGAGAAGGAAATGAAGAAGGGCTACCATGTCTTTCTTGGGGGGTTTAGATTCAGCTCTGTGGTAGCCCTGATGTTCTTCTCATAGTTGAGAGGTAGGAATCTTCTCAGTGTCATCTAATGATAGGACGAAGGGCAATGGGTGTGAGCTGGAACATAGGAGGTTCCACATCAATATGAGAAAGAACTTCACGGTGAGGGTGACTGATCACTTGAAGGGGCTGCCCAGGGGAGTTGTGGAGTCTCCTTCTCTGGAGATGTTTAAAACCCACCTGGATGTGTTCCTGTGCGACTTGGTCTAGGTGATCCTGCTGTGGCAGGGGGATTGGACTAGATGATCTTTCAAGGTCCCTACCAATCCTTAATGTTCTGTGATCCCGATCACAGCTTTAATCTTGATTTAAACCAGAGACACGCAGCTCAGGCCACCAGACTGCAATTCGATGGCACTCCTTCCAAGAGCATCTCTTGCCTTATGCTTTTTTCTGACAAATTTAAAACAAATCTTTGCACAAGTTGGCTAGCTGCGATTTGTCCCAAAGGCAGGGAATGATTTATCACTTATGGTGGAACGCAGACCCAACCCAACCATTGTCACACCAAGTCTATCTGTGCTTTTTCTTTTAATGGTGAGGAGCAGAAAACCACTGGGGTACTACTTCAGATTCAGATTTCCCTCAAGTGTTCCTCTTGTTAAAATGTTGATCAGGCACAGCTCATTTCCATGTTGAATGTGCCATCATATTCCTGAGCTTAGAATGATTTCAAACAGCAAAACAAGGCATTTCAAATTTAAAGGATATTATAATTATAACCATTTGCACTTTGACAGTATCACAGAACATTAGGGATTGGAAGGGACCTCGAAAGATCATCCAGTCCAATCTCCCTGCCAGAGCAGGATCACCTAGACTGAGTCACACAGGAACACGTCCAGGTGGGGTTTAAACGTCTCCAGAGAAGGAGACTCCACAACCCCCCTGTCTCTGGTTCCTTCCTGTGGATATATCTAAAATATGCCTGAATGGTAGAACTCTGCTGTGACACCCTTGATTTTGGGTACTCACAAATGTCGGGTTAGTATTTACTGCTGCTATTCATTAGTTGGGGTTCTTTGCTTGTACATAAGAAACCAGTCATCAGCCAAGAAGAGCTTTTTGCCGGATCCTTACAGTGTTTTTATCTTTGATGGTTAATCATAAAGCAAAGCAAAAGCATGGTCTAGAAAACCCAGTACAGAAAAAACCTACAGTTAAACCTGCTGAACAAGAATACCTTTACTGTAGATATTTTCTAACCTATACCAATACAGAGGGCCTGTTTTAATTTATGGAATCATTCAGGTTGGAAAAGACCCCTGGGATCATCTAGTCCAACCATCAACCCTACTCTCAAGTTCACCCTTAAACAAGATTCCCCCAACACCACATCTAAGCGTCTTTTAAACACATCCGGTGATGGTGACCCAACCACCACCCCAGTAGCGCACCCCAGTGCCCAACCACTCTCTCTGTGAAGAACCTCCTCTGATGTCAAATCCAAACCTGCCCTGTTGAAGCTTGAAGCCCTCCCCTCTGGTTCTGTTGCTAATTACCTGTGAAAAGAGACCAACACCAACATCTCTACCAGCACCAACCATCTGTCCTTTCAGGTAGTTGTAAGAGCCATGATGTGGAACTACTAAATGTGAATTTCAGAGTAGCCTTTGTTAAGAAACATCATTCAGTTGAAGCAGCTGGAGAAGACTTTATGCTGCTTATGGTGAGAAAAGACCTGTTCCAAATGACACCCAAGACTGAAAGTTAACTTCTTGTTTGAAACAACAGGTGCCCTTTTTGGATCTGCTATAGTTAACTTTTCCCTGAAAACAGAAAAATTCATGCTTTGAAGTACAGGACCTTTTCAAACTCAGATAAACCACTTCTTTGTTTTGTAGTTCCCCGTATTCTAGACATTAGGAATTAGTATTAGTATTAGAATATTGGGATAGATTTTAGGATATCTAGATATTAGGATATCTAGATATATTACTAGTATCTAGGAATAT
The DNA here is from genome assembly GCA_028565055.1 of Phoeniculus purpureus. Taxonomy (NCBI): domain Eukaryota; kingdom Metazoa; phylum Chordata; class Aves; order Bucerotiformes; family Phoeniculidae; genus Phoeniculus; species Phoeniculus purpureus. The sequence continues at coordinate 31,504,763 of JAOXOE010000343.1, read as the reverse complement.
TAGGATATCTAGATATATTCCTAATATCTAGGAATATTAGGATAGATATTAGGACATCTAGACATATTCCTAATATCTAGAATATTAGGAACTAGTATTAGTTCCTAATATTCAGTGCACTTATGTTTATGCTAAGTCTTGAGTCTTCAGTCATAGGATCATAGAATGGCGTAGGTCAGAAGGGATCTCAGAGATCATTTAATGCTGGATGATGATCAATAACAGTAATGATAAAGTGGGCTACCAGTTGTTTTTCATACGCTAGTGCTCTCGAAATACTACAGCTTTCTAGTTTCCAAGACCTCTCCTAGGTTCTTTTTTCATTTGCACAGATAATTAAAGCAGTTTTTAAAATAACAGTATCTCCTGCTTCAGAGAAGGAGCACCCGTGGTATTTTGGATGTCACACTTCTAGGCTGAGCGTCAGGAACCTTCGTTATTTCCCATATAAGCGATTCGTTCCTATAAAGGTTTCTGCAAGAAGAGGTAGCCAGCAGCTATAGGCGCCCAAGTTCTCTGAAAGCCTGGGTCAGTGCGGGTATTAAACACTTGGAAACAGAGCCCTGAGTGCTTCAGAACATCTCTCACTTGGACCTGGACCCTATGAGGTATTTTATGGGTTCACTCCCTGAGTTGTGTCTTTGTAGGCACATGACTATTCCTTGGATTTTGGGTTTATCCCTATGAAGCTGCTGTGAGCCTGAGAGCTGGGTGGGTGTCCCAGGAGGGAGGCATCACTCTCTGCCCTTCTTGCTCCTGTGGTTTTTACTCAGTTTTGCTGGTGGCCCCTGTCTGACAGCAGACTGAAAGTCACAAGGACTGCTGTTCTGACCCAGCTCTTCCCTTCCTTCAAGGCAGTAGCACACAACCTGGTGTGCATCCAGCACTCTCACCGTGAAGTTGTGCTTTAATTTAGATGGCAGGAATTCCAAGCCCCCGGTGTGGAGCAGGAGTTGGCTTACAAAGGCTAGTGCACACTGTTTCTCAGTTCATACGTGCACTTGAAGGCTCTGCGCTCTGAATTATGAGATTGAAGTTCCTGAAGTGAGAGGAGAGTTATTCTCAAAGGCTATTAGCCTGGGGAGGCTAGTTACTTACTAAATTTAGTTGCTCTGACTCATCCCCTGAAGGAGCCCATCACTCCCCTGACATGTGAGAGCCCTGGGAGACCCGGTCCTGTGACAGCAAAGTAACCTATGAATGTCCATCTTGGGCTAGTAGCACTTAGCCTTAAGAAATAGCTTTGTTGGAAGAGTGATCTGCCTACAGCAGTCGGCTGGCTTCCTATTAGATGGCAAAAATGGCCTTATAAGTGCTGTTTAAATACATCTTTTATCACTGGTTTCTGCCCTATGAAAGACCCACAATTCCTCCTGCTGCTAATGATCTAAGACACTGGGAGGGGAGGTGGGATGTGACTATTTATCCATCACAAGGTTGCCAGCTTGGTTACACACAAGAGGAAGCACTAAAGTGGGTTTGGCTCCTGGGTGGTTGGAATTCTTCTGGGAAGTCAAGGCTCCCCTTTGGCACAGGAGTCAGAACATCACTGGCTGGGCATAGGAAGTTAATAACTTGTCTGTGTTTATGATAAAACTTCCCTGTTCAGAGCCTCAAAGTATTCTGTGATGTGAGATTAATTCAGCCTTACAATAAACAGGATCTACTCTTTTACAGCTGGGGAAACTGAGGAAAAGTGGGGCTACGCAGAGGGATGTGACGGGGCGTCTGCTGCAGATAAGCGAGCAACAGGCATCCCTCTGGGCTCCCTTCCTTTACCCACTGGGAGGGACAAAGTGCCATGTTCCTTAGGAAGGTCTTGCCCCAGCTATCAGCACAACATGTTTTTAAGAGGTAGCACAGGATGTTTGACTTGAAGCACCTGAAAGGGATTTGCTTTCTGCTTAAACGTGCTGTGCACTCTGCTGCTTGGAAACCAACACGTTGGGCTAATTATCCTTCTGGTTCCGAATTCAGAACAGGGATTTATGTCTGCTTTGGAAACGAGGGGCTACTCAATCTTTTCATTAATCAAAAAACAGGGGTGAGGAGAGGTCGTTTGGGTACCTTGTTTAGATAGGTTGAATTAGCAGCACTGAGGGTTTTCTCTGAGAGATGCTTGCAGAAGTGCTGCAGTCTTGTTGGTGGTGTCGTTGGGACCGAAGGGCTGGCGTTAGCTAATAACTATAGGAAGATTTATATTGGCTAAGTCTTTCAATCTTCACTCATCCACCTGTGCCAGCACTTATTAACATAGTTTGGAGCTGCTAGCATGAGTAAAGACCACTTGTGAGAATGAGCACTCTAACAAACCACTAACCGAACTGCACCAAGCCTACTGTCAAGCCTTCAGCGCCATATCTGCATCACTTCAAAAAATGTCCAAGGATGAGAATTCACTCACTTCCCTGGGCAGCCTGTTCCGTTATGACCCTTTCAACAAAGAAGTTTTTCCTAATGTCTAACCTTGGTGCAACTTGAGGCCCTTTCCTCTTGTCCTATCACTTAGCTAAACCCAAGCAGAATCTTTTAAGGTTGATATTTTGCTTTCTGACCAGGACTTTTGCTCGAGGTGGTGACTGAGACACTCTGCCAGAAGGGTCTTTGAGCTCGTCCTTGATCCCACATTGTTTGTACAAAATGGTGATGACTTCTGAGCAGGAGGATGGAGACTGTGCCAAGGACAGAGCATTGTGCTTGTGCCTGGAGCTCTACTGGCTCTTCCCTGTTTCTTGCTAATCACAGTGGCTTCCTACAAACATTTATCAGCATGGGCCACAGGCTGTGAATAAGAGATCTATTGTCCTTTCCTGAATCCAGAAGCACAATGTTATCTTTCCTCTTTCCCACAAAAGACAGCCAATAGGAAATTCCTTGGTTTAGTTTGTCCCTCCTTGTTCCTGGATGATGTTGGGGCCATTGTGAAAAGCCAGGACTCACGTTTCCTTCTGAAGATAGCAAACTCATTGATGCACTGGATTGATGATCTGGATGTGCACTGATGTGTTGCATCCGGTAAGGAGCAGAGTGTTCTGGGCTGCTTCAATGGCTTGGAAGTCCACAAAGCATGTTGCTGGCCTGGGAACTGTTGGGGTTTTTATGGGTGAAACACCAGGAGGCATAGACTTGAATGTGAAATTGAGTGAGAAGTGGTTTGGGGAGTCAGTTCATGGCAGTGGCGGTGATGTGCTTGCGCTCATTTGTGACCATCACTCTTGGCAAACCTCGGCATTTCTTTGAAGGCAGAGCCCTAACTCCCTTGTGGAAACAACTCTGTAAGGAAACCTCAAAGGTTTGGCTTTGTAAAGTGCAGTTCAGAGAGAAGGATCCTCTGACACTTCTCCACTGCTGTCTCTCTGCCATAGCAGGGGAGACAAGGAGGGGCCCCTGTCCCAAGCTCTCCTGCTAGAAGACTAGGGGGGACTGCTTTGGCTGTGGGTGGTGCCAGGGAGGTCACCAGCAGGAGGGTTACCTGATCTTGCTCATCCCCTGTTTGCACCACTTTGATGTTGTTTTGCCCTGCCCAGCTTCGGAGCCCCACTGAGAGGTGTCTGCTGAACTCTGCCACGTGAGCGCAGGCTGCTCTGCAGCTTTGCCTGGTGGATCTGAGGAGCTCAAGCTCCCCTCTCAGTTAGGCAGGTTAATACCATGAACGTGCAGGAATTTTACAGATAAAGGGTTTTGCTTTTTGCAAGTCTCAGATTAACAACCAAACCATCCTCACTTACAGGAGTCATCCTTTAGGGTCAGAAGAACCATTTGTGTTAGCATGAGAGGTGAGACCTCCCAAGGCGCACCAAAACGATCCTGAGAAGAAATTGCTTTGCTCTTGCCGGGAGGGCCTGCAGCATCTTGCAGGGTCAGCTGCATAAATTGTGTGTTCTTCAGAGCAAGGATGATCTTGCCCTCAGATTTGTCTGGGAAGCACGTGTTCCGTGCTCTGTACCACAGACAATGAATAACTGCTTCTGTGGCTGGCTGGGCTTGGGATTCTGAGCTGATTCTCCCTCCCGACTCATTTCTTGTTCTGAGATGCCAGTGATGCAGTTTTACTGGAGTATGTCAGCGCTGGTGTTAGAACCTCGCTCTTCCCTTGCTCGTGGTAAGGCAGCTGTCATCTCTTGTCGACAGCGATGCTTTCCAGCGCCGAGAAGAATATTAATAAGATTTCCAGGGGGCTTGCCGCTGCTTTTGCTGGAAAGGCTTCCTGCAAAGGACGTGCAGCAACATCCCCAGGAGACAGATGGAGAGAACCCTCCCCCCCGAGAAGAACTGGTGTCATCCCACTTCATTGTCTCTGTGTCACCGTAACACCCCCGTGTCTCTGACACGCTGCTCCCTGCTGCTCTATCTCGTGCTACTCAGTGTAGTTCCCGTGGTTGAACATCTTCATTTCAGATTCATAACAAGGTATTAACCAGTTTCCCTGTGTCTTAGTGATTTAGGGAACTGTCTCCTCCCCGTTAAGGTTGGCTAGACTTTTGCTTTTCCCATTTGCTTCCGTATCGCATCACACATGAAAAACCAAACCCTTGTTTGCCCTGTTTCCACCCTGGGTGAGGGCTCAGGGTCACGACACACGACCAGAAGAACAGAAGTGCTCTTTTGCAAACACATTTAGGTGAGCAGCTGAGAAAAGAAGGTAGAGGTAGATGATCGCAACGTTAGGCAATGACGCCTGTGGCTTCTCCTGGTCAAGCTGGCAGAGATCTGGTGTTACTCTGAAGTTACTAGGAGCACCCTTTGAAAGCAGTAGGCAGTCCCATCAGGGTTTTCTTAGCCGCTTGCTGCCATTGACTGTGCTGGGGGGTCCTATAGAAGGACTGCAATGGGCTGCCTAGGGGGGTTGTGGAGTCTCCTTCTCTGGAGACATTTAAAACCCACCTGGATATGTTTCTGTGTGACTTGGTCTAGGTGATCCTGCTGTGGCAGGGGGATTGGACTGGATGATCTTTCAACGTCCCTTCCCAATCCCTAATGTTCTGTGATTCTGTGATTTTTACATTCCAAATTTGCCTCTCTCATAATTAAGCCACTATGCATTTAGTATTAATGAGAAATACCAGTACTTAACAATTTAAAGTGAAACCACTTTTGTGCAGATATCAGGTCCAAGTATGAGTTTGATAACTTAATTATTTCTAGGTCTTGCTTTAAATGTGCAAGATGCCCAAGGAGTGGCACCATCCCTAGATGTGTTTAAAAGTTGTGTAGGTCTTGAGCTTAGGGACGTGACTTAGCAGCAGCCTCGATACAACTGGGTTAATGGTCGGACTTGACCTTAAAGGTCTTTTCCACCCTAAATGATCCTATGATGCCCCTGAAGATTCCTGATGAAGATCTTGCTCCAGAGCACCCAGTTTTTGGGATGCATTACCAAAGCTGGCAGCTCCTCCCTGGCATGGCTGGTAGAGCTGCTCCGTTTCCAGCCCATACCCTGGCACAGCACGGAGCCAGCAAGACTGGTTTTGGCAACGCTTGGCTCCTTCACTGTGGTAACAGCAGGTGCCTGCTGAAATGCTGTAAGTTGCAGGGCTTTAATCCCCTCCCTAACGTGGGAGCCTGGCACTGCGTGTGAAAATGTGGGTCCCACTTCCATCAGGTCATCCTGGAGTTGCAGATTTCTGCTTTTGAAAGGAGTGCTCACGTCTGCGTGATGCACGAGCTATGAAATCTTTCTCTAAATTTGTTTTACTGCTTTTATATGTGGTATAAACTGCAGAACGTTTTATAGTCTCTGCGTTAAATTCACTGGAGGTAGAAGCGGTTGCAATTTAAGCTGGTTGTGCTGCGTTCCCTACAGGGACGAGAGGTTACCAGTGTACAAGGAGAAGGTGCTCCTGCTGCCCGTACGCTCTGCATCCTTAACCTTTTGGCTGGGTAAGGATAAATCCATTACAGGAAGTCAAAGAGGAAAGGAAAATGATTTTATAGGAGTCACAACGAGGAATGAATTAATGGCCTAAGCTCAGACATGAGAGCTATGAATTGGTCAGTTCCAACCCTGAATTTAAGGACATGCCTTTGACAGGTGGCTGAGAGCTAGATTTTCACAAAGCCCTCCAGTTTTTTCACTTAATTATTGTAGAATCAGTTTAATGACTAAAAGCACCTATAAGCTGAGAAGGTAGATGCTGACAGGCTGTATTTGGCGCCTGTAACGTTACGCTGCAGCTCATCAGGATTCCGATGGACGTCGTGTTCCCTGTTTTAAGAAGTGTTGTAAAGAATCTGTCGTGCTCCGTTTCTGACAAAAACAAAAGGCTAAGCCTGTGCACATGCTAACGTTAATGAAGTAGTCTGAGTATTTTAGGGCAAATCTGTTGTGTTACTGTTAAAAATATAGTTCAGATATTGCAAATTTCTTTAGGCTGTAACACCAAGGGCTTGGATCAAACTCTCCACAGGTCAAGAAAACAAGTTGAGGTGTTACTAAGGCATCATAACGTTAGAAGAAATAAGAACCACTGTAGGATTTCAGCAACAGGGTAATATGTGCTGAAAGCCCTGGAAAACATAAATCTTGTGTGGATCAGTCAGGTGACGATAGAGCTTGACTTTAGTAGCTAAGTTTGGCCCAAGATGATTCCCAAAATTCTGGGACTTCAATCGCCTGGAAATATTGTGGGGATCTATTTAACTGAATATTAATGAAACGGTTTATGAGACACTGGCAAGTATCTTCCAGTGTGTTTAGTGCTGCGTGGATTTAGCTTCTCCTTCGAGTCGGCGACAATCAAAGATTTCAACAGCCGTGAGGACCAGCCTTGATCCTGCTAAGCCTTACTTAAAAGAGGAATCTTAATTCATGCGCGTCCCAGTGACTTTGATGGAACTGCTCACATGTGTAAGAGTCTGCAGGGTCAGCAACCCTTAACAAACGAGGGAGTCATGGAAAACTGAATGGCATCTGTAAATAAGCACAACACTACAGACCCTGGTGCGCTGCTCTGCTCCTTTTTGGACACACTCTCCTGTCTTTGCTGAAGCAAAGTCTTCCCTGCTCTCTTTGCATCACACAGATGGGATCAAAAAAGCTGAAGAGCTGCTTTTTCATGACGGGAGTCCATCGCAGGAGCATTGCTATTAGTCTTTGCTAGCCATCAATGTCTGTAAATTTCACAGTCAAGTCGCTCGTGATTGTATTGAAAGGGTTTGTGTGTGGGTGGTGGAAAATATGGTGCTTGGCCTCTGGTGCCAAACTCTCAGGCAGTATCAGCTGTCTTTACACAAGTGATGAGGCAGAATATGTTACGTTAATATTCAGAACTTTGTCTGTCTTGCTGTCAGAAAGCGGTACGTGCGGAGGGGACTGCTGACTGCCGAAAGTGCATAATTAAATACCTCCGCACAGGAGAAGGTGTCGTGTCGTTTTCGTGGGGAAAGGTGGTGTGAAGTGGTTCATCTTTGCTTACATTTAAATTAGTCTCCTCAAATGTTCTGGTTTGGTTTGCCTGAATATAGCAGTAATCTGTTGTTATATCGGTGGTTCCTTAATTTGAGGCTCTACGGATGCGCAGTTGACTTCCCTGTGTTTTATGTGTGCACAGACAGTTAGATGCTTGGCTTTCCCCCTCCCCCTGCCACTGAGAACACTTTCTATTTGTCTTTTGTTCATTGCATTACCCAGCATTAGTGAAAACATGGGAGAATTGAAACTGCTGAACCTACCCTTGTGCTGCTTTTTCTATTATAAACCCCAGTCATTTGTAGCTTCAGTGTTGAGAAAAAGGGGGGAGCAGGTTTGAAAAAGATAAAGGGAACGGATGGTGAAAGGAAATCCAGAAGACAGGCTTTGGAATGAATTGAGTGCAGCAAAAGAAGGTGAAGGATGAAAATGTGGTGTGATGTGGGTGCACATGGTCACTGGTCATAGGGAGTATCAAGCAGAGGTGGAGCACAGGGAGAGAGATCGTTGGGTATTTTGCAGACCATCTTTAACAACGTGTGTTTTGTTTCCTTGTTTTGTAATGCTTGTGAAAACGGGCAGGACCCTCCAAAGGCCAGTCAGCACATGGCTACAGGACAACCTCTTCTGGGCCACTGTTTAACCTCAGATGTGGCAAAGAGGTAGAATGGTGATTGTTGGTGTTTTCTGCAGGCAGGCTACTGCGGTATTATTCTACCTGTGAATATCCACCTACAAATACTTTTACCGTTTCTCAGTCAGTTGGGAGCTCTCCTTTCTCCCCAACACACTCTTTTGCTTCCCTATGCTTTGCAAAAAACCTCTCAAGCTGCTTAAACAACAAAACAGGTGTTTTCCTTCATCAGCTCTTAACTATCTTCATTTAATTTCATGAAGTGGCAGCAAAAAAAACCCCTAAAAGCTGTAGACCTCTGCCTTCAGGATTTAGCCTACAAAATGTTTAGCCGTGGGGAGTTTGGAAAAAGGGTAATATATATGTATTTAAAGATAAACTGTCCTTTATTTCTCTCTGCAGCAAACCATATTGCTGATTAACCACTGCTTTCATAAACTACAAGTGGGCCATTTAAGCTGTTTCACTGCTGGTTAATGTACTGTATTGTGCTCTCACGTCCTACAGCACCTAGCTGGTGTTTTGTTTTTATTAGAAATTCACCTAGCCCTGTCTACTGTGGAGAAAAGAAATTACACTGTGGAGCCCCACAGCCCATAAAATGGCAGAGATGCCTAAATAAGACTGGCCCAAAAGTGAAACCTCTGTCTGCCTGTGCTGTAATGAAATGCATGACTACAGGAGATAATAATAATTGCAGCAATAGCTCGTTACAGCTCCCAGATGATTTGGTGCTGTCAGGAGTGCACTGTCCTCTGACATCCCAGGAGGCAAGCAGCATCACCGACTGCTGGCCCTGATTGGTGTAGTGAAATATTGCTGGCAAAAATTAAAAGGTCTTGGTGTCAAAATAATTCATGATATGCATATCTTCCATTCTGATGAAGCGGCTGATATCCGGATTAGCAAGATAATAAAACTGATCAGGCTACAGTTAAACAATTTAAGCTGGAGAGCTGTTCATTTTGTAGGTGTCACTTGTCAGATCAAGGGGTCAGCGCGGGATGAAAGGCTCTCCCCACTAACCTTCTGATGATTTGGATCCGGAATGTTCTTCATGATTTGTCCAAAGTTTTCATCACCGTGCTGCCGGGTAGCATTACTGCGGCAGGCTGTGTTCTGACATTCAAATCCCGGGAATGACAGGTTATTAGGAGGAGAGAACTGGCTGTACATACATTAAGCCCCGTATCTTTGACCTGTAATTTGAACTGATAGTGATATTGTAATTGAGTGAGTAAAAAAAAGGAAAGTTTTATTAAAACACAGGAAGATGAAGAAAGCATTTATTTCCAGGAGATTTACGGGTTCATAAAAGAAGCTTTTTTTGATGACGATTTATTTTATGGCTCTTGAAATGCTGAGCTGTGTGCTTTACTATTTATTTTATGGACCAGTTATTTAAAACAGCGCAGCTTCCCATATATTTCCAGCCTGTTTGTCAGGACCCAAGCCTGTGCAGATGGAGAGATATCTGTTGTACGGGTGTTCACGTATTTGAATAGTCCAAGGATTATCCCAGTAAAATGGAGCTAGGGAAATATTACCCCAGTTAATGCTCATTGCTTCAGAGACCCCGAATGTCCTTTCTCAACACCTTATTGCAGGTTATTACTATACAATGGCTCTTCAGTCATATGGTTATAGGGAGTGGGGCAGAGCCGGGCTATCAGAGTAATTGACTCCCGTGTGCGGTGGTGTGACACACTTGAGTAACTAATTTAATGGAATGTGTTTTCATGTTCTCCTACACAGCCCTGCCCCGGCAGAATTCTCCTCTGGGGGCCCCAGCAATTCAGGACAGAGTGGCAGAAGGGCTCTTGATTTCTCAGAGATGGGGCTAGAAGCTTGACGAGATCTGGCTCCACTGCTGGCAAAACAACTGCCTCTGAGCCCAGCTGGTTAGTTGACATTGCAAACAATTCTCTGCATGTGATGAGACAGGACCTCCAGTGCTTGTACAGTGTTTGTTGATGGTTATTTTTTGTGAGTTGTGGTTTGTTAAAGGGCAATACCAGGTGGGCGTGGGCAAAGCACTGAAAGGATCCACCGATGGTCTGAGCTCAGTGCTGAGCTCTGTACCTGGGAGAAAACACTCCCTTGAAACTCCAAGGAGTCTTCTTGTGCTATTTCAGCCTGAACTGGTTCTTACATAGATTCGGGCAGAGGCTTGAATGTCTTTTTCCTGGCACCTGGGAAATCTCAGACAAAAAGAAATGGCCGGCTCTGTAAGGCAGCTAGATTCCTGAAGACCAGCCACAAAGGATGGTTGTTTTGATGCCAATTTTTTGCTTCTGAGCTGTTCCTAGAAGTTCGGGATTCCCTGTATTTACACGTCTCCATCTGCATAAAGGGTACCAGGTCTGGCATTTAATCTTGTTTTAAGGCAGAAATCAAAGCCTGAAGGCTTGTATGATATTTTTGTCCTGAATCATTCTTCTGACTTTGTTTAATATTCAGCTATTTGAGTAAAATTGTAGGAAAATACTTCAGAGATGACTTTTACTATATTAGCCCCCCTTGAGCATAACTACCTCTTATTTTCTTGTAAATCCATCACGGTTGTCAGGTGCATATTGATGCTGGTATAATTAAAGAATTGATCCTTAAAGCATAATATCATTACAGTAATATTTGCATAATTGTATTAATAAAGTTTCTGGACTGTAAATGTATATGTGAGTCCTTATGGTTGGGCCAAGTACAACAGAAACTTGTGGGATTACTGTCATGAGTCAAGTTAACTGAGTATGTGTATGTTTTCAGGACTAGATCTGAAATTTTCAGGACTGTCCTCAGTGCAGCCTTCCTAAACTGCAGTGAAAGGCATGTCAGCCTTTGGCCATGAACCCTGTTGTAGCTTTGGAAGGACACAGAGTTTTGGACCTCGTAAGTAGTTTTGCTTAGCTCTGTGCCATTAAGATATATGCACAGTTTGCTTTTATGATGTTTGCTGTCATTTAATTACTGATGCATCAAGATGATAATCCCAATTCAATTAAGTTTAAATTAGTGGTTATTTTGGGTTTTTTTCAATTCAGAGGAACGTTTTGAGATGTATGTGGTGTGCTCACCATCTAGCCTGAAGGACTGTTTGATGGGCTGCCATATGAAGCCTTCCTTTACTTGTTTAAAAATTGGAACAGCTGGAATTTTGCACAGGATTTGTTTTTCTGCTGTATAAATATAAACCACAATAGTTTAGGAAGGTCTTTCATGATGTTCAGGGGCGGTTTCACCTCTTCTTTCTCTCACGTACAGAAAGTCATCAACTTGTAGGTCATGTACTTTTGTGGGAGGGTTTGGTGGAGATAGAGTTAACTATCATATCTTTCTAATTGGGGTATAGAATCACAGAATCACTCTGGTCAGAAAAGACCCCTGAGATCATTGAGGCCAACCATCTACCCTACCTTACAAGTTCACTTCTAAACCAAATCCCTCAACACCTCATCCAAACTGTCTGTAAACACATCCAGGGATGGCGACTCAACCACTTCCCTGGGAAGCCCATTCCAATGCTTGACCACCCTTTCTGTAAAGAGTTTTCCTAATATCAAGTCTAAATCTACCCTGTTGTAATTTGAATCCATTCCCTCTTGTTCTGTCACTAATTGCTTGTGAGAAGAGACCAGCACCAACCTTTACTTTTAGAAGGAAAATCAGTCTTTCTTTTCTTTTTTATCTTCCCTGTTAAGAAACCCTAATTGCTTAATTTTAATAAACACGTGCCTGACTCAAATTTCTCGTATGCAATATGTAAACGTAGGTGTCGACCTAGTATAGAAAAATGGAAATAGTGGAATTTATAGACAATATATCTGTTGGGAATAGATGTTTATATTTGGTTCCTCTTTGATATTCAATTTAACCAGTTGTAACGAGGCCAGATCATTTATTTTTGCTCTTCCATTATCTTTCCTGTGTCACAGGCACGTGTGTCAGTCTACCCATACTAGCTATAAAGATGCAAGAAGGTATGAAAAGCAGGGGGAGATCAGTTGATTACCTACATAAAAAGGCATGAATTTGTTGGTTCCACATCAGCTGTGCATTTTGGGGGTGCCTAAGAAAGGACCCCATCCCTGAGCTTATTTGATTCCTTTACAGGTTTTATGTCTTTACCCCATTTTAATTTTTCATTAGAATATAATAATAGCCACAGGAAAAGAATGATTTGGTCTGTGATCTATTTCATTATGTTCTCATCATAAGGGGAGAATCTGAAGTGGGAGAGCATCACTAATTTTTCGGCACAGTAATTTATTCTACAGTATTTAAATGTTGTAATTTTCACACTGAGGCACATGCTGCCACATCTATCGTCCCCTGGACCAGTCTCTGTCTTGCTCTTTCCTTTTCATCTGTTTTGTTTTTGCATTTTTTTTCATAAATTCGACAGATGGCCTCTTGATGAATCCTTGATAATACTGTCATGTAAAGCAGCTAAGACTAGAAATCATCTCACAACAATTTTTCATTGCAAAGAGAAAATTGAAGGCAGACAAACAGCGCTAAGTCCATCACAACAGCAACAAAACATCCACTTCATGTAAATAAAGAGGACAAGCTTTCCTTATAATGCTCAAACACTAATGCCAGTATCCTTTAAAGCCTCCAGATTTTTTAATGCTACATTTAATTCAAGCCGTGGGTTTGTTTAGTATTTTGTTGGTTTCATATTCAGAACCATTTTCCCGGCTCTTAATGTGCTCTCCCCCCTCCTTAGTCCCCCTCCTTTTAGGTCTTTATAATTGTGGATCAGGTGAAGTTTGCTTCCCCTCATTTCAAGGTCATGCACCACTAGGACCATTTTCCTGACTCAGAGGGCACGTAATTTCACAGCCGTGTACTCCTCATTAATCCACTCTGAGTGGGTGCTCAGGAAGTTCCAGATCACAGATTTGTTTTTGTCTTGTTCTCTGACTCAGTGCTTCACAAAAGGATTAGATTAACCCCTTTTGATTGTATTTATATCTTACTGCATCATGATAGAAATAAAGTGATTTCTTCTCCCCACGTAACCTTTCTGCCCCCTCCACCTCTGCACTGGGGACCCACAGCATTTCTTTTCAAATAGGCTTTGCTTAGTTAACGGGAGGCTCATAGCAGACAGAATTATTTGTTTTCTCTTTCCTCTTAATGCAGCTTTAATGCACAAATCTCCTGCTTCCCATTTGCAGGGACTCATTTATTAACTTTGAGCAGTTTCTGTTTAACTTGAAACTGCTGCAGTCCACTGGCTATGAATCTGGTCTCATCTGGATCTGAATTATCCTGGACCCAAACAAAGAAGAAAAAAGCAAGAAAAAGATGACACCGTGGGCACTGGAGGGGATCCATCCTTTCCTCCTTGGTGTAGTGCTCTGGCTGACTCCATCAGGTCAGTGGTACGCTCGTAAACACCTAAGATCAGGTGCCTTGACCTAAGCCCATCCTCAGTGTTCTCATACTGAGCCTGTTTATAAAGGATTCCTTATACTAGGAATCCATACACATCGTTAGTGATGTCTTGTTATTATTCATAATTGTTTCCTATGGAGATGGCCATCAGCAAATCAAGAATGGGGACACCTAATTCTAGCTATTGATCAAAATTAAAGTGGTTACTGGTCCCCAATCCACCAAAACTATCACTGACATGGATTCATTGGTCAGAAAAGCAAAACTGAGCAACTTGGGGGTTAATGAGTTTCACCCATCAGATAACTGGTGGCACCTGCTGCATGCAGGTTCCTAACTAGCTACAACTTGGCCATGTCGGGGGGGTTGGTGGTGCACAATCATATAGAGACGTATAGAAGTGGTGCTAAGGGACATGGTTTAGTGGTGGTGTGGTAGGGCTGGGTTAATGGTCGGACTTGATGATCTTTAAAAGGCGCTTTCCAACTAAAATGATCCTGTGACTACACTTCGCTTTGCATTTATGATGCATTAGGTGTGGACATGCTGTTTGTCCCCATGACAGCTAGAAAGGCAATTGAGATGGTCTGGGGATGGAGCACTTCTCCCCATATTGAGCAGAAGGCAGATTTGCTCGAAGCAGTTTGGGAGGTGAAATGGATTTCTGCTTCACAGGCTCTCTGGGGGTCACACTCTTTCTGCTGTGGGGACGAGTGGGCTGCAGGCGTTGCTGTAGTGCAAATCCCAGCCACTATTTGGATCTGGTGCTGCTTCTTCACTGGTGCTCAGAGCCAGCCAGGGCACACAAGGAGTGGAGCATCCCCGACCCTGTTCAGCGGTCGTGGCTAAGCACAAGGGGAAACTCAGTTGCCTTCTGGAACCCTGAGAAGTTCTCTTGCTTTATTTTTTTTTAAGCACTTAAGCCCAACTGCTAATGGAATTTCATGATTTTAAATAATTTACATTTCCATCTGGTTTGAAAAACACCAGGTGGAGATTGCAGATTAGGATGAGTCTAAGTGGAAGAAAATGTTTGTTTAAAATATTAAAGCTAAAAACAAACATTTATGTGAAGCACATTTTTGCTGTCCGTTGTTCTGTGTTCTCGTATCTTCTCTACCTTCGCTTTAAATGTGCAAATAGCATTTGGTTTTTAGTTGGGTGTCTTGCACGTGTTGCTTATCATTGCAATCAGGGGAGAGGAGGCTGTAGTGGGGTATAGGAGGAAAGGAGAGCCCGTACCAAAGGGCTGGAGAAATCAAGGGCTGGAGGATCTTTTGATCGATATGTTTGTTCATTTGCTTTTCTACAGACCTTACTGACGTGGAGATGGAAATAAACGTGAAGCTCAGGGGGTGGTTACAGGGGAAAGCATGCACCTCTCAACGGCTGACGAGGATAGAGCACAGACCAAAGTTTTCCGAGTGCACAGTCCAATCCAGCCACAAGGGGAGAACTTGCCTTCTCTCCCACTTGCCAGCTGCAAGCTGTTCTTTAAAATGGGGGATTGTAAGCTGTGGGTTGTTAAACTGCTTCTAACAGTTGAACCTGGGCTGCCAGTTCCTTGATGCACAAGGAACCACAAACTGATGGTGAGTTGCTATTCTAACAGTGCTGTTCCCCAAGCTGCTGTTCCACCTTTCCTGCTGTGCTTTGCAGTATTCACTTTACGAAGCCACATCTGATAATCACCTTAAATCCTGCCCTTCTCCCCTAGCTGAACTCCTTTATTTCAGTTCCCTGGAAATGGGATGTTTTTAATTTTGCAGAGACTATCTAGTGTGTGTGTGTGGGGTGCCTTAGCACAACAACATTCCAAATCACACCTGCATTGCAAGGCTAAAGCTGCACTACAGGTAGGGTTACAGAATCATCAAGGTTGGAAGAGACCTCCAGAATAATCAGGTCCAACCATCAACTCAATGTCACCATGCCCACTAAGCCATGTTTCCCAGAGTCACATCTACATGTCTTTTGAACACCTCCAGGGGCAGCGATTCCACCAGGCTTGTTAGGGAGAGCATCAGTGAAAAGCATGAGTAAGCAGAGTTAAGGTTGCGTGAGGAAAGCTGTGTTTAAACAAAATAAAAGAAATGTAGACCAGTGTTGCTTGTGCATGCAAATTCTTGATTCCGAGAGAAGCCTGTAGTCTGATCATCTGTGTATTGTGAGTAAAACTTCTAGTTGCTCGGAACTCTGTCCCTGCTGTTAATACTGCTTTTTGCTGCATGCTGATAGTCCACGTTTTCACTATTCAGAGTTCTGTTAGGACAAGAAAACATCTGGAGAGTGAAGCAGACTTTGGAAGTTGTAATATCCCTTGGCAGAAGCCAGGTGTAATTCGTGTTGGATCTAAGCTGAACCATGATCCAGAGGACTAAAGTGTGTTGTTTATTACATATGAAATACCAGAACTTAATTTTTGTAACGAGGATTTGGTTCCAAAACCAGCTAGTCTGAAAGTCTCCAGGACTATAAAACTGGTTTGTACTAGGAAAGATGAATATTAGACTAGATAAGAAGTGTCTGCAGAAAATTTACATGGATTTACCAGAGGAGAGGCTGCACACAGTGAGCAGGTTTTAATTTTGTTGGGTTTGCTACAGAACAAGCTGACAGGTATAAAGCAGTGGATGTAATTTATTAAGACTTAAAGATTTACTGTCGGGAGAAGGTTCATTTTGTGTGATCAAAATGTCAGATGCTGCTCATGAAAGATTCAATAAAAATAGTTTGGTAGGTGAAAGATAGATGAGGAAGGTAAATGGTTATTTTTCACATCATAAGGTAATTGCAAAGGGTGTGTTCTAGGAATTTGTGTTGAGTCTCTCTCTGTACTGATGGGTCAAAAGAAGGAATATTAGCAAACTGTGGAAATTTGCCAGTTACGATAATGTCAAAGACCTGAATACTGGAAAGAGAATGTGGATTTCTTTAAGGTGGGACCAGAATTGAAAGTGGCTTGGGTCTTTTAATACTCCATAATTCAGAGATCAGTAGATGCTAATCACAAATCCGGAAAAGGAACTGATTTTTAAGAATTAAGAGATATTAGTAGTCAAGCCTGGGAAGGCAGGTGACGACCCAACCCCTGTAGATAAACTATTTGTCCTGCAATGCTATATTGCACGTTGTGGTCAAGTCTAGATTCTCCTCTAATCTTTCTGTTCACCGACCCAAGGTCTCTGAGTCTGGACTGTGAGTGCTTGTGGGGGGTTACTTTAATGACATTTGTTTTTCTCCCACATCCATTATTTTTATAAACAGCTTTTACCATACTTCATTAACAGTGATCGCCTGCGTGGTCTTCACAATCGGAGGCAAAGCTGAGAGCTCTTCATCTGCACACATGAGGGAACCTGCGTTTTCTGTATTTGCATCTCAAGTTTCTCCAATATTGAAATGTGCAGTAGGTGACTTTAAATGACTTTCTTCTTGTTTCCATCCCATTGGGGAAAAAAATAATCTCACAAAAATACCCTCTAAACAATATCATTAGAGGTAAGTAAACTAATAACACATAGATTTGAGTGTTTGCTGGTTTGTGTCAGCGTCTGGTAATACGATGAATAATTCATATCAAACTAGTAGAATGTAACATTTACATAAAATAATACTTTGCAAATTTATGGTAAGTACTAATTACTTGCCTTATTTGCCATGACTATGATATTAAATATTCATAAAAATGTGATTATTTCTTTGATTTGGCAGGCATTTAGATTTCTCTACAGCTTTTCACACTGCTAATTTTAATCCAGTAAATTATCTGGAAGAAAACAGTATGCAGCCTAAAAACTGTTCAAAATTCACTCCAACATTGAGCACATTATGGACGTAATGATCCATTACAACCAAACTTCAAGAAGGTCTTGCAAGAAAACTGAGAATTAAACAAAGAAATATGGAGACGATCATCACTGTTTATCAGATATATTCATTAATACTTTAGAATTTTATATACGTCGAGAAACTTTTAAATAATTAGATCTACTTTTCTATGCTTTGTTTTTTGCGAAGTTAAGCTTTCTTCAGCTCTCCCTTGTGTTAAATCTGTTGCTCATATTTATTTTTGGTGTATTTATATTTTAACTGGTTACAGAATCTGAAATCTGTCTTTTGACTACAACAGACATACGCTTATTTTTATCTGTCTCTTAGAAAACAGTCGTCGTGAACATCACTTAGGGTTGTGTGATATACACTATTAATACCACTTTGCACTTAGGAGTGTGCATGAATGGGTAGATCTATATCTACACACTGATTCCAAGGCTTCAGAGCTGTTGACGTAATTAAATCTTCTTATCTATACATCAATATTTAGTACCTGCTCCTTTCTCTCAAGCTGTGTAATGTATAAGCATATCATTCTACAATGCTTTAATGAATAATAATAAAGTCTTTATGTAATACATGGATCTTGTATATGTGCTCCAAAATGGAGAGAAAAACAGGAATCAGAAATGCTGGTTCTTAGACCTCTCACATGTAGTTTCTTTCTCTGCATTGATTACATTGTTCTTTGTTGTTTTTAGCACCAAATGAATCACAGAATCACAGAACATTAGTGATTGGAAGGGACCTCGAAAGATCTTCTAGTCCCATTCCCCTGCCAGAGCAGGATCACCTAGACCAAGACGCACAGGGAAATATCCAGGTGAGTTTTAAACATCTCCAGAGAAGGAGACTCCACAACCCCTCTGGGCAGCCCCTTCTAGTGCTCTGTTGCCCTCACCATGAAGTTGTTCCTTCTGATACTTACGTGGAACCTCCTATGTTCCAGCTTACACCCATTGTTCCTATCACTAGATGACATTGAAAAGAGCCTGGCTCCATCCTCCTGACACCCACTCTTCACATATTTATAGACATTAATGAGGTCACCCCTCAGTCTCCTCTTCTCCAAGCTCAAGAGATCCAGCTCCCTTAGCCTTTCCTCATAAGGGAGATGTTCCACTCCCTTCATCATCTTCATGGCTCTGCGCTGAACTCTCTCTAGCAGTTCTGTGTTCATCTTGAACTGAGGAGCCCAGAACTGGACACAATATTCCAGATGCAGTCTCACCAGGGCAGAGTAGAGGAAGAGGAGAACCTCTGTTGATCTGCTAACCACCTCCCTTCTCATCCACCCGGGGATGCTGTTGGCCTTCTTGGCCACAAGGGCACAAAGGGTCCTCTTAAATGAGGTAATAGAATCAAATGCACTCATGAGAGGGTAGCAACAGCAAAACAGAGAATCAGGGAACTTCTGTGTGTAAAGACTTCTATAATAGAATGCAGAAGAATTATGTGATATTAGAGCTATACAATGTTAATGTAACAGCTCATAATGTGACAGGTAATATGTATCTGTAGAATTACTGTTGCAATCAGCAAAGTCCATCCTTGGGTTCTTGTAGGCTTTTTGATTAGGGGTTTTTTATAGATTTGGCACTAAACAAGGCATCTAGTCAGCGTACCTACTCGCTACCTCAACTTCTCAACAGCTTTCCCTGTGGGGTAGCCTTGAGTGCCATCCCTGGGCACTCATTCAATTAAAACTTTGCTGCTCACTAAGCCTCTGTTAAGTATATTTCAAGGATACACAGGCCTTTTAGAAATCTTTGATTAAAAGTTAAACCGGTGACTAGTAACTTGCAAACAGCATCACTGGCCATATGTAAAAATACAGAGTTCCTGTAAGCGCTGCTTAAAATAAATGTTTGGAAAAGGTTTCAAAATATCAATCTGCTGCTTTGCTGTACAAATAAGGGATGGGGAAGGAAATGTAACTCGGTTAAGTCTAAACATGGGAAAACAAGTTTTGCTTTTGATCTTACACCGCTCAGCCCTGCATAAGACTTGCAGGATTTCAGCAAGCCATGCTGATTACTGCAGGAAAATTGAGTTCCAGAGCAGCATTCTGCTCAGTAACACCCTGAGCTTAGGATATGTCACTGGAGAACTCCAGCAGTGGAACTTTCTGAGGTGTTTTCAACCCCAGCAGAAGGTGGGGCAGAGCTGGGGCATGTGGCATTTGTCCTGTGCTGGTGCCAAGTGCCCCAGCTGTGCTCTGTAATTCTCCCCAAAACAGGTTTCTGCTGTATCCCCATAATTATCTGCTGTCTCCTTCTCTGCAGGAGGAATTAAAAGGCCAGAGGCATCTGATGGAATTTCTGCTTAGCAGGCCACTTGGTTTAGAGGTGTGTTACATAAGGCTGACTTTGTCCAATATCAAACAGATAACGTGAATGTAAAAAAAAAAAATCAATAAAAAATGCCACACTGAGCTTTCTGAAAGGAGAGAAGGAACTGTGCTGTTCAACGGGCACTGATTCTGCTGCCAGTTCAGTCAATCCAGGTTTCTGTGTGCTCCTCTGACCTTCAAAAAAGGGTGAGCGGTAATAGCCCTATTTTCCTGTGTTGGAGGAAAAATCCTTCTGGAGGTGCATGCTGGTGGTTTTCCTACACACAGATCCCACCACCTGGTCACCTCTGAAGATGCCACCCCATTAAACTCCTTCTAAGGTTGTACACTTAATTTCTTTTGTAAGTAAAATGAAATCCTCTGTTTTGTTGTGTTCCAACATTGTGAAATGGGGACAAAGTAAAACAGAGTCTTAAAATCCCCAGGGCAGCTCCAGCGGAAACTCTTCTGGTCACTTGTTAATAGTCTCAGGAGTGAAAAGAGGGTGCATTTAAAAGTAAGCATTTCCCTCATGTCAAGATGTGAAGTTATTGATTTGTATCTGTCTTCTCCAAGAAAAAAGACTAGCACTGATCCTTTTGAGTGGGAAAAGAACCTCTGTGCTGCAGTTTGTGTAAGAGAGGCTGCACGCTTGAAGTCAAAGGGAAGCCAGAGGAAAATGGCATAGAGGAGGTCAAAGCAGTTCACATGGCTCATCGGCAGCTGTTTGCACCATATGACAGATCTAAAGGCAACTCTGGAGCTGTCTGTACAATATGTGGAGCTTACCAGAGATACAGTAGCTGCTGCTATAATGTCATTTCCCATAAAAAAAAAAGTTGGTAAAGTTGGCTCTGTGTTTTGTGGGCTGTGGTGGCTGCGAGAGCCTTAATTCATGGTTTTAATACAGACTGAAAAAAAAACTAGCAGGGGAGAAGTGGAGCTGGATGTTCACTTTACAAGAAGTTCTCTAAAGGTACAACTCCTGGCATCACTTTTGTGCTACTCAGCACCAGGTCTGTACTGTAGCATGCTTTGCTTTGGTTTTCTTATTTCAGAAATAGAAGAATTAAATAGAAGTTGCACATGTTATCGCCTTGACTTTTGCTTGTCTGAAGGCCACTTGGGTTCAGCTGTCTGGAGTCTCACCAGAAACAATTCTGATTGCAACATAAGGTTAGCTGGTAAGTGTGAGAGAAGGTAGGTGGGAAACCAACCCAAAATAATGTCCAATAACCACTACAGGAGGAGGGTTCATAGATGCCATGGAATAAAAAACCCATCAAAATCTTGATGTGATTTTAGACTACTTTTCCTAATTTTGTCATAGCAGACTGACAGAGCGAATGAAACGAGTTAGGAGAACTTACACAGTTTACACCATTTATTAGGGTTGGAAGAGGCTTTCAAAAGCCATCAGGTCCAACCCTCCTGCTCAAGCAGGTTACAAATTGCTGGAAAGAAGAACCACCTAGAAAGCCTCAATCAACTGCACAAAAACACATCCAGCCAGGTCTGAAACATCTCCAGAGAGGTGGATTGCACAAGCTCCCTGGGCTACCCATTCCAATATAAATTGTAAAGAAGTTTTTCATCATATTGAGGCAAAACTTCCTGTGTTCAAGCTTGCATCCATTAGCCCATGTCCTATCTGATGCCACTGTAAAGTGAGTATTCCTTTCTTCTTCCAGCCTTCATGTATTTATAGATAGTAGTTAAATCCCCTCGCAGTCTTCTTTCGTCCAAACTAAAAAGTCCCAGTGTTCTCAATCTCTCTTCATAAGGCAGTTGTTCCAGACCCCTAGTCACCCTCGTAGCTCTGTACTGAACTCTCTCAATTAATTCTCTGTACCTCTTGACTTGGGGAGACCAGAACTGGACACAGGATTCCAGGTGCAGCCTCACTAAAGCAGAACCTCCCTTGATCTGCCAGAGACACACACCAACACCATATTGGCCTTCTTGACTACAAGGGCCCATTGTTGATCCAATTTGAGTTTGCTATCCACAAAACTCTGAGATCCCTCTCCCCAGGGGTGCTCTCTAGCTGGTCACTACCCAACTTGTATTGATGCTCCCATTTTTCCATTCCCAAGGGAAGTACTCTACATTTGTTTTTGTTAAAACTCATTAACTTCCTCTTAGCCCAACTCTCCGGTCTTGGAGAACGTTAAGATTTTTTTCTGATTAATTCTGTGACTGCTGTTTAAAATTGTTGGTTCTTAACAAGCAAAGGCTGAGCTTGCTCAAAGGCCATTCTGCACCGATGTATAAAATTGCATTTTGTTGCCTGAATTGAATCATTAATTAATTTACACAACGTTTAAGCCACTGAACAACATCACTGTTACAAACAGAAGCACCCAAGTTCATCAGGTTTCCCGTGTCTCAGTATCTGAGTCCTGACCTGCACAAGCTCCCTTGTCTGACTCCAGAAATGGATAATTTGGCAGATGGTTTGTGAGGCAGGTAGCTTGTGTAGTCCTGAATTGAAGTGCTCTGCATAAAGGGTTAACTTATTTCAATGTGCATCTCAAGCTGCATACCAGAGCCCATCTTGTGCTGTCCTGCTGGAAAGACAATCTGCCACAAGTCTGGACTTTAAGGGATCATTTTGAGAAGTGTTGGAATTGCTATGTGCAGAAATAGATGTGTTGCAGACTTCAATCATTGTAGGAAACCTGCTAGAAAATGTGGCTGCTCAGTTAATGAATCTGGAGAGTCAGATGGGCGTAGTGAAAGAAGATTGGAATGCACAGAAACTGAATTTCCACCTGAGGAGCAAAACACGACATTTTCCAAGGTTCATGAATCATTATTTAAACATCTTATTTTTAACTTTTGCCCCCATCTCTTAACTTCAGAAGTCATCTTCATTTGGAGAGACAGGATGAAATCAAGGGACTTAATTATCATCCCTGTTCAGGGAAGAAAGATTTCAGAAATGCAGTAGCCTCCCATGTATAAGTTGACCAGGACTGTCCTTACTGTGAAGACTCTCTGACTTCACCCATGTAGTTGAGTATGTGAGAAGATGGAGATGGCTCTTGACACCTCCAACAAACAAGTTCAGCTGACACAGACAGTTATCCTCTACACCTTGAAGTCTTCTGTTGGTGAAAATCCTCTTTAGCTATGGAGAGGCTGAAACTCCTCTTGGAAGGCTGGTCTTGTAGTCTATGGCTTTGAGTTGCAATGGGGCTTGTTCTTGCACCATTCACGTTAAATTAATCCAAAGAGCAGTCTGGAGCAGCAATTTCAGAGAAAAAAGCTGGTTTGCTCTAAATTCTGGCGTTGCTTAGTAAAATATTATGGCTGAGGGAGATTTCAGCCACATTAAATACTTTTTAAAAGACAATTGGTTCAGAGGGAGTCTCTCTGAGCAAATTTTCAATACCTAAGGAATATTCTTTATGAGGAAAAGCAGGAAACAGGTGCAAATAAGTTGTTACCCATTTAGAGCCCTTTTAAGTGTAATGAATACAAAGGGAACAGGTTTTAGCTCAATAAGATGAACACTCTTCGTGTGCATCTAACAACTATGCACTGGGAAGACGGATTCTGGGCATACTTATTTATAAATCGGAGCAACTGTAATGCAAATAATTTAAAACAACAGCCAAACAAGTGTGAAAAACGTTGGTTCTCTGAGAGACAGTAATGCAGAAGCATTGTTTGATAGGTAGGTGAATACGATTTTAGAGATGATTGCTTATATCCGTGGAACCAAATCAAGCCTGACCCCTCAAAATACAGATATTAAGAGCATTAGATTAGTGACACTTGGAAGGTTAAGTGTGTTATATAATACTATGGACTGAAAAATGTAGAAGGAGGTGGGGGTTAAATGTGTATAAATGAAACTTCTTTTTGATACCATTTCAGTACCTCTGTTGCTGTAGGGTGCATCAGGAAATGCCACACGGTAACTGCAGTCAATATTCTTTTCCAGTTCCTGCTAGAATGAGCTCTAGTGCACTTGTTTTCCTTTTTGGTTTTCTGGTTGTCCTAAGTTAGATGGGAAAAATTTATAATGTGAGCCTGCAAATGACTGGAGGACTTTGCTGATAAAGACGTAGACTGTGTGTTCTGCTGCAGAGGTCTTTATGCTGCAGCATTGATGGCTGATTACAAAGCAGCCTGAAGATCTAATTACAATTGGCAACCGAGAGATGAGGGAAGACTGCAGACAATTTTCCTCTATTTTTATGCACAGCCCTTGTGGCACTCACACTGCTCTCAATAAGTGTGCTCCTGGCTATAGCTGTCAGTGATGGTAATGTCGGGACGGCTGGCTGCGGAGGGGCTACGAGCCTGACCTTTGCTATCGCAATCATCTCCATCACCAGTGTGGGTCTGCACAGCGCTCGGAGCCAGGACAGGAGCAGAGACCAGGCAGTGACTGAACACTGGTAACGGTGATGCTGCTAGTGACGCATTTTGTTTGCGTTAATTGAAAAGATGTGATGCAGGGTGTTGGCTCTATTTGGCCAAACATTTCGTGCGGGTTATTCTGTTGTGTCTGCCCCACCAGGTACATAATCATAATTTCCTTTTGGAAAAGGAGGGCATAAAATCCAAAATTTGATTCAAAATGAGGTTCAAATGCTGCAGCCCTTGAGCCTATTGCACTAGGTGGTGACTACTGTTAATTGCGGTGAAAGGAGATGATGGGCACCAAATCGGGTTAAAACACTAGTTTAGATGCTTGTGGAAGACGTGTTCTGGGTAGGAGGTGACATGTAACTGGAGTGGGAGCACACACCGAAAATATGTAGAATTCTCTAGAAATTCTAGGGTCCAGAATTCTCTGCTGTACTGTCAATAATCTCAGATAGGGCATTTAATTTTCATAATGAGCATTAAGTAGGACATCTTATTTTATGTTTCAGTCGGTGGCAAAATTTACAGTTTACATAGTGGACCTTATCCTCTGGACAGATGTCACTAGACACTGTGTACACTGACATAAGACTAACGCTTCTGTAAGTATTTCTTTGCTCATCTTGCTCCTTCAGTAAAAAGCTGAGACACTGGAGTTCCTCCAGTGCTTTGGAATCTAGTGCTTTGGAATTTTTTCCCCTCTGCCACTGGTGCAAATAAAATTGCAGAACTTCATATCGAAAGGCCAGGCCAGGGTGTTTGACTGCTTCTAGCTTGTGATTTGTCTGCCTGATCTTGGGTGCATCGGTGCCAGGCCAAACAGATGCGTGTTGTTCTGCTGCACTACATCATGGGTGTGAGCATCAAGCGCACACAGGGTCAACTATACAGGCTTGTCTGGAGCAAAGCACGTGGTGATTACTCCTGTATGTTCCCTTAAAGAGATTTTTCCTGGAAAAATAAATTTGAATAAGTCAGTGGGTTTCTACCAAACATTGCACTGAAGGCTGGTGGAATGTAATCAGAAGGGAAGTTCCTGCTATTAAATGATGCCTAGTAAGGCTTCAGCCAGTACAGTCCCACTGAAGGGGAGACAGGGCTCAAACTGTGGTTTCTAGAAGTTTAGGACATTCTTCATTTGGAAACATGAATGTCTCACCAGTGGCAAGATGAAGCAGGTCAAGTCATGCTTGCAGCTGGAGGTGGGAGCCTACAGAGAAATGTGCCTCCAGCGTGCTTGTGATTTAGTTTAGCTCTGGGATTTTGTGAGCTCTTACAAGGAGAAGTCTTTATCATCTAGCGGTGTTCCAGCAGCTCTCACCGAACAGTCGATCTCATTTCATTTCTGTAAGCTGAAGATCCCACTGTGAGAAGAAATGCTGATACGAATGATGATGGCTCTGCTGGCAAGTCCAGGAAGCCCATAGATGCTGGTGGATGTGACAAATGGAATGCAAACACCTTCCCTGGAGCCTCTCTCCAGAAACGGAGTAAATTGCATTGGTGAGGAATGCCACTGTCACCCACATTGAACTCCTTTGGATAAATAAAGAGCTTTCATTAATACAGAGGCTTTCAAAAGCAGTAAATTCACATTAAAATAATTGGCCAGATTAGTTTCTCCTTTTCTGCTGGGATGTTGGGCTGGCACCAGATCTGAGTTTGCTCCAGTTTCTTTTAGAACTTGAACCTGCAAGATGAATTTCCATTCTGCCCAAATCAATTCTGGTGACATCAGCATATATTTTGGTCCCAACACAGGTGGGAGGAGGATGATTGTTTCTCCTCTGACATTTAACGACCTTGTAGATCTGTGAGGATAGCTACTAAAGATTTGCTCTTGTTTACAGGATCTTCTGAAGTGGGATTAAAGATGTGTGACCGTATAGATCAGTAGCCAGTTTCTTGCTCAAACCTGTGCAGGTGTTCCTGAGACTACGACATTGTTGCAGAACACCTCACCTGCCTGTTGTAATGATGGCTGATAAAGGTTCACTTTTATTTGGGGCTGCTACTCAAAATGGAGTAATCCCCTATCAAATATCCCCCACACCTCCTATGCTAATCAGGCCTTAAATCTTCAGAAGGCAGAAGCAAAGCAGGGTACTGCTCTTAGACTATTGATGAAACTAAGCTATGAAATTACTGCCTATTGTTAAAAATATACGCTCATTTTACTGTTCTATCTTCTCTGTTGTTGACTGCTTTTAAACCTGTCTTGTAACCTTTTACCAGAGGAGTCTGTCTTCGCCATGATATATGTACAGCCCCAGATGTAGCAGTGGTCCTTGCGCTTAATGATGTGTCACAGGCTGTCCCCAATGCATCGCCCTGGAAGGATGACACCAAGAAGCGTTTTTTCCCCTCTCATTCCCAAACTGAGCTGCATTTGCTATTGGATTGTTGCTCATCTCCCCCCAGCTCCTCTGAACCAGCCAGCTGATGGTACCGGACCACCCGGTTGTTCTGCCAGTCACTAACAAGTGACTCTTGGGAAGATGGCAAGTACCTACCACCCTGTAGCCAGATGATTGTACCATGCTGTCCTCACAAAATACTTCTTGTCTACAAGACACCAATGCTACTCAGAGACACTGACATAGAAATAAGGGGGTTTTTGTTTCTTTAAAAAAGTGTGTCCATACAAGGGCATTGAAAAGGTTCTAACACAACCACGTCCTTCCTCCAGTGTTGCCCAAGAGACTCTGGAAACAGGAGCGTGTTCCTCACTGTTTTGTTTTTCAGTGAGGTTTATTCTTTGCAATGTTGAATATTCAGCCAACACGTCCCCCTTCCTCTGGGTCTTTGGGAAGGCAGGCTCTTCGCAAGCAGCTGTTCGGTGTGGTGCCGCCAAGGTCCTTTGCTGCATTTCCAGCGCTGGAATTCAGCATTACCAATAATTTATGTATGTTTATCTTCACAAATGTCAAAAATAAACCCTTAAAAAATCTGAACCTGCCCTCTAAAGGTTTAAATATTTCAAAATAGCATTTAAATGACTTTCTGCTGTCCTAAATTCCTTAGTATTTTATGCAAGTACAGGTTTACTCAACAAGCATAAGCATTTGAAAAATAGACAGTTATGCGAGTTTTGCTGGGAATATAGAAGATACTTGTTGGCAACCAAAAAAATCACATTTCCCACAAAGACTTTAAGCAAAATAGAATGTTAAACCCCAAATATCAGCAGCAGATCCCCAGCCAAACTGCTCTGAGGGATCATCATAATTTAAAGAAAAATGTGCTAAATTACTTCCCAACATGATTTGTGAGTAGGTAGAATGACCTGATTGTTCAGATGATTCAGCTCTCTCTTTAGATGATACAAATTCCTGGGCTTATCTAGGCACTGCTTTTGAATAGGGCAACTTGTTTTCCTTCTGTATGGTGTTTTGTCATTGTGAAGTGCACAAAGGAAGTAAGAAAAATGATGCAATGCCTTTGTTTCCTAGTTTGACTGGTTTCTGTATTGAAGTTTTTGGGGTTTCTTCATGAGAAGGTCTTAAGTTAGTTTTAAAAACACCTCTGCAATGTTTAGCAAATCTAGAGTAGCCTTTATGTATATTGAAAACCTTCATTAACAGCTGTGTTAATAGTTATAGGAACCAGCAGCCTGTTGTGGTGTTACCCTGGCATCCTTTACAGCATCCTTCCTCACTTTGGGGTATTTGCCTGGATATACAGTGGATGGGGAAGCCTTGAGCCGTGTGTAAATGGGCAGAAGAGGAGAGGGAGGGTGTTCTCAGCTGGGGCACCCTGTGGGGACTGTCCTTCATCCACAGGAGTTCCCGGTCCTGTGGTCCCACTGCGCCACATGGCATCATCTGGAGAGGCAGGTTCACTGGCTGCGCAGGACCCATAAAATATCTGCCTGATTTTCTTCAATAAGCACGAGCGAGAGGTTAATAATTTGGGGATGTCTGATTCCCTGCTGTTTTAAATAATTTCATGGGGAACCTAATGTGATAGGACACCAGTTAGAAAGGTTATTACCCTCATCAAACTACAGCACTTTGTTTTATTATTTCCCACCAATTCCTAGCCTTACACTTCCTTTCCTGGGGAGGATGCTCTCACCTCACATTCCAAAAGGCTTAGTAGCAATCCCTCATCTTGTGTTGTCTAAACACCGGATGGAGGTCCACCACATCCCCTGGCCAAGAAACTCATATACCTTAGGTCTTTCCTCCTTTTGTTTGCATTTAGTGCCATGTAGTTTGGTGGTTTCTTTCCAGACTCTAGGTGATTTAACATCCTTTTCTTTATAGTTTTGCTTTCTTTCTCTCACTCTTTCTCTCTATCTCTTTGTCTCTATCTCTTTCTCTCTCTCTCTATCTCTTTGTCTCTCTCTCTCTTTCTCACTCCTTCTCTCTTTCTTTCTCTCCTTCCTTCCTTCCCTCCAGTGCTCTATCAGTGCTCACATTCATATGGAACCTCCTATGTTCCAGCTTACACCCATTGTTCCTTGTCCTATCAGTAGATGACATTGAGAAGAGCCTGGCTCCATCCTCCTGACACCCACTCTTCACATATTTATAGACATTA
>JAOXOE010000343.1:31433928-31476121 GCA_028565055.1 Phoeniculus purpureus | reverse complement strand
GGTGGTGTCACCGTCCCTGGAGGTGTTTAAGGAGCGAGTGGACGCGACGCTTAGGGATCTGGTCTAGCAGTTAGATAATAGCATAAAGGTTGGACTTGATGACCCTGGAGGTCCTTTCCAGCCATGATGATTCTGTGGTTGCTGGTGCATCTCCACGGGCTGTGGGGCTCTACTTTGTTCAGTGCTGTGTGTTAATAATAGGTGCTCATAGCAGGAAGACATCTGCAAGGTGGTTTATTTTGACATTGTTAAACAAAATGGCTTGATATCCCCTACTCCCCTACTCCTCCACTCCTAGTTTCTTCGAAGAATGTTTTTTTATTGTGTATTATTTAATATCAGTGATGACATTTTTTTTTAGCGGTTTCTGAACGGAGCTGTTATTTCAGAAGACAGCGAATTTTACTCTGGAACAACTGAAGCAAATTTGAAGGAGTTACTCTGAATCAGATGCATTTCTGTTCAAGAATGGGGTTTTGTACTTCGGTTTTGCAGTACAGGCTACAATATCTTTTTCTATGAGATTTCCACTGAATTTTGTGGGCAGCAAGTGCTCTGTTATGCCTTCAAACCAATCATGGGGGTTAGTACAGTCCATTGTGACACAGTACCTCACCAGGTTCACACAAATACAATTTCTTTTTTTTTTTTTTAAACCTTGGTGCATGCTTTAACCTATTTCGCATGACTGCTGTCCCTTTGGCTGGCAGTGGAGCTGCTAATGCTGGCTTGCTGCAGAAAAACAGTGCCACACTGCCAACAAGTTCAAGAACATGAAAACAAGATGTTTAAATAGCTGTTGCTTTCAAAACTACTTTGTCTCTGCTCAATAGATTAATATTATCTACATTAGCAAATGAGTCAAACACCAAGCTTACACACAGATACACCTACGCAGACTAAACCGGCATTGTTTTGCTTTGGTGCAGGTTGGTGCTGTGATTTCATTACACAGATGTTGTTTAAGGAAGCCTTTATCTGTAAGTTTTCAAAACTTTTCGCTTTGCTTTTTCCACTAGATTTCAGAGAATATCTTTCACTGGAAAGAACTAGAGAGATTTGTTTCTCTTAATATTATTTTTTTAACCTAGATACAGTTTGTTTTAGCCGTCTACTAAACGTGATTTCTGTCGTATCAACCCATTAAACGATTACTGTTCATTAGCAGGCAGCATGTTGGAACTCACTACTGTGAAATTCAACGTAGAGCTCATGTCTGTTACGCAGACTCCTGTCTAGCAAATGCTACTCTGAAGCCTTTTGAGTTAAGTTGAGTAACAGGCCTTTATTTTTTTAATTTTTTAAATTTTTTTTGAGATGGAGAATATGTCCATATGGTAGATACCAAGCTGTGGAGGATCAAAAGTTGATCTTCCATTTAGCATATAAATAGCAAGAGTTAAACAAAATTAGATGAATAGCTGGGTTAAACATACGGCATATGTTCAGCTCTGTTATCCCATTCGTGAGGGTTCCTTCTCCTCTTATGATCAGAGGACAATGGAATAAGCCAGGGAAATGTTCTAAGCATGAGTAAGTGCTCAGTTTGTAAGATTATGTCACAGTAACTTTTCAGCAGTTAATGGGATTTAAAGTACCATGACCTTAGAATGATTTAGGTTGGAAGGGACCTTACTTCTATCTAGTTTCAAGCCCCCTGCCATGGGTAGGGACACCTCCCACTAGATCTACTTACTCAGATTTACAAGTTGTATGTAAAATTTGGGCTTTTTTATTTCTATTTTTCAGCAGCCTTCAGAACATCCCAGAACATACATGGGGTTTCTCTAGATTTCCAGGGTCAGTAGGCAGTGAGCTGGAAGTGGCTCTGGGAAGTCCAGTCTTCACTCCTTATTTTAGTGAGGTTTCTCTTTAGTACAAAATCAACTTCAGAAGATCAGGATGCCTCTTTCGTTCCAAACTTATTTTGTCCCCTGGTCATATAGTCACAGACAGAAGCGTTATTAGGGTCTGGAAGACTCACAAAGCAACAGGTGTCTCGTGGGTCTGGAAGGTGTCCTGGGAAACGGGTCTCTCTGACCTTGCCTCGTTTCCATGAAGGTGATATGTGGCCAGCCCATGGTTGGTACTGTAGGAATTCAGTCATGTAACACAACCGCAGTCGGGCTCTGTGTGTGTTCATTGAACACAGTTTTGGACTTGGAGAACCACAGTGCAGCAGCTCATTGTGTGACTTCAAACTGAACCAATTCTACGGTTTCTGTTATTATTCTTGTTCTTGCCCCTTGCCTGGAATGAGTCAGGAGAGCAGCCATCTGCTTGTGAGCCCCTGTAGCATGGGATGGGTGCACTGAAAGCTCACAAGAAAGAGCAGCATTCTTGGAGATAAGAAAGGATCTTGCCCTGGCACTGGAGCAGAACAGCCAGAAAAGCAGCCAGATCAGATAACTGTCTGGAAACAGATTGCTTTTTCTCTAATACCATGCTCTTTCTTTAGGCTTGTCATTCATGCTCAGAGTTTTCATCAAAACTGTGTCAATCACTGTGTCTCACTTCTCAAATCAAGGATGAGTGATTTCCCACCCCCAGTTACAGAACGCAGCGATTCTCTGCAGCTTACTGCTGCCTTTAGTTGTTCCTCCTGGAGACTTATTTCTGTCTTTAAATATTGGAAATGTGCAAGAAATTGGTCATCCAGGAACAAAAACATCGGTGGTCTTAAGGCACGGTTGATATGACTGTCAATTTATTAGCAGTTTTTAACAGTGATGAAATCCAGTGATAAACCCCTACCAGATACATGTTTTAAGGTTTCTCATACAGCTGAATTTGCCCAATGTATTTAGATAGAATTCATGCCAATCCTTTACATGCTTGTGGTTTTTGTGTCATAGAGGATACTGTGTTTATGGCAGAGACTGAGCCTCATTATGGGAGTAAATTGATGGTTGGAAATATCACTGCTTAGGTTCCTAGGGACAATATTAGTTCTGCCTTCTTGGGGCATTACTTGCATGTGGGTGAAAGATTGTGATCAAGTGAAAATAGCAACATCGATCAAAAATTTCTTGGGTCATTCTAGAAATGGAGTCTGTCAAACTAGAATTTTGAAGAAAAAAAGATTTATTCAGACCTCTGTGACCTCCCGTGACTTACTTAGTCTTTTTTTCTGGCATGAGATTGTAAAGCTGAGACTTGTTTTCACTTGTAAATTCTGAGAAGGTTATTTAGGAAAGGTTTCAACTGAGGTCTTGCCAAATATCTGAGCCTTAACTTGGATAATGATGATATTTTGTATTCTTCAGTGTTTTCATACCAGTTAGACCTGATGTGTATGGTGGATTTGTATTTTCTAACATCTGTGCTTTAAGGTGCTGTTTTTTCCATTAGTACATAAACTCTTGGAGATGGCAGTACAGGAAACTTGACCTGAACTCACTTTAAAAGGTTGAAATCTTTTTCCTATCTATTTTGAAATCATTCAAAAAATGCCAGTAGCCTCAAAATTTCCTGAATGAGATGGTCTTTTACACACACATACATTAATAAGCCCCCTGTATGCTAATAAAACCTCTGCAGTGCTTGGATAACATTTACAAGGTTATTTTTAATTGTGAAGTAAATGATAATATTTCTTGTATCCTCTGCTGACAGATCCAGCACATGTCACTTGGATTCTATGTTCATGTTACTTTACAGCCAGTCTTGGGTGAACATAATGGAAGGACAGGCAGCAATCTAGGCTGACAGGGATCCAACAAGACAGAGAAAATTAAAGGGTTGGGTTTCTGACAAGCATCTCTGAATCTTAGTGAAGTAATGTGTAAGATACTACCACCTCTGAAAGAAATGGTAAACAACTCTTCCCAACTGTTTCTGTGCTCTAACTAGGGACTACTGTTGCCATCATGGGGTAGCAGAACACCAGTCATAGAACAGCCCAGGCTGGAAGTGACCTCAAAAGAGCTTCTGGTCCATCCTTTCCTCGGAAACAGAACTTAAATGAGATCACCTGGTGCACTCTCCTATCTCGTCTTGTAAACCTCCAGTGATAATGTCTCTACCACCAACCTGGGGATGTTTCTCTCATGCAGTCAAAAACTTCCACCACTCGACCATGTTTCAATTTTACCTGTAGTTTTGTTGTGTTTATCTTCTTGTTGCCAATACACAGCATCAGCATTGAGTGTCACCTTGATTTTACAGTAGAGGGTTTTTTATACTTAACCTGTACAGAGGTTCATACGCTGGTTTGGGTTGAAGGCACCTTCAGAGCCCAACAAGTCCCACCCCCTTGCAGTAAGCAGGAACATCTCCAATTAGAGCAGGTTACTCAGAGCCCCTTCCAATCTGACCTGCAATGGTTCCAAGGATGTGGGACAGATTCTCACCACCATCAGTGTAAACAATGCCTTCATTTTATCTGGTCTTGTATGAAGACATTTCTGTTCTTTTTATAGCTGTTGCATAAATTACTTTCTAGGAAAGAATTCTAGATCAGTGCAAAACTTGTCTTCACTCAGTTACCAGTACACTAAAAACAGTAGAAGGTTTTATGGGGAATTTTGTGTGTGTCTGATTTACCTGAGTTGCTGAAAGTGTTTCTGCAGAACTCAGCCGGCTTGTACCTTTACTGGGTCTTGTGCCTTTATCAGGGGTTCTTTTCCAATCTGTTATTTTCACGTGACATCTATTGGGTTTACACTTGTTGTGCAGTGTCTTGAGTTTCATGCTGTTGCTTCTTACACAGTCAGTTGTCACAGAAGTTGTTATATCAGATTGAAATCTTGGGGTGACTTTTTTTTAAAATGTAAGGAGTGGGGGGTGTTTCACCTGTAACTTAATGGTAGATGGTAGCAATCTTATATTTGAAAATTATCTCAGTACATGCGTGTGCATGTGTATGACCCGACTTGTTTCAGGAGTGTCTTTGAACACTTGTGTCAAATAGGAACAAAACTACATGTGTGTTTCCAAATCAACAGGTTGTTTAAGCATTACAGTTGTTCTTAGGTGATTCAGGTTTCCACAAACTAGACCAACTGTCATGCTGGGAGCATAAAATGTGTTTGAAAATCACTATTAATGTTTTACTTTTAGGCATTTGTGTATTTTGTAGTTGCTTACATACTCAAAATCCTCTTGTGTATGTATGTGTATATTTTATGGCCAATGTTACGTATTTTCTTGTGGTTTCTCATTTGTCTTTCTGATGTGGGGATTTTTGTAACTCTGGGACGCAAGTGTGCAATTGTATTAATGCAATAGTACAATTGTATTCAAGCCCTACAGCACAGTGGGTGCTGCAGGTGGATTAATAATATTTTCATAGTGTGCTTCGTCAATTCTTAAATTTCTACCCCCAAAACCGTGAGTTGCAATAGAGAATCTGGATTATACGGACAGGACTGGCGTTGAAAGAATTTCCCAAAACTTAAGAGTGGGTAGATCTCATAGCATCTTGCTAAGATGTCACTTCTATACAAGCTATTTTATTGCCACCTCAGGTACCAGCATGCCCAGTTTTGTTGACTATTCTACTATTTTAATAAATTGTTGAAGGCTGATATTGAAATATTTGTGTGGGGTTGTTTTTTTTTTCTGTAAGAAAGCAGAATGTATGTATTTAAAATTGAACAGATGCTGGTCCCTTCCAATTTCTAATGTTCTGTGATTCTGTGATTTCTGTGATCCTGCTCTGGCAGGGGGATTGGACTAGATGATCTTTCGAGGTCCCTTCCAATCCCTAATGTTCTGTGATTCTGTGAAAGGCTTTGATGCTTTAGGTCTCATTAGTTTGGTTATTGCCCCACTTTCAAAAAAAATTCTCTTTGTCTGTCTTTGTGTGTTTTCAGTGCACTGCAGATCTCAGGTTTTCCTGACCCTGGTTCAAACCAAGGTGCAGAGAATTAACCCAAAGGCTAGCTGGGACCTCTCCTCATGTGCTTCCTTCAGGGTTCAGTTGTGTCCCTATGGTGGTTTGGGAGATGCCCTTAATATATTGTAATTAAGGAAGTCAAATGGAAAACCAAATAAATCTAAAGTTACTTGTTTCTTGCTTATTGTTTGCTAAACAAAGCAGCAAAGCTGTCAGTCATCATTTTAGGATTAATTGCAAGTTGATGCAGTAATAATTTTGATTCTGCACATGGCTTTAAACCAGGGCTGGATTTGGACAACAGATTTATATTAGTATCTTATTCAAACTAGTCTTGATTAATCATAAGAAAACATATCAGTCTACTGTCTTTTCTGTCTTTTTTAGTCTATCTTTTCTGCTAGAAAAAATAAGTCAAAATTCATACATTTTTATTCTAACTGTAAAAAATCTTTGGTTTCTTCAAGAAAATCGGGGATTCTGCTGTGATGATCAGTAACTCTGGAGAAGAAAACATTTCGAAAGAGTACAGTTCAATAGAGTACTAATTTTTTATTACATAACAAGTGGGAAATGACGTGTCTCACAAGGGCTTTGGAGATCTTACATTTAAAATAACCCCAAATCTTCACAGATCTTAACTCCTTTTGTCTTTAAGGACCACTACGCCTGGAGAAACTAAACTCTTGGCTTCTGAAGTCTATGACATCCTTCAGTCTTCCAACATGTCAGACATGGACAATGCAAATGAGATGAATTACCGTCGGCGGAAAGCGCAGTTTTTCCTCGGCAGCACAAACAAACGTGCCAAGACAGTGGTTTTGCATATAGATGGCCTTGATGACTCGGTAAGGAACCCTTCGGCGTAAGGCGTGCGCTGCTGAGGGGTGTTTTGCCCACAAAAATAATCCTTTCAGGCGACATCATCAGTTGTCAGCAGTTTCCGTGTTGTAGTTTTAACCACAAGGTAGGTATGAAATCTGGCATAAACTGAGTTTATTTGTAATATACAAAGGAGGAGTTTTAAGGCAGTTTCCTTCGTGGCTTTCTAATGACTCAAAAAAAAAATATATTCTGTTTCCACCTCTCCTAGTTTCCTATCCTTTTTTAAGATGGAAAGCAATAAACAAGATATCTTCATCAGGTGTTTTACTTAGGGATACCTTGTGGCTGTATCAGAGTGTTAAATCTCTCATTAACTTTTTTAAGTTTCAGACACGGGATTTTTTTTTTATTCCTCTCAAATTAGAAGTGCGGTAATTTTTTTGCTACATCTTTTCATTGTCTGTGAGATCTTTTCTACTATAGTGAACAGAATGGCATTTGAGTTAACGAGGTCTCACCGAGTCTTTATGTAATGTCAGAATAACTTCTACGGATTTATCTCCCATACCCCTGTAGATAACACCCCGGGGCCATGTTTGCCTTTTTACGGCTGCCAAACAGCATGTAGACTGTTTAAGCATGTTATCCACAAGTGCCCTCCGGACTCTGTATCTTCGCTTTTGTACCCATTTTAAATGATCGAACCTGATCCTTTGCTTTGTGGCTTTACATTTTGCCAAGTAAGCGTATCCGCAGGCCCCGTTTATCAACAGCAAACCCGTTGTGCTGTTTGCAGAAGAGCAGAGTTAATTCCTTTAGAAATAACATGCTGCTGTAGCTCACTTTATACAAATACTTTTAACAGTTTTGTCCTTCCAGCACTTGCTCTGTCCAGAAGGCAGTGCTTTGTCACCACCACTGGCTTTTGTACTGTGAAGGTTGTTTTTAATTCACTGCAGTCAATTGTTTCCTAATAATTTGGTTTGTTTCCCTTTTAAGCTTATAGTTTGTTTGTTCAGAGGTATCTCCAAGCAAGAAATTTTCATCCAATTCTGCTTGTGAGTTTAGATATCCTGGCTGTAGTCTGATTCTGTCCTAAAGGTGTGTGTCTTTGTTCTTGAGCAAATGGAGCTTAGTGAGATTTGTGGATAGTGAGATTCTGAGGCAAAGGTGGTCTGAAAAAGTGTTGAATATTTACTGCAGGTTCCTGTTGTTTCCTGGAGCACAACACTGTTTTCTTAGCTTATTGCTGAAGAAAGAATCAGTTTTGGTTTTGCTGTTAGGAGTGATTATGGATCTTACAGATGCCTGTGGATTTCAAAATCTCAAATAGTAGATACTGATTATTTCAGTAATGGAGGGGAAAGGTCATTTACTGTTTGTTGTGGGGTTGGATGTTCTTATTTTAAGGTCTAGCTACCAAATTTGATGTTAAGCTTAACAAGAAGGAAATACTGAAGCTGTACTTTAGCAGTCTGTGGCATCCTCCTCAGGAAGTTTTGTAGTCTTTAGTAGCGTTTGTTGTTAGGGTTTGGTAATTGGCATGCAAGAAAATAACCTAAATTTCCCCTGCCCTGCCTTGTGCCCATGCTTCAGGAGCACCATGCAGAAAGATCTCTAGCTATGTGCTGCTGGAGTTTGGGCTTGACTACCACAGTAGGAAAAGTAGTCTGTCCAGCAAAGTTATTTCTGTAAATAACAAAAATGTTAATTATTTCAATACACTTACACTAATCAATTGTTTCAGTGTGTGTATATATAAACACATGCATGCACACATATATATAGAGTGTGTATATATACGTAGTGTACATACATATACACTACATATGTGTATATATGTGCATATTTTAGCTCTGAAATGCTAAAATAACACTGCTTTGAGTGGTTCTTCTAGTGACTAAAACAATTTATTTTACTTGTGCTTGAAATATCCCTCAAGCCAACCAGTGATTATTTGATAAATGATATGCTTTGAAATAACTTACTGGTGAAAACCTAGCAGAAATGTGCAGTAAAAGTTAAATACATCATTATTCAAACCTGTGTAAGGCTGTCAGTTTGGGTTCTTTTTCCCCCTTTGGTGCTGCAGTCTCTTTGGGTATATTTTAATTCTTTTTGTTAAAATCATCCTCTGAACTATCTGAAGGAAAAATGAAATAGAACATTCTAAGATAACATAGAACAGACGCAACTCTTAGAGGTCAGTGTACAGCACAGTAGGTGATGTCACTTGCCTTAAATGCATCATTCCATGGGTTATCGACCAAATATTACCCTTTTGAAATAGGGCTGAAGCTGCTGTGCATTGATGGCTGTGAGCTGCCACAGAGAAAGCAGCTGCAAGCCCCAGCAGCTGCTGTGATGCGTTCGGTCAGGATGGAGGTGAGGTGTCTGATAAACAGCAACTTAAACACTAACTCCTCATCAATGAGCACTTCAGTCAGTCAGGGCTTAACCAGAGGGGACTGTTTAGCTGATCATACAGAGAAAAACATTCTTTGCTTTTCAGCAGTTTTCTCTAATTATTTACAGTTGATTCCATCCTTCTCTGACTTCTAAAGTGTAAGCAATTTTTTCCTTTTTTTTTTGTTGTAGCAAGATAGTATGATATTCCCACATTAAACTGCAAGTCTAGGTTTTTCTTTTACGAAAACGTAGTTGAGTAACCACCGGCCCTCAGACATCGGGGCCTCCCTCAGCCACCAGTTGTGAGTGTTTCCACATGAAGTGTTATGCCATTACCTGAGTTGCAGTGGTTTTCTTTGTTTTCCAGTCTCGAAGGAACCTCTGTGAAGAGGCCTTGCTGAAAATTAAAGGTGTTATTAGTTTTACCTTTCAAATGGCTGTTCAAAGGTGCGTGGTCCGCATTCGCTCAGACTTAAAAGCAGAGGTAAGTGCTCAGTAACCCTCCAGATCCTGACATTACCACCTTCTGTCACCCTAAGCTCTTGGTTTTGTCTGTGTAGGCATTGGCAACGGCAATAGCCTCCACAAAAGTAATGAAGGCACAGCAAGTTGTGAAAAGTGAAAGCGGTGAAGAGGTAAGATACTTATCTTCCTAAATACCAAGTGGTTTAGCTGGGTTGTGTGGTGAATACCAGGACCTCTGTGCCTGTGGCATATGGATGCCAGGCCAGATTTTGTTCACGGGAGTGTGATGTGTTCAGCACAAGATGAATAAAGGGTGTTCTCTGTCAGGACAACAGAACGGTTACACAAAATGTACTATTCCAAAGCATAAAAATACTGTCTTCATAATGATATGAAGGTGATTGCAGTGAAGTTCTCTTTTCTGGCTGCAGTTGCTGAAGTTAGTTTCACAGTGACAGCAAAAGGGCCATGTTTTTATATATTTGATATTTTTCATTCTATCTCAAGACAAAGCTTTTCCGGTGTGTCTTCTAAGTGTATTGGATTTCAGATCTAGAGCTGGTTCCCTCATCCTCAGTGTGTGTATATCCATAACTTTTGTTCCTTCCTTTGCATCACAGCACTGGACATAACTTTAGTCTGTTCTGTTCCATCAGATGCTGGTTCCGTTCCAAGATACTCCAGTGGAGGTAGAGCAGAATACAGATCTGCCAGATTATTTACCAGAAGACGAAAGCCCTACAAAGGAACAGGACAAAGCCGTGTCCCGTGTTGGGTCACACCCAGAAGGTGCAGCCAGCTGGCTCAGCACGGCAGCAAACTTCCTCTCCAGATCTTTCTACTGGTGACTTGTGTTTGGTGTTAAAAGACTGTGTAATTGAACCAACAGGGGGGCCAGTTTTCCATTGGTGTGGTGAACTGCCAAGTGCAATTTGCAATAACTCATCACGAAAATTTTAGAGTAAGCAAATGTATGCTGCATTTTACATTTTATTGGACATTTAGCATGAGAAGGCAAGGGTCAAAGGACAGAGGCCACCAATCCAATTGTTCTTTCATTTGTGGGGGGTTTTTTCATGTAGATTTTATTGCTTCACTTTTTAAACATGGGTCCACTCTTACATACCAAATGTTTATGTGTGTAGAGCTTTAAGTTTGACTTCACGTGAAACACACAATAGGGAGACTAGTTAACTCCAGTCTCAGGGCCTCTGTGAAAGAAAATTCTGAATAGCTCTAGTTGTGCATTAAATAAAAATGCCCTTTTTATTTCTGCATCCCTTTGGGCTAATGTTATTTTGTTTAATTTTCTAGAGTTTGACTCCAGAGAGAAATACAGTCTGCCCCTCTGTTGTTTTTTTTGCCTTTTGTTTTTTCAGCCACGTTCCCAATGTGAGCACGATGTTCCCCTGTTGCTATTGAACTAGAGTCACTCCAGACTTGAAATTTAGAACCCTTTCCTGTACATTGAATTTATCTTTTTTTTCTCCAGCCTGCCCTTAACCACTGGAGTGCTTGAAGGAGTAAGGGTCTGACTAAACAAAATCTGTATACATACATTGTACAGTAA
The DNA here is from genome assembly GCA_028565055.1 of Phoeniculus purpureus. NCBI lineage: Eukaryota > Metazoa > Chordata > Aves > Bucerotiformes > Phoeniculidae > Phoeniculus > Phoeniculus purpureus. The sequence continues at coordinate 31,465,013 of JAOXOE010000343.1, read as the reverse complement.
ATAAACTAGGATGTATTTGTTAATGATGGGTGTGACTGACTGATGTGTACGACTCGTAAGTACTTCTGACTGCTCTTCAGGCTCTAGCTGGGAAGGCTCTAGCAGAAAAGTGATGTAGTGGTAACCCATGGCAGTTGCATCTGTGGAGAGCAGAAAGATGTAGGCTGTGTTTGGTTAGTAAGAAATGGTGTTCCCTGTTAGCAAGTATGTTATGGTAATGCAAAACTTTAAACTTGAAGAATAAAGCGGAACTGAATGCCTCTTCTGCCACAGTGCCGCACTCATGAATTTTCACTTTAACCCTTTTTATTTTTCTGCCTAACGAATCTGATCCATAATTGCCATCTCCTCCTAATGTCTTTCCATAAAAGTACATCAGCTTGGATAAGCTTAAACCAGCTGCAAACAAATCAGCTTTACCTTGTGACTTACAGACCATGTAGGTTTAAAGATGTCTTGGTAAATTCTGCAACTAGAACAAATAACAGTAATGCAAAAGCAAAATTTCCATAGGTAGAGAATACTCTACCTAATTCGAGCTCTTAGTGAACACTGTGTGCATGAGAGGATTCAATGCACAGTGCTCAGAAGCTGTGGTGCTGCTGCCTTGCACCAGAGAAATACAGCTGAGAACTTTAAATAATATTCTAAACCTTGTTCAACAACGCTTCTGTGGTTTTTGCTGTAATATTAATTATATTCACCATTCGGAAAAAGTTATTTAATGCACCCTGTGCCTATGCACAAGGAATAAAAAAATAAAAACTAAATCACAGGCTGTCATAGTGCTACAGAAATGCTGAGGAAACGTTAATGTAAAATAACGCTGGTCGGAGTTCACCCAGCCAAGTGAATTGTCATTCTAGGGTATAAAAAACAAAATGAAAGCTTGTTGGCAGACTAGATGTCTCATGTTTTTTAATATATCTAGTTTATTTTTGATTCAGGTTTACACGCACAGATTGAAAAATACAGGCTTTTTTCAGAGCATGTATTGCTTTAAATATTTAATATACTACTTATTCCTCTTGCTGTCTGGAATGTTACAGTACCAAACGTGTTTGAAAAGTTGTCTCAGCTCTATAGCCATGACTGCGGAGTCCAAGTTCTTTGCATTATCATCTGTTTGCATTTGCATTTCTGCACATCTATTTACTATGAACCTACACCCTTTGGATATTAATGGTTCGATTCCCAGTCGGTATCGCAGTTCATTTGTGCGTTTGGTCTCTAGGTGTGCTTTTATTGACAGTATTGCAGCGCTCGTAGAACAGTTTAAGGCATCTGTACAAGTTTTTGAAATATATTGTAAAATAATAAAGGGTAATATAACTAAACGAAGTATTCCCAGTGCCTTCTTAAAATGTCTCGATGAAGTTTGGTGATGCCTTTTCAAAGTGTTCCAGCATTCCTTCAGACTAGTTGTGGAGGAAAGCAAATGTCCAGCCAAAGGGAGGCCTTTGCAATACGCATTGCAACAGGGCTTTTGTAAAAAAAATAAGTAAGTAGAAGCTACTCGAGGCCATCACCTCAGATTAATTTTTGGGGGGCTTTTTAGATCTTTTGAAAATACATCTATAACTGGTACTGTATGGGTTCTGTTTCATTAGGGAAATGTTTAAGGCTGGGTTGGATGGGCCTTTTGAGCAACTGGGTCTACTGAGAGGTGATCTCGCCTATGGCAGTAGGGTTGGACTAAGTGATCTTTAAGATCCCACCCAAAACCATCCTGTGAAATTTAAGAATTAACAAGCCTGGAGAAACCTCTTTATAAAAAGTAAACCAAGGACACAGCATCCAGCCCTTAATTTTATGCTTGGATGTATGGTCCTGGTGCTGAGGGATGTGGTTTAGTGGTGTCCTGGGAGTGGTGGGTGGAAGGTTGGAACACCCCACCACCACCTTTTTACTCCAACCTAAGAAGATTATGAAGAAAAATTACTCCAAAATGAAGCTGAATCAGGAGACTGCTGATTGCAAAGTACCCGATTGTGGATGGAGCCACCATGTACATTGTGGTTGAAGCTCCTGAGTTCTTTCAGGGTCATGGAGTAACAGGATAATCACAGTCATGTTTCCTCACAATAAAAGTCGATGCTGGTGGGGTAGGCAGAGGCAAGACTGAGGCTGGTAACTGTGCCTCAGCAAGCAGCTGTCAAAGCACTATAAGCACCGGCCAGTGCTGTAAGACACAACATACTCCATCTTTCCCACTCCACAATCACTGATGGCTTATTCCCTACAAAAATAGCCAATGCTGCCGAGTTTTGCCATAGGCTGGGGAAGCTGATGGGGACGGAACTGTGTGGGGCTAATTCTGAAGAAAGTATTGAGTACCTCAGCAGATGCAAGCTGGCAGGTGTGAAGTACTGCTGTAACTGCCTGCAGTGGGAATAAAATGTGAGGGCCCCTACATTTTGCCTGGGAACAACCCTCCAGCTGTCATACAACACAGTTTAGAACCATTTCTAATAAAAATGATCTGCAGTAGTATTCCTCACTTTGTTCATGGTGCAGAAGGCTGGACTGTACAATCTTTCCTGTTTCTTCAACTGAACCTCATTACTCTGAGTTTCCTAAAATATTTACAGTTATTTGTGGAAAATAAGGAATGAGAATAGATGTAGAGGTGAGAGTAACCTGGACCCAGCTTGGATTCTGATGGTAATTCTTGACGAAAAGTTCAGAGCACATTACTGGGGAAGAGGGGAAGAGTGGTGCAGTAACTGGAGGCTTCTTCAGTGAGGTTCTCATGGGATAACACATGAGATGGAATTCCAACATGTGTTTGAAAGCCAATGTTGTTCTCAAAAGAGTCTTTAGTGATTGGCTGAGTTGGAGGCAAGGAAGAAGTTCAGGTGACAAACAACCTTTCTGGTTGGTTTCCTCCAAACATTTTACTGTCTGTGTATGTGCTGGTATATTCCAAAGCCTTTGCACAACACAATTGATTTCAGGAGTGGTACCATGCCCAGGGCACCTGTTGTCTTCACAGTAGGCTTTTGACCATAAACCCTTACATTGTTAAGTCCCACATTTAAAACTGATGAAGCTAGTTGTGTTCCTTGCCCAACCAAAAAGCTTCTCTGTTGTCCTTGGTTTTCATGGCTTCGCCTCCTTTGCTACAACAGATCTGGACTGTGACACCTCTGCAAATAACCCCGAGTGTTTACACTGTAATTCAGCCGAAGGTAAATGGGGTATTTTAAGGGGTCTATTTCTTTGCATATAAAATACCTACAAAGCTCACTGAAGGTGAAGAGTGGTGACTACTTAAGCTCTCAATTGTTGGCTGCATTACTGAAACAATGAAGATCTATCACCCGCTATAATAGGGAAATAGCAGTCATTTAACATAGTTGAGCATTAACTCTGTCATTTAGGCTGCTGAAGTAATCTTGTTATTACAGCCAGTGTGGCAGGGGTTGTTTCTCCATATGTGTGGATGGTCGGGTGTATAAAATACGGGGCTGTTGGTAGCAGTAAATTACACGTGCTCAAAGGCTGCTCTTGCGGCTGAAATGAACTTCTATCTGGGCCCTTCAACAGAATCAGCAAATAAATAATGACTAGTTTTGAAATCTTTTTTGCTGTAGTGGTTTCGACAATGAAACTGCCCTGTGCCATCCAGCTAAATTTTGTTCTGAGAACGAAACCAACCAAACACTGGCGCTTTTGTCTGTATGCAATGACAGGTATCATTAGTGGCACCGCTAAATAGGTATAGTTCAGTCAAAGCCCTATAAATGATTCAAAGGAAATTGTACTTACAAGGGGGAGCAACCAACAACAGCTTTAGAATTTGTAAAAATTGTTAGGGTATTTAAATTCAAACTAAAACGTTTTCTTGAAACACTGTTCATAATATACAAGGTAATACATGAGGAAGCGTAATGCTGACCTCTCTGTAGAGTGAACTGGCACCTGGTGAACTAAGTAAGAATAAATTCCTTGTGTTTGGCTTGTTGGACAGTCAGCCACCACAGGGAGAAAATAAAGGGGGTTGTCTTTAAACACATTCTCCTTTCAGTAAGCTGTAAGGCTATTTGAGTTGGACCTTCATCTGCATGTTGTATGTTTGCCTACCTCTGGAGAGGTGGTGCTTAAATGCATCTGGGAAATATTTTGTTTGTTTTCTTGGGGATGGGAAATGCCAAATATGAGTGTCCTGCTGAATCCTGTGCCCTGAGCCAGCAATCAGTGGCCTGCAAAAGGGCTTCTTGAGAAATTATCTGATGGTAAAGCACTTCTGGGGCTTATAGCAGCTGCTGAGTGATGGTTTTGGGATAATCTAAATGGACAACAACAGGTATCTAGTAAACTTTCATTATGTGGTCCCGGTGACTCCAGCCTATCGCAAGTACCCACCTACTCCTAGATTGAAACGGCAGCTGGCATCAGCTACTCAACCAATCCAATTTACTTTCAATCACACCATTACTACAACCTCCCTCCTCCATCTGTGTAAACATATGTCTTTGTTAAACACCACCATTTGTACAGGATAAAAATTGTCAATGCTGACAAAAATGCCCCCACATAATGCTGTTGTGAGTGCAATGTTGTCCTTAAGCTGATTTTAAAGAAGTCTGTGAGCTGAACAGCATCAGGTTCTCACTGCTATCAGTGGGAAACTTTCCTTGGTAGAAATAAGTCTTATAAAACTGGTTTTATTTTGTCCATGGATCTCCCTTTCCTCAGTTTCTAACTCCACTCCTGTAAGCCATGTATTAACTGGTAGTAGCAGTTTAGTAGCCCAGTAATACCCCAACCAATCACCTTTCTAACATTACTGTTAGTGTGGGAAGAACCTGTTTCATTCACACCTTTCTGTGGCTGGCCCTTGAATCTGGCAAGCTACAATTCTGAGGAAACCATTTGGTTACTAGTGACTACTTCTTGCACCACCTTTCTTTCACTGGCTTCTTAACTGGAGCTTTCCTCCTTTTTCCAGGACTGTCCTACAGCACAGCAGTTCCCACATAATCACAATACTCCACTTCCTAAACACGAGTGTTGTAAGAGCAGATGAGAATAGCTGTTTGTACAAAGAAAGTGCTAAGCTGCTGTGTGAGACATTGTCCTGATGTTGCTGGGACAGAACCCCAGCACCTGCAGGCCATTAGCAGTGTGGAGTCAGTCAGGGCGGCACATCTGAGGGGGCTGCAGGTAGATCCCATCCCATCAACATCACCTGAGTATAAAAGGGAGGGTTACTAGCAACAGGGTTTCTTCCTGCTCTTCCTCATCTTTGGAGGGACTAATTTCCCATTCCTCTCCTGGGACGCTGCTTTCTCATTGTGACCACCATGTTTGTGTATTTTATGTTGGTGTTAGCCGGGCTGTTTTATTAATTCCATTTTCATTCCAACCTACAGGTCTCCTCTGCTTTTCCCAGTCATCCTTTCCCGCTGGGAACAGGTCGTTTGATGATAGAGCAACTGCTGTAGCCTAACCCTGGATATGGGCCAAAGGTAGGCAAACACAAACATGGGAAGTTGAGAATGAGACTGGGGCTTTGCAAAACAAATATTGGTAAAAGAAAGCAGAACGGCCAAGCCCTGTAACAAAATTAGAGCAAATTTCTTCTTACTTTGCAAATTCACCCATTTCCTTGCTGGCCCCTGGTTTATTTTATGCTGTTTCATGTGGCCTTTTCCTGCTCTCACTGCCCAGTGTGAAACATTCTGAGCCTTCTGTCTTTGTTTCTCCCCTCCCTCCACTCTGCTTCGCTTTCTGTATCTCCCTATTCAGCCAGGCAAATCAGGGTGATGGAGAGCTGCTGGCCCTGTTCCACAAGCAGCTGCCTAGGAGGAAGCTCCACTTTTCATAGGATCATGGAATGGTTTGGGCTGGAAGGGCCTTTCAAAGTGATCCAACCCAGGGGCATCTCCATCTGAAGCAGGTTGCTCAGAGTCTTGTCCCACTCAACCTTGATCAGTTCTGGGGATGGGGTTTCTCCCACCTTTCTGGCCAACCTGGGCCAGGGTCCCACCACCCTCAGCATGGAAGTTTCCTTCCAACTATTCAGTTTGAATCTCCCTCTTTCAGCCCTGATGCAGCCCCGGGTTAGGTGGGGCTGTTGATCTTCCGGAGGCGCCGCAGAGGGCTCTGGCCAGGCTGGAGTGATGGGCTGAGATTCAACAAGGCTAGGCGCTGGGTCCTGCTCTGGGCCCACACCAGCCCCCGGCAGTGGCCCATCCCTGCGCAGGGCGCCGCGGCCGGTAGGTGGCAGCAAGCGCGTGCGCTGCGCGGGAGCGGGGCGGGGCGGGAGGCGCGAGCGGCAACCGCCGAGTGCAGGGGTGCGGATGAGACTGGGGAGATCGCGACCCCGGCTGGGGACAAGGGCGAGGCAGGAGGAGGCTCCCCGTATTTAGCTCCGATTTTTAAAAATCTTCGAAACGATGTTTTCTGTGACTGCGTTGGACCCCGTGCGGGTGTCGGAGACAACTGCGGGGTGGGGGGGTGTTTGCACTTTCTTTGTTGTCACATGGACCTGGAAGGTTGAACTTGATCTTAAAAGTCTCTTCCAACCAAAGAAGAGATTTGGAATTCTGTGATGTACCTGTTGGTTTGGCTTAGTAAAACCTTTTTTCAAAGCAGGACTGCTTCTAGAGGTGGGGCGGTTGTCTCTGACTAAAGACCACTATTCATTTCTTGTTGAGTCTGCTCCTACCCCTGCGGCGCTGCCTGAAGTGGGGCTGCCGGTGGGGTCCATGTGCACTCACCTGTTTCTGGTCTGTGGTACCACCTGCTTGAGTGACAGCAGCCTGTCACATCCGCCTGGCGTGCCCTGCTTCTGGCAGCAATAATTGGTTTTCTTCCCAGTAGCTGGTTCCGTGTGGTGATTTGGGTTTGGGATGAGAACGGTAATGAAATACCGATGGTTTAGTTGTTGCTGTCGGTGTTTGTACCAAGACTTTTCAGTTTGTTGTGCCGCCCTGCCAGGGGATGCTGGGGGGGAGCACAACCATGGCAGCTGACCCCACCTGGCCATAGGGGTATTCCAGACCACACGGTGTCATTCACAATGTATAAACTGGGGGAAGACATCAGCTCTGACAGTGCCCCCTGGATGCTCTGCCTATGAGGCTGGGCCTTGGGCAAGTAGGGCAAATATATAAATGGCTTTCTGGAAGATCAGTTGACTTAGTGGATGTGGAAGCTTATGTGTAGGAGAAATGCTGGACTTTCCAAACACCTGTTTATAGACTTTCCTCATCCTCCCAGAACACATTCACCAGCCATGTCCTTTGCAATATCTAAAGTTAAATTTTTTTCACCAAATGCTTTAGTATTCTAGCAGCATGTAGGACACAGGGTGTACAATCATGGTTAGAGTTAGTCTTCTCATGAGACTTCTCCAGCACAAGTCAGCTCGGTGAGTGGGCAGAGCTGCTGACCAAGAAAGCTACTACTTTGCAGTAGTTTTGTTTTACAGTGCTGTTTGGCTCCAGGTTGGACTTGCTGATCCTGGTTGTAAGCGCAACTGGAGATGCTGGTGTAAGGTCTGGTCATGCTAATGCCTTTCTCGGGTCTCTAAACATGTCGGACCCTTTCCAGAGACATGCGTTACTACATTGGTCTGCATGAAACTCGGAGTCCCATCCCTGAAATGAAAGCTAGGTGTAGGATAATGCCGTGGCAGTGGATGATAATACCAACTTTTGATGGAGAGAAGTGATAAAGGGAAGTTGTGGGTGTTACTGACTATGCTACCAAATATTTTGATACCAATTAAAGTGTAGTGCCACCAGAGATGTTTTCATTGCAATGTGAGACAGAAGTACAAATACTGACTCAGAGAATGACAGTGGGGATATGAGCTTGTGCCACAACAGATGTATAACAGCAGAGGCATGTATAGCAGAGTGATTCAGAAAACAGGCACAGGATCGTGTCTTATGGAGATGACAGAAGTTGAGATTTCTCTTGTGGGGACAGAAAAGATATCTTCTCCTGGCTGTCAGGCAGAAATATACTCTAGTCAGCCTTTAGAAATGTCCCAAGTGACAAGGACTCATCGCAAGACTAGGTGCAATGCAGCTGAGTTTCGTAATGCAATACTCAGCAGTTTATTTTTTCCATAGTAAGTCAAATGTAGTCACTGTATGAAAATCTCCACGATGCCCTACCCCCTCCCCAAAATACCCTTTCGGTTATTTTTTTCAAAGTGAGATTTGCAATCTGGAGCTCAAGGAGCTCAAGTCTCCTTATGTGCAGTTTTGGCTTCAAATAGATGGGATGACAGTACGCTGGTAGAGGTAAAAGTATGCTCACATCAGCCTCCACGATGACCTCTTCACTCTGTTCACTGCACAGAGACTGTCAGCGCCTCACTTACACTTGCTTGACTGGTAAGATGAAGCAACAGTGGGAGCTGAAAACAGGGGCAAACTATTGAACACGGGCATCCAGGGAATCCAGAAGCACAATGAGCATTTTTTATTCATATTTTGAGAAAACTGGGCTCTTTCGCCAAATAAAACAATTCTGTAAAACATCACAGATTCAACATCTGCTGCATTACTTAAAGTGGTTCAGTTTATTTTGGGGACTTTTATCAGTGACAAGTAAAACTGAAGTAGTGATTTTTCTGTGATTTTAAAAATTCTTATTTTCTGCAATAGAAACTTGTGCAATAGAAACTTGAGCCTCTTTGCTAACGGTCTTTAGGGATGAGCTCTTAGATGCTGCTTCTCTTGTTGTGAGGAGTCATTTTTGGTTGATGATCCTAGGATTCTGCTCCCTGTTATACCTGTTTGTCCTGGGGAAGTCATCAAACTTTTCATGCTTCTGTTCCCATGTGGGCAAATGAAGATGCTGTCTTGTCCTCCTGGATGTAGAAGTTAAGGACACTGTTTAGGCCTGGATGCAGCTGCAGTGGTAGTTGGATGGCTAGGCAAACCCTGGAGATGATTAGAGACACTGGAGATTTCAAGACACTAGTCTTTTCAAGAGACTGCAGTACTGGAGGCTCCACTGATAGAAAACACCCCTTCATCTATTACCTAAAGCAATTCTGTAAAATTGGGGGTCATTAGTCATGGGAAGTTCTCTCCAGAGAGAGACACTTTTAATTTCACTAGCAGGATCAACTCTTTGTAGCTGAAATACCCTATGAGAATCTTCTGCCTGCGGAGCACTGACATAAACTCATGGGAAAGAACATCAAACATTGCTGAAAATAGGGAGGGGAATTTCAGATTGAGCTGTGCAGCAGAGATGTAGAAGTAGCCAGGAAAGAAGACGAGGTGATGCTTTAATGCATTTATCTCCTGTGTGCCCCAATCTGCTTATGAGTTTGCAATCACTGAAACACAAAAACTTTGAAAATAATGTGGAGTCAATAGAAACTCAAACTGGCCTTGACACCTGGGGAGACAAGGAGGTGGCTGAAGTGGAGGCATCACAAAATTATTGCTCCTTTAGCTAACTTTGTGCCTGAATGAAATAAATTCTCAGAATACTTGACCCTCATTAAGTGTTTACTGATGAGCTGACTGCTTCTCATCTGCCTGGGAGATAATTTCACACAAAATAGTTTATCTTATACCCAGGTACCACCAGGGACTTCTCAACTCCCTTTCTTTTGAGAGCCCTGCCTGCACAGCCAGACATGTCTGTATCAGAGCTTGTGGACTCACATAGGGACAGGATTTTAAGAAACTCTGGATAGCAAAAGCATCACTGGGCTGTCAGTAGGTGGTGTGCCAGCATGGAGTTGGGGAAGGCATCACTTGCGAGTGAAGCCCTTTAGGTACAGCACAAAGCGAAAGCAAACCTGCCTGTGAGACTGCAGAAACTCTTTGGTCCCCTTCATAAGAGCAGAAACAGGATTAATGTCCTGGATGACAAGGCAGCCTGTGGACGCGCGTCATGTGCACGCGTGGGCTTTAGCATCGTGATCCAGACGTGATCTGCACGTTCAAGCCTTTCACGCTGATGATCTAGGCATGCCTCTAATAGGTAGAGCGTTGGACCACTTGGTTGAAGAGTCCTGTGTATGTGTCATAATCGCATAAGTTAAATTCAGCTTGCTGCTTGTAGAGCTGTCAGCCCGAATGCTCTTGAAATTAAGCTTTCACAGTTTGCCATCTGGGTCCTGTATGAAGGCAAAAATGTTTCTCGTCTCTAGTACTGCGTATTAAGAGACAAAATTTGAAGTTTTCTATACACCTGCCAAGCCCACATCTTGCTACCAATTATGGTAAAGAGTTTTCTTTAAAAAACATCCTTATAACAAAATGAATTCTTATGGTAGAGTATAGGATGCCTTTAATGTACAATTCTCAATGTACCTATGACTGGAACTGCACGCTCATCTGTAGTTAGAAGTCTTGATTTCTTTACCCAGTTCTTGTTCAGGCAGGAGTCTTGCTCAGCTAAGTGGTCTGAAAAGGCAGTTATCTCCAGTGCTTAGCCCTCCAACACTGGGATATTTTTGTTGCTGAGTTTGTCACTTCAGGTTGGCTTGGCCCATAGGGGTGATTTTGCACAACCTGAAGGAAAAATGGGGTTTTGGTTGGGATTTTTTCTTTTTACAGGAATGGCTTGCAGCTGGTTAAAATAACATATTGCATTTTTCTACAGAGCTTTGTTCAATTTCTACATGTTCTCTTGCTTTTAGTTTCCATTTCTATCTACAGCTGGCAGCTTCTAGAAGGTCTCTTTATCCTGTGTTTGCATGATTTGGTTTGGGGGTGTGACCAGTTCTAACTCCATGAGGCTGCAGGGAGATCAAGTCCCTTCACAGCTGTCTGTCCAGTATTTCACCCCTGCAGGAATGAGGTGGCCCCAGTTGAGGGTGGGATCACGCCACCCAGTTGCTACTTCTGTTGCTAACTTTGTGCCAACATGGGAGGCATTCAGGCTCCTCGAATGTGACCACGGAAGGAAGCTAGATAGGATGGTAGTCATTGAGAGCATTGATGTAACACCTTTCTGTTTCTATATCAATAGCATAATTTAGCGTAGAGGGGCAAGGTGAAGTATGTCTTGCTTCACTGCAAGCTCTTGGTCCTTCCATGCAGACCTGACAAGCTGGAAATCCTACAGCCTTGTATTCCTGGCCTGTAGCCCTAATCGCTGGTAGTACCAGCAAGTGTAGCTTCCTGAGAAGAGCTGCAGCTCTAGAGGTCTCCAGCACATCAGTGGTGGGCATCTGGTGGGAGCTGCATAAATATTTAGTTGCATATTTGTGTCTTTTCTGGTGGCAGCACATTAATAAGTGATTGTCCATTTATTAACAGAATCCTCTTTTAATTCAAAAGGGGAGAACAAGCAACCAAGGCTTATGCACTTAAACCACAGCAGCAAAGAAATGTACAATCCACAAAAAGGAATCAGCTTGTGAATGAGTCCTTAATTCAAAAAGGCAACATTGTTGCATAATTATATTTTAAATTATTTGACTAATTATTGACTAATTGGCTATAACATGTGAAAGCAGTGCTAACAAATCATGGCTTTGGGAAGTGTTTGCTTTCAGGATCAGTACAACACGTATTTGCACAAGCAGGGATGCCAAATCGAAACCTCGAAACTGCCTGAAAGCTGGGTGTCGGTGGTGAAAATAGGATGTGAATCTCAGCTGATTTCTTTAATTCTTCTGCAATTCATACTTAAAATCAAAGTATAAAGATTGGTTGAAAAAGCAGTTTTGATTTGCAAATGAGGTTGGGGTTTTTTTCTGTCAGAAATCATGAGGATCTTTTTCCCCCACCCATTTCTGTATTTCTTCTAGAATCCTTGGTGTAGACAATATAAAATACTAATGCTCTACTCTACCAGTTTTCTCCAGTGGAATATTTCACTGGGCTTATTATCACAACTATTTTGCTATGTGCAGTGGAATTAACATTGATTCCATTTGTTGAGATCATATGGTGCCTACACTCTGCCATATTATCAAGTGAGTACAGTTTGCCCTTCAATAATTCCCTAAACTCTCAAATGCCTTGGAAATAATCTGCTAGAGTGCTACCCAACTGTGACTGAAGCACCATTTGTGTGAAGGGTGACAGTGCACAAGTGATATTCAAATTTTCATTGTGGAATGACATTAATCTTTTCAGAGGTTCATTGACTGGGATGGTGCCTCAAATGCAAAATAAAGGCACTGTGGTCCCTACTTCAAATTATTTCTGAGCAGTTCCTTTCAGAAACATCTACGTTAATTTCTGTTACACACTTAAATGTAACCCATGAGAAACTTAAAATGTAATAAATTATTATCTCTGCAACTGCACAGGTGAAATCTTTGCATTTGCTGTAGAGAAATCATCTTGGTATCATTAAGTAGGTAGTGGTAGGCAGTGTAATCCACTTATTTTCCTGTGGGTGATGGTGTGTAACTCATCTCGTGGGTTTGCTTCCTTCTGCCATCTTGAATTACAGCCATCCCACAGTCAAAACAGTGGCAGGCTCTGACAAGTTATTTTCTTGTAAGATCCCATGACAGGGAAGAGAAGACCGTTCCATTCAAATGGAGATTTAAATGTAAATCATAAAATGGTAGAGATTGGAAGGGACCTCTGGAGATCTAGTCCAACCTTCCCCTAAATGGAGATGTTAGTTTTGAGAATGGAAGGAGTGATCTCTGAGCGGTTGTGGAAAGTGGTGGTAGGAATATGGGACTGGGCATGGGGTTATTCCACATTCAAACATTTATCTTTTCCTTACTTGGTTTTTGGCCCTTGGACATGGCCTGTCACGTTTTACTTCCCTCATTGGTGTCCTGGAGGTAAGGAGGACATTGCCCTGCTTTCAAACAGACTTTTGAGAATCCATTACCCAATGTCTGCACAATTCTTGTAGTAAAACTTCCTGAAAAATAGTTAAGCGGCCAATCTTTTCACAAAGGACTAAGTTGTTGGGGGACACGTAGACTGAAGGGACGTGGCTGAGATCAGTCGAAAAGATTACCCTGCCAATGTTTATCAAAGCTGTAGTCGTCCCAGCTCCCAGTCCTGCAATGTGAGCGTCAGCCTGTTTATTTTCTCCCCTCATGGTTTCCATTATTTGTTCATCTGTGTATCGGTGAGTATTCTGCACTCCTTTGAAAGCCAAGGCCCCATATGAACTTACTGGTGTCTTCAGACACTGGAATTCAGCTTTTGTGGCTGTGATGTGGCTGGGAACAGGGAGAACAAACCCAGGTCTTACTAGGAGCACAAGATGTTGGTGCTGTGAGCCTGAACAGAGAAACAGCCGCCAGGGACTGGTGGAATCCCATTCTCATCTTGGAGTAAAAATTTATTTAGCTATTCATTTCTCAGCTAGGAAATGGCTTTATTTGGCTGAGATGAAACCAACATTCTGACAAAATGTCAGATTAATTGCTTAAAACCAAAAGGGACTGCTATGACCATCTAATCTGCCTTCTTGTGTGACATAAACCTTTGGATGTTCACTTAATAACTCACATATGAAGGCCACTCTGTCCCCCAGGAAAACAACCAGCCCTGACTCTTAGGGCCCGAGCTCACCACAACTCTTAGGACACTTTCTGATGGAGCTCTTACACTGTTTTGTGGTCTCTTCAGTGTGTGTCACCTGCCCAGTGAGAAATGGGAGCTGTAGAGTTGATATGCCTCAGTGTGAAGTAGAGTTCAGATTTTAAGCCTCCTTCGCTGGTGTGAGCTCCTGCTAGGAAATATTATTTCCTACCAGCTGGAGGTGGACATCTCCATGTTTGGGAAACCTAGAAGACCAAGGGGAGAAAGATGTTTGATAAGCTGAACCTGTGCACCATATGGGGAGCGTCTGCTCTTATGTAAGCAACCAAAATCATCAGGCTGGGACCAGGCTTTTGGTCTTCAGGTGTTGCATCCCTTAAGTGCCTATAGCACATCTCTGTGGACTCCAGTGGTGTGGTAGCTCAGTGCCAGATGAAGGAAATCACAAGGATGGGTGTAAAAGAAGACAAAGCAGTGTGACAATGATGGATCCTTGCAGCCAGGTTTCCTTGCGCAGCTGCTCTTTAAGCAGCTGAGTCACTGCTTTTGCCTACCTACGAGTCTCAGTCATGGTATTTTAGTGGTAAGGACCATCTCTGCCCACACTCCATAGCCAGCTGTATTTGCTGCAGCAAATATTAATAAGCTACTGGGTGATGAGTAAATATTTAACAATATTTTGCTTTGCTTTATGTGTAAAATAAATATATTTGCAGAATATTCATTTTTCCCTAGGTCTGGCAGCTTCCTGGAGTCTTTCACTTTTGACTTTTAGCAGATACGCTCATATGCTGTATCTAAAAGGATGGTGAGGCAATCTTTATGCTTTGCATATAGCAAACATTATGTTTCATTCCCCCTTCGAGAAATTCCCTTTTTGAGGTTTAAACTAAATGTGTTTCATCTTCCTATTCAGTATGGCTGTACTTATGCTGCAGCTGCCAAATTATTCTAACCCTTGTGTTGTCTTTTCTTTAGTTGGATTATTTAAGGATTTTCAAGTTCCATTTTGTTCATGGTAAAATTTCTTCATGAGACAAAAGGCTTTCGTTTTAATTATATTAATGTAACTACATACTAATGTAATAGTGATTATTTCATCTTAATCAGCCTTCCTTATGCTATAGTCAGCAAAACATATTACGATGTTGTTCTCTAGGTAAACCTTGCTTCCTCTCCTCTACCTGACTGTGTCTTCAGGAAGAAGCACACTACATAAACTCCTCCGAATGTGGTCTCACAAAAGGCCTTATAAGAGATACTTGTTCCAACTTCTATGGCACTTATTTGCCAGGACTGTCTTTATCCTCACCACTGGTGATCAGTGGTGAATGGTTTGGATTTGGGGATGGGGATAGGGAAAGGTCAACCTTTGGTTTGAGGAAACAGTTCCAGAGTGTTAAACTCAGAGTTGCACTCTGATTTTTTTTTTTGGGTTTTTTTTTTCCAAATCAGTTTTAATTGCAGCCTATTCTAGACTGAAGGGAAAAGTACAGTTGAAGGAAACCTAGGAGATCTTACTCCTTTTTTTTCATCTCCTACAGTTGAAGGAAACCTAGGAGATCTTGCTCCTTTGTTTTTCCATCTTCATCGCTAGCTTTTGTACTTCAAAACCCTTAAGATTTATATTTGTTGCAGTAGGGGTTTTTCCATTTTGTATTTGTGTCATACTGAAACCAGGACTAAAACTAGTCATTGGAAATGTGACTGTATTTGAAGTTCTTGTGAGAGAGTTTAATGTTAAAAAAAAATCAGAGTTTGCTACCCCTGATAATTTATCACAAGTTTTATTTGGTCATGTTGTACAGATCTCAAACATTACTACAAATTGCATTTGAATTAGTTGTGCACTTCAGAATTTAAAAAGGTGTTGCTGTCCAGACATGCTGGGTCTTGTTTCTGGCAACCTAAGCCTTTTGTTTATTAAGTGTTCTCAGTCTCCGTTTTTGGCTTGGCTTCTCTTACCTGACTTCCCCAAAGGGAACAAAGCAAAATGCTTGGTGCTTCAGGTCTCACGGAAAGAAAGCAAAACATCACAGGACAACTTCTAGCACTAAAGAAGGAGGAGAACAAAGCCTTTGAACAAAATATTTAAATTCCACCTGTCATTTCCACCCACTGCTAAATCTACCAAAGACGGAACAGTTCTCCCACTGAGCCGAATACGCTGATACTTAACCGCAATGCTATTGATCACTGTGGAGTGGGGCCTGGCTTTTTCAGCTTTTTTTAAACTGTTATCACAGATTTGAGTGCCACAGAGGAGCCACGAAGCCACGGATGTTTTATTGGAGCACTCCAGAGCATGTCTCAGCAGGTGGGTTCAGTGTCGTCACTTAAAAGATTAACCTCCTATCCCTACAACAGCAATTACTACAGGAACTGCCTTATTAGGTAACGTGTATTGGATAAATTGAAGCTCTAACTCTATTGATAAATTAATTCAGTAAAGCAACCTCACAGCTCCCAGGCTACATGGGAAAATCTGTAACCTTTGTCCTTCTGTGCATCGGAAACAGCAGGGTAATGAAGAATTAGCGAGGACCCGTGTGACTTAAAGAGTGGATCGAGGATGTGTCTGTTTTGCAGATGTCTCACCTTCCCATGCGTTGGATGATCTTTGGGGTCTCATGCTGACGGTCAGACTCAACAAGAAGATGTAATACGTGTCCCTTCACTTTCTGAGGATAAATTTGTGAGGTAATCATTCCTCTGAGGCAGCTTCTTCTAAGGGTCTTATTTCTGACCCTTGATTTCAGCTCCATAATACCCTGGTAGCATTTTTTCTCTAGGAGGGAATACTCAGAGGAAGGGTTGTTTGATTCAACTTTTCAGAAGTAGTGGTAGATTTCCATATGTGGATCCTCTGTTCTTTGGCTTGAGTCTTCTCACAACCAGTTCATGGGAAGCATCGCTTGGCTGTACCTCCAGTTAAAACAGCACAAAGTGCTCAGTGCATCTGAAGACTATGTCTATGATACATGAGAACCTAAAATATTATATGGCCATGGAAAATACAGGCCACTGAGGCTAGTCTTGGGAAACCTGCAATGTCTTACCCAAAGGTGGACATCTAAAAGATCATTTCCTCTTCTACAGATAGACCAGTAATATTGTACTCTCCTATTGACTTCAGAAAAAGAAGATTAATTTATATCTGGTTTTGGCTTAGCAAGACAGAGCATATTATTTTCCAGACCAGAAATACTGATGAATTATCAGCAGCTGTCTCTGCTGACCATCAAACTTAGTGACACAGCATACTGAAGTATGAACGTGGACATTGGCCATGCATTTGGTTAGAGGCAAACCCCAAACCTAACACTACGTGATTGGAGTTTGTGTTGACTGTGCTGCTGTGACTGCATTAGTCTTGTACACCTCGTCAGCACATTGGATTACTAGAGTCCCAAATATAGTGACTTAAGTTCCACATGTAAGAGCAGAAGTGTTTGGATTACTACCACAACATTCCTTCTCCTCCTCTCAGGAAACACCACATTTATCTCTGGTTTATGAGTTGAAGTTGTTCTCCTGGTTTCTTGCTGGATTTGTGCTTGCATAAATGCCTTTTACAGGGCAGTGAACTGAAGAACTAGAGACATAACAAGTTATAGACTGGTCAACACTAGACTCCCCCATAATTAATTTGCAAGGTGAGAGTATTGCTGTTTGTGTAGATGTGTGAGAGCCTCCGTGTACCATGTGGCTGGATGAACTTGTCCATGGTCAGTTTGTCTGGATATTAGACCATCTGAAAGTTTTTCTTGGTACGCAGTCTCATTTCATGAATGTATCTCTCTGCCTCATCGACTCTATCACTTTTCAACCTCATCTTAAAACAGATCTTTTCTCCTTTGCCTATGTCTCTTAATTTCCCTTTCCCTTGGTCATTGGCTGTATGACTGAATGGTTTAATTTATTCACTGTGCAATATCGTTGTCGCTGTTTTCTGTAATTTATATTGATACAAGGCAGTGGACAGTGTTATTTTATTCTGTAAAGGGCTTTAAGGTGTCCTGTGGACAAAAGATACTTATGAAATAAAGTCATGAGCCTGCACAAGGCTTATTCATACAAATACTTACATTAAAATCAGTGGTGCTGCTCATGTGAAGAAACAGCTCCCAGACTGGACCCTAAATATAGACTTACAATTCTTTTGGTTGGCAAAGACCTTTAAGATCATTGGGCCCACACATTAACTGAATTCTACCAATGGTTTTATCCGGATACTTAAAGGTTCAAAGTGTCTTCTTGAGAAACAAAGTATTCTGACAGCTTATTGACTTTCAGCTGGTTGATTCGTGGCATACTGCAAGCCCAGCAAGGTGCTATTTTATGGTCAAGTTGGGCAATATTTACTCCAGCCAACTTTAGATGTTCTGAAAAGGTGTGGAGGCTGGTGATGGTACAGGCAGCTCCTTTCAGGCAGCAACCAGAGCATGAGTGTTCAAATGCCCCTTTCCCCCCTGTACTTCATAGGAAGATTCCCCTAAAGTCTGATCTTGCTGGCCATGAAAAGGTGATTTCTGGAGGCTTCTGAGCTGTCATTCAAGTCTGACTTAGCCTGAGAGGATTTTCCTGTCACCTCATGAAAAAACTCCAAACAAGGCTCCACAATTATTTTAGAGCTAATGGTTTTAAAATTTGTGCTTATTTTGTTTAATACTGATTTTTGTTTGCAGAGTGGCTATATCTCCTTTACATATCCAGTGGGTATTTCAGAGACTGGAATTACCTGAATGAATTAAAACAACTAATAATTAAAGAGGAATAGAAATGCCCAGGACTCTGGGTTTTTCTGAGTGTCCTTTCGATGTTAGTTCAGTCTCAGCTGTGTTAAAATATTCCCTGCTGGCATGTTTCTTCCCCCAGAATATCTCCAGTTCACTAGTCTCGAATTATGACATGTATCCCTGAATATGAAAGCTTTTGGCTGATCCTGAATAAGCTTTCTGGGAAGACAGATGTTTGCTCTTTGGATGTGTAATAGAAAACCCATCCGGTGTCTCATCAGTACAAAACTGATGATGTGATCCAACTTCACATGCTTTGTCTCCTACTTTTATAGCTATTACCTGGAAAATGGCATGATGATTTCAAATTGGGGTCTAGACACTGATGGAGGCTGGGCCCTGAGTCACTGACAGTGCCAAGTCTTTCCATTTGTTATCTTTCTGTTGGCAGTGAGAGCAGCAGGAAAGCAAAAGGAAAGAGGAAACACATCAGTTGCAATTTTTTTCTTCAAATGTTTTTAAAATCCCTGTCCTAAAGCAGACACCTGATCTCAATTCTAGTGCATGATGGAAGAATAAATCCATCCAAACCCTAAAGCATCTCCTTGTCCTGACCCTTTCTTTCATGTCTCTGCTGTCTCACAGGTGACTTCCGCTGTCTCAGGACATCATCTTATTCACGCTGATTTTTGCAAGCCAAAATCCATCAGTGTGTTTCACGGGTTCAGGGCTGGGAAGGTAGGAAGAAAAATTTAGCAGCTCAGAATAATAGATCAGGCACTGCACAGACTTCCCATTTCCCTGACCAATGAGCTAGAGATTTTTCTGAACCTGCTTTTGGGGATGGCAATGAGTAATCCACTCAGTAACTGGCCTATTCTCTGAATTTTATTTTCTTCTTCCCCATAGTTTCTTATTTCAAGATGCCCAAGAAAAAAAGTGTTCCTTACATTTTGAAGTAAAAATGTTGAGCTGAGTAAAGAGTGAGTAAAAATGTGGTTTGCAGAGGGTCGGGAGTATTATAATGTCCCTTAAAAATGAGACCTTTTCTGCAGGCAACAAAAGGGTGGGAGTGACAGGAAGAAGAGAAAGAGGGTGGCTGCTGCAATCAGCGTTTCACTGAACTGTGAATTTTAGCAGGTTCTCTGTAGCTCAGACTGTTATGTTGTCCACCAGGTATCTGTACGAGGTAACGATGATGACTGACAGAAAACTGTGGCTCAGCCCAATTCTCATGGACTTTGCAAATGGGTCTCTTGGCCAATATGGTCCAACTTCAATGATGGTCATATTGCCACATTGTTTTTGATGCTACATTTAATTTTATGAATAAACTGGTTTCTGAATTGCTAACCAGTTGTCTGATTAGCTGCCACAGATACCATTTATTCTAAGTGCTCAAGTAAAGCGTTACTGGCTGCTTTTATGATGCTGTTGATGCCCCTGTCAGGTCTGTCTGACTGGTGTTTATGCAGCCTGTGCTCCTGTGAAACAATTCCTGTAGAAATCATTAAAGTATGGCCATTTGTGAGTAAAACCAATGGTTGTATCTAGGTGTTTTGTGAATGGTACACGCTATCCTGCAGCTTAATGGCTGCTTGAATTGCAGTGCAGAGTGTGGCAAGCTGTGAAGTATAGGAATGGACCACATATCTTTTGTTCTTTCTCTTCAAATATCTAATCTTGCTTCCTGGAGAAATTAAGGATATGTTTTTGGGTTTTTTTCAGGGCTTATTTTCCAGTCCTCAGGAAAGTTGGAATCTATAGGGTGCAATGTGCAAATATAGGATTTATCTGGCATTCAATATGAGCTACCAGAACAAATTTAGATGCTGCTTTTCTTGATCTGCCAATTGTTCCATGAAAGCAACCGTGATGACCCCCAGTCATGTGTGTAGAGGGAAAGCTGATCACTTGAGAACCTGCTGGGATACTTGCAGCTGGTGAAGTAGATCTTCTTGTCCCTGTTTGCTGAAGTAGAGATACAGAGAAATAAAGTTGCCTTGTGCACTGGGCATGTGGACAAGCCCAGCAACAGGGAGATAATAAGCAGGTGCTTACACTGCCCAAACTGGACTTGTGTGACGTGAGTTATATACAGTTAATGAGAAGAGAGAAGCTCCTCAGAGGATCATTCAGAGCTAGACCTGTGAAGCCTGGTAGAGCCTCACAGAGCAAATCCCTTCTGATCTCATGTTCTGTTGACAGCTTAGTCATAGTTATGGTTAAGAGACATCAGAATAAGATGCGAGAGCTGAGCAGAAGCCATGAGCTGTGGTAAGTACTGTGGGCTGGTCAGAGCGGCTATAGCTTTGCTGAGGGCTGGGCAGTTGCTCTCTGCCATGAGCTGTGGAGTGTGGGTTGAACCAGCAAGGGTTAATGTGAAGAACTTCCCCTTGCCTGTCCCTGTGTTAGATCTGTGCCTACCAGCTATTGCATTTCTCAGTTTCTCACATGTACCTCTGGTCTAGCTTGCTCAAGGTCAAAACATTGTCAGCTCATGGTAGGGAACGATGTGTGCTGGTTGTCATCAGACCGTTTTGCTTTTTGTGCAGTGTAAAGTGGTTAAACTGGGTGGTTTTGCCCATTTACAGCTCTTATGCTTTGTATGGTTTACCTGACTTATTTTCCATCTGTTTCCTCACATCACTTTCAACTGTTTTAATCCTCCTGCCTGACTGTGGCACCTTCCACGATGCAGCATAATTAACCACAGGCAACTATTCAACGTGGGAGAGATGGAAGCGACGTAGCGTGGATTGGCTGGGGTTTTTTTTTCTGGCTTTGTGACATGTGAAGGCCAAAAGAACAGCTTTATTCTCTCCAAAGCTTTTCTAGCATTCTCTGCTGTGTGTGATCAGAGTATTTTTAGATGGCCTTGCAGATTTACTGATTTTCGTAGGATGCATCTTGTGATAGTATTGCTTTAGCCCTATAACCAGCCTCCACCCTGAAAATGGGGGGGATGTTAGCAGCTGGTTAATACGTAGCAGAAGAAATTAAACACCTTTGACAGTAATTGCCTGAAGAAAATTCAGGAGAGGAGATAGCAACAACACAGTAGACACAAAATAACTGGATTAAAAGCACAGTGGCCATATGTCAACGTTACATTAGGAAAACAGTGCTTAAAATGGTGGGGTCAGAACCTTTGCCAAGAGCCTGACATGCGGTTGCAAACTGGTTTTGTCACAGGAAGTGTATGGAAAAGATGCAAACCCCAGCCCTTCCATCCAGTCCCCGCAATTCCAAACTTCAGTGTGTCCAACTGTGATGGGTTGCTGTGATCACTGAGGAATGTTAATGGGGGAGGGAAGGGTTAAAAATGAAAAACAATTATTTTTTGATTTCTCAGCCTACCTGGAACTAAATGATGCTGCTAAAACAAGCCGCAGTTGGCTAGCAAAGACATTTTTGCTCTCTCAGAGTGTTAGTATTGCACTATGAACTCTCACTCTCTCTTCCCCAGTAATAAGCTGGTAGCTTGCACTAAAAATGAAGCTTATGTTTGGTTGTGTGTTTCTGACAAGTCTGAGACTGGTACCTAAAGATGGGGTTTAGTTTCAGGTCTCCTCACATTTGAATTAAACACAGTGAATTGGTTGTGGAGTCCCCTTCTCTGGAGATGTTTAAAACCTGCCTGGATGTGTTCCTGTGTGACCTGGTCTAGGTGGTCCTGCTGTGGCAGGGGGATTGGACTAGATGATCTTTCGAGGTCCCTTCTAATCCCTACTGTTCTGTGATTCTGTGAATTCCCCTACTCAAAAATATCTATGTCTAGGAAGTGTGAATGTAGAGACCACAGCTGTAATGCCATGTGCAGGATAAAGATGTAGACTCTTACTTTTTATCACAGGGCGTTTCATGCCCATATCAGGTAAATTCTCTAAAATTTTAGTATATTGGTGCGTTGTATTGAGTGTCTGCACCAACAAGATTATCATTGCTGTGAAGATTCCCTGTGAACATCAGGAAACACTTTTTCCCTGTGAGGATGACTGAGCCTCTGGCACGGGTTGCTCAGGGAGGTCATGCAGAGTCCATCCTTGAAGGTCTTAAAAAACCACCTGGACATGGTCCTCAGCAACTTGGTCTGGATGGTTCTGCTTCAGCAAGGGGTTGAATCTGATGATCTCCAGAGGTCCCTTGGAATAGCCTCAGCTATTCTATGATGCTGTAAAGAGATTATTGATGCCAAAGTTCACTAATGTCCCTGCATGTTTCGGGGAACCTCTTGTGTATGCCCAGCTTTGTGTCATCTGTATTATTGTAAATACACTTTTTTAAAAAAAGTAGATTTATTTTAGAAAAATAGGCAGCCTGTTCTAAGGTGCCATAGTTTAGTCTAGTTTAGTTTAGTCTGTTTGTTCTAGCTGAAAAAAAAGCGCTCAGTGAGTGTAGGGTATTTGGGTACAGATTTAACCAGATCTACTTTAGGTCTTTTAAAGGTAAAACTGTCAGCAAAATATCACACCCCAAATTGACACAGTTACACCAGTGTGAATTTTCATATGTAGGCCAACTCTTGCTCTGCTATATGTAAAACGAATCACAGGCTGCAGTCCAATTCCCTTAGCAAAAAAAATAATTGGCAGAAACCTCTGCTGCCAGATTTGGCAGAGCAGGAGTGGTACGGGCACGCGGCTGACTGAGTCTTGTTTTCAGAGGCACTTCAGAACAAGGTTACCCTACGTGGTTGGGAACTTTGCCCTGTTGTTGCCCATTTATTTAGGATATCTAAGTGCAGTGGTACCGCCTGGACTCCTACCAGCTGCGTCTTGCTGTGGCTGCATGGAATTTGTGTGTCATTAAAAGTTTTGCCCACTGTTAAAGACAAAAAAAGGCATAAGTTTGAAACTAGCACATTGGGTTCTTTTCTCCTTTGCTGCCTGCTTTCTTGGGCATTTGCTTCCTATCAACATTTGATAAATGCAGCACCTAGCACTGTGCCTTTTCACACAGTCTCCCAAATGAAAAACAAAACTGTTGCTAATTAACTGTCTAGAAGATCTGGAGTTTTATGGCAAAAACAGAGGACTTGTTAGAATTCTAAGCTTGGCATTATTGCAACGAAAGAAAAACCAGGTTTTTTAGGCATAGGTTAAATTATCACTTACCAATTTCCTCTCTCTAGCTAAAAGCTGCGTTGGAAGAGCGTGTTGCTTAAATGAACGTACCTCACCGTATGTTGGTTTGGTTCTTTTTTGGCTTTTTGTTAAACCTGTTTGCGAGCTGAAGACAGTGATAGAGAAGTGGAAGAAATCGGCAGCTGATCTCTAGAATCAGAGAATGGCTTAGACTGGAAAGGACCTCAGATATCATCCAGCACTAGACCAGGTTGCCCAGGGCACAATCCAATCTGGCCTTGAATGCTTCAAGGGGGGGTTGTCAACAGCTTCTCTGGACAACCTGTTACAGTGTCTCACCACCCTCACAGTGAGGAATTTCTTCCTAAGATCCAGTCTAAGTGTGCCCTCTTTTAGGTTGAAGCCATTCCCCCTTGTGCTGTCCCTTGTAAAAAGTCCTTCTCCAGATTTCTTTTAGCCCCTTTCAGGCACTGGAAGGCTTTAAGATCGCCCAGAACCTTGTCTTCTCCACGCTCAATTCTTTCAGGCTTTCTTCATAGAAGAGGTCCTCCAGCCATCTGATCATCCTTGTGGTCCTCCTCTGGACTTGTTTGAACAGTTCAATGTCTTTCTTGTATTGGGGGCTTGTACAATTCTAAGTAGATGACATTCTGTTGCTCATCCATCGACGCTGCAACCCTGTCGTAGAAGGCGACCAGGTTTGTCAGGCACAAACTGCCCTTAATGAAGCTGTGTTGGCTGTCACCAATCACCCCCTTATTTTCCATGTGCCTCAGTCTCCTTTTTTCCAAGCTAAAGAGACCCAGCTCCCTCAGCATTTCCTCATAGCAGAGGTGTTCTACTTCTTTCATGTTGCTACACGTTTAGTATTTAGCTGGTTTTTACATTTACAAAGAACCCTGATTTGTATGCGGTGCTGAAATGGTAAATATTCCCTTGCTGGGTAAGGCTCAATAAAAAGATCAGTGAACGTAATGTTTAATGGTTGCTGTTTTCTTTCTCTTAAAGGCTTTCTCGGTTTTGAAATACATGGTGGCTACCTAGTTCAATAAAGGCTCACTGTAATTAGCGATACACACTTATAAAGAGTCGAAGTGTTCAAATTCAATCCATGTTAAAGCTTTCTCGTGTTTTAAAATCCATCCATTAGATTGGGTGGAAGGGTCGTAAAGCATTCTGTGAAATCAGGCGCTGATGTATCACTCTTGAAGGGTGTTAATTTGGTTCTGCAGTTCTGATTTGTTTGGAAGAACATATTAATTGCTTGTTAGACAGAATTAAACCATTTTCTGCTTAAAAAAAAAGAGAAAATAAAAATTGCTGGAAAGCTGTGTCTTTGCAGAACGTTTTAGTTCTGATCACAGCAGCTTGTTTTGCAAAAGGCAGGGTAGGATGGTTTATCGTTTTGGGTCTTTGAACAAAGGCTGATACTGTTGAGAGAAATTTTATTCCCTGCCAAAAATATATTGTTAAGGTCACAGTGTTGTGTGGTCTGCCCCAGCATCTCTCCTTGCTCACAGCTCAGCACAGTGACTGCAGAAATTTTGCCTCACTTGAAAATCCAAGTCCTTGGTGCTGTGGCAGCTGCACAGAGATGATGGTTCCTGGAGTGTGATCCTGCATCTCCTGAGCCAGGACAGAGTCCCACTGAAGCTAATGGAGCTGAAGAACTTGGGCATCAGAGCCTACGTGGAATAAGTCATGAGCAAAGTGATAACCCCCAGGAACCCCAGGCAGAGGGATCTCCTGAAAAAGTGAGATTGAACCTGCTTGAAAAGGAAATGCTTGGTGTGTGCCGTGACTGTAGAGAAGATAGTGACTGAGCAGGCCACAAAGTGAAGGATGAATGTCCTCATGCTCTCAAAGTTCTTGTTTTAGGAAAATCATGACGCCGAATGAATTTTCTGGAAATGTATAAAATTTGTACCAAATCACACACAACAGAGCAGATGGATATCCCCCAGCAGCACTGATTTAAGAATGACAGGGCACGGCTGTCCTTCTCTACTAAGTTGCCTGATGCTCTCATGAGGGCCACCACTTCTGTGATTTGTTACTCAAGCGTCTACAGGTGTAAGGACCTATCCATTCACATGATCCTTGTGCCTTTAGCTTTGATTATTTTCTACATCAGTAATTGATTTCTAGTGAATTGTCATCTTGCTCACGTCTCTCTAACAATAGGTGGGTGAAAACAAATTGTGTATGTCTACCAAATACTTCGTTATCACAGGACTCGGTTGTTGAACTGTGAGACCCAAACTTTGCTTTTCTCTTTTTGGGAATTTTTCCATTTACTCAGTGGTTATCCAGTGTAGGGTGATTCTCTTGTGCAGGAAAATCTCTGGCAAAGAGCAAGTTTTGGTGTCTCAGAAACATCAGAGATGTGTGCTTTCCTTTTGCATACCCTAAACTAGTGATCCAAACCTTGTGTGTTGTTGCTAACAATGGTGTGTTTAGCTCTTTCCTCCTTAACTCTTCAGCAGCTTGCCAAAGCCCTTGGTTTGTCTCTGCTCTGAGCTTTCTGAGCCAGGAGCTGTTGCCTGAGCTTGACGTTGTCACTGCCAGGCGCTTGGTCTTGGCTATGAGTCCATGGGTGATACGAAATCCAAAAGACCCAACCCCCAGACACACACATCTCCTTTATGAGGCCTGAAATTACCCTTAGGTAAGACAATGCTGAGGGGTGCTTTGGGTGGGGTGTTGTTTGTTTTTAAGGCATTTGCACTTTTGGAGTGATATGTGTTGGCTCTAAGGACTAGCTACTTACTTCCATCACCAGGTTTAAATTAAAGCGGTTGGCTCAAGCACAAATACTGAGATTTCTTCATTGAGAGGAAATAAAAGAACTTTTGGGCTTTTTCTGCATTTCTGTAACTTTGTTGGTGAGATAAAGGTCATCCAATTTTTCAGATTCACTCGTCTAGACTTGTTTTGTCCATCTGTTTTTGTCCTGGCATGCACACCAGCGAGTCCTTCTTGTAAGTGCTGTTTCACTGTTCTTCCAGAACAGTGAGGATGAGTGCTCAGGAATATTATCAGTCTCTAAGTAAAATAGAGTTGTTCTCATTTTCTCTAAACAGGAAAATGTCCATTTGCAAGACAGAGAGGGATGTGAAATCCATAGCAGAGTAATGGTGCTGTATTCGTTAGTAATCAGGATAAAGTATGGCTTAATTTTAAAAAATTGCACTTAAGATTCAATGCAATGAGATGTAAATAATTGGAAATATTTTAACATCCGTGTTTGCCCTTTTTAGCTTTTCTTGTTTATTTAAAATTTCTGAGGGACTCATTGGTAGCCATCTTCAGACTTGGCCACAGTGTGTGTTTTTCAGCACTTTGCAGTAGAGCACATTGCTCGAGCTTGTGTGTATTTATAAATTACATTAAATGTAAACGTTGTACAGTTTTATAAGCAACCTAATAGACCTTGCTATTGTCACCCTAATGGGTAGGAGGAAGTAGTTTATAAAGTGTCAACTGAAGGCTTTGGAGTTAGGTTCATATTTAGACTTGCTGAGTTACAGAAGAGCATCAGTGCGATACAACTGTTGGAGGTTTATGTGATGCTTCAGAAGAAAGTGACAGCAGGAATGTCTTGAATTGTTAGAAACTATTGGCAGAGCCATCATGGGTGAGCACTGAATGAAGAAGACGATAAGGCACAAAACGTGCTTCAGAAACACTGCTGTGTTCAGACAGGGATGCTCTCTGTACCTGTGACAAGGAAAGGTGGTTACCCTGCTGTCATAGGAAGTCACCACTCCTGTGGTGACTTCCAAATGGGGTGAGGTTGGCTGGGGTTTTACTAGAGGTGGCATATGAGGATGATGATGATGGGCAAAAATAGTTCATCAGGGCATGGCACAGCCCCTGCAAAGGGGCTTCACCTGGCAGCTTCAGCTCTGGGCATGCAGAGCCTGCCTGGAGCTCAGGTTGACAATTCAGTCAGAGAAAGTTGGCTTGAAAAAGTATTGCTCTTGTTTAAATAAACAACTGCATTGTTGAATAGCTGCTGTTGCCTATCAGCATTTGGGGAGATGTGAAGGAAACTTTCCAGGACACCTGTGTGAGTCGTTGTTCTGTGGAAAGCAGTCAGCTAAGAACAAAAATGGGCATGCAAAAATCCATAGTGTTTGGGCGAGACTGAGGGAAAGGCAAGCTAATGCATCAAAATTATTTGTGTAATGCAGCAGCAACAATTGTACATAATTTCCACAGGAGAAAACGTGGCCCGTGAATTTTCCTTTTCCATGTCAATTATCTTTCCTCATGCTCCACCAAATGCCTTTAGCAGCACCTAGCATTACTGTGATAATGGAAGTTTGACTTGGTGAGAGGCAAAGATCTCAGTCAAGGACAGAATAATGAAACAAACCTTTCATGGTGACGAGGAAGAATGACTCCTCTGTTTGCCTGACTCCTGGTCTCTGGCACACGGTTGTTGATGTCACCTCCTTAAGCAGCAACTATTGGGCTTCTCATGGGCTACAGCAGCCTGAGCAGACTATCCTGCAGTCAGAGATAAAATTATCTGAATTTTAGGATGTTGCTGTATCCAGTTTTCCTTGAACAACTATTTTTTTCACCTGGTCAGAGGGAGAACAGCCTTTTGCTATTTCCTTGGTGTTTTGTGTTGTCTGATGCCCCCTCAAGCTACGAGGTCAAACCATTCTGTGCAGGGTCCACATGGCAGCTGGGCATACACAGATAAAATCTAAAGGTATGGTGAGCCTCAGGTACAGGGAGATACTGGTGTGCCTATGTTTGCACAGCAGATTTAATAGATGCTTTGCATATTGTGTTTCCTGTACCTGCATTAGAGATGAACCAGGAGCAGCACTGAGGCAGCCCTGCACTGAGCCAGCGGTTCACATGGTGTTCCTGCCCTAAGTGGAGAATTGCCACTTCAGGTTGTTCTTCAAACAGCAGCCACAACAACCTTTTATCTATATGAACCTGTTTCAGTTACACACCAGAATGAGTTTTATGCATCGTGCATGGACAAGATTCCCTGAATTACATTAAAACAGTGACTCTGCCTCTCATTTTTGCGTATCATGGAACACAGCGCTCAAGCCTCACCCTCCAAGAGCTTTGAACTGCACCCTCAGCTGGTGCCACTTGCCTCCACATTCGCAGGGGAACAGTTTTTCTGTGTGCCAGTGCTTCCGGTGCCTTCACTGGGAGCTCCTCATACTGAGCACTCACAAAGGCAAACCTGCAGCAAACAAGCCTGTACGAAACGTGTTTATGAGCACAGACCCATCTTGCCGTGAACCAGGGAACAAATTTTGTTTGAACTCTGTGGCCCTTGTAACTTTTTCTTTGCAATCCTCAATATGTTTTTGCATTTAGGGACTGGAGAGACCTTCTGTAGCTACGCTAACACATGCCAGTTCCCCTGGGTTAGACTAAAGAGCTGGTAAAATTCCTCACAGCTGTTAACCAAAGATTGTGTTGGATGAGGGGCATGGCCCATATGTCAGAGGGGGGCGAGTTCACATGTTGATAGGGCTTCACATTTTAATTTTTGCTCTCTAAACCTGCAAATAACAAAGAAAAACTGCAAGCCTCCCATAGCAGAATGATTGCAAATAAAGCAAACTATGATTGATTTCAGTTTGACAGCTGAGTGTTGTTTTGCCTACCAAACCCAGGAGCACATGAATATTCACCAGAGAAATGAGTGACCTGCCTCATCTTTTGCCTTGTTGAAGTCATTTTGGCCACAGTTCTGCAAAGGCAAGTACATGCTCAGCTTTCAGGATGAGGGTTGTGATTAAAAGCAGCTTTATCTCTTCTGAGCAAAGCCGGCTGCGTGCACTCTGGTATGAACATGCACCAGAACGCGGCAGCGAGTTACAACCGGCACCTCCGTAGGCAATGGCCTGTCCTTTGCTTTTGTCATCAGCTGTGTCTCATGAGTTGTCTTGTTTCTTCTCTGCTTAGAAGGTTAAAACTTTTCTGGTGGAGATTTTGGTCGTGTTACCAAAATGCTGTTTCAAACTTTGCTTGTGAGGGTTTACAAACATGTAACTGGTCTTTTTCCAAGACGTCAATATTTGTTACAAAATGTGTTTTATTCAATTTGAAGATATTTTCTCCCCTCTTTGGAGATGGTCTCTTTTGCATGTAATTCAGGAGGTTACTTGACTACAGAACACCAACGGCATTCCTGGTTTACACCCAAAGGGTTTTTTAAACGTTAATGAGCAACCCGTTGTTCAGGGCAAAGCAAAGTTCTCAATGCGTCTGCCTAGCTGTGTTCGTTCAGACTGACTTGGAAATGGCACAGACTGGAGTGAATGAAGAGGGCAGAAGCAAGCCTGAAGCTCTCAAAGCAGACAGCGATGGTACTAACCAGGCACTTAGAAAAGCCAGGAGCTTCTCTCTCCCGCGTGGTGGCCCAACAACGTGCTGATGGAACAGGTAGGTTTAAAAGAAAATTGAGACCGCACCCAGTATGTTGGAAGCCAATATTCTGAAGGTTGTTCACAGGTGTTGCTGGGACATGCCTAGTTCTCTGCAGCAAACAAATACCAGCTTAAGGGTTGGTCTTAAGCTTGTTAAGCTTCCAGCCAGGTGTGAGTTTTCTGAGAAAAATCACACAAGTCATTACTCTACAGTGACTTACATCCTGGGGACCCTTCCCTTAGTTCTTCTGATGAACGAGAACTGTGGAGTCACTCCTCTGGTCAGGGTATCTAGCAAGTTCTCAGCATGATCTTCTACAATCTTACATGCAATATTCAAAACGAAGTAATTGTAAATGGGGCCCTCTTAATTCCCTCAAACTTTACTGTGAACCCTAGTGGTGGCTAAATGATGAAGAATGGTTAAATACTACCCAGGAGAAAAAAGTAGTCGTTTTGTCCTCCCCTCACTTTCCTTCCAAGCCTAAGAACACTTATTTGTGAGGCTGAATTTAGTTTATGTATCTAGCTGTGATCTCACGGAGTCATCCAAATGAATCCTGTGAGCAAAATTAAGAGGTTTTACTTCCATTCTTCTCTATCCTGATCACAAAATTATGTCCAATAAAAAAGAAACAAGGTTTTAAATATTTAGGAGCTGAGTTCAGACTGGCGATGCACACAAAGTTTATAGGCCAAAGTTTTCAAATATTTTGCCCAATTAACCCCCTTTCAGGAGATCTGCCAAGATCTGAAAGGTCTCTGCAAGCAGAACCTTCCAGCAGTAGCTGCAGGTTGTGTCTTAAGCAAGGCAGGATGGTCTAGCTCGTTGCAGGAGACACGTTACTGGGGAGTGTTGGCACCTTTTGTAAATGATTGGATCGAGTTTCTCATTTGAGAAGGACTAGAAAAACCCCAGCTATGTTCTTTCTCCTCCCTTTCCTCGCCGTGTTGCACAATGCATGTCGCCTGCTGCGTTGGCTTCAAACCATGAGTCGGTTCATCACTAGAGCAAAGCAAAGCGTAGAAGTGGTGGAGAGCAGGATGACAGCAATGTGCCCTTGTGGCCAAGAGGGCAAACAGCATTCTGGGGTGGATCAGAACGGGGGTGGTTAGCAGATGGAGAGAGGTTCTTCTCCCCCTCTGCTCTGCCCTGGTGAGACCACATCTGTAGTATTGTGTCCAGTTCTAGGCCCGTCATTTTCAGAAGGACACGGAGCTGCTGGAGGGAGTCCAGCGTAAAGCAGCAAGGATGACGAAGGGAGTAGAACATCTGCCTTATGGGGAATGTCTGAGAGAGCTAGGTGTCTTTAGCTTGGAGGAGACTGAGGGGTGACCTCATTAATGTCTATAAATATGTGAAGGGTGGGTGTCAGGAGG
>JAOXOE010000343.1:31418951-31433828 GCA_028565055.1 Phoeniculus purpureus | reverse complement strand
ACTGCACATGCAAGAACAAGGTGGAATGTCTAAAACACCATAATCAGCTCAGGGTATTTGCCAATCTGAAATAAAAGTGGGATGGGAAGAGTGTCCTTCCGAACAAGGGTACAAATGCCCCTTTCGCTGCAGCGTGCGTGTATGTGTGGGTGTGTGAGTCTGTGTGGGACGGGGAGGGCGGGAGGGACCGGGAAGGGGTTTTGAACAGCAACATTTTTTTTATGTTTTGTTTTATTCTTTTTAAGTTTTTGGTTGTTTTAATTTATTCTTTTAGAATGTGAACAATTGTCATGAACAGCCACACTGGGGAGGAACACTGTAACAAATTGCTACAGATGCCTTAAACTATGCACAAAGCTAAGTGACCAAATTTGTTTTTGATTTGAAAAAAGAAAAACAGTAAATAAAAAGAAGTGCATTGTTTACGTTTTCCTCCCTCGACTGAATATTTCCCACTAAACAGGTTTTTGATGGGAAAAGGAGAAAATGGAGTTTTTTTAAAGGACAAAAAGAAAATCAAAGGACTAATTTTAAAACTTAAAACATTCCATTTTTGTTGTAATTTGCGTTCCCTTGGTTTCAGCACAGTTAAGCACAACTGTAATCCCGTTTGAGAACCTGGTGCTTTCTTTTTAGTTCACTTGTATTTCCCTCTTATTGTTGTAAAAGACTGTTTATTGATTCTGTTTACAGTTTGTCGCAAGAGCCATTTTCGGGAGAGAGCTTCGGTGTAAAGCCATTTGTAAAGGCTTTGCCATATCCATTTTAATACGTGCCTGTTGCTGTTAACTTTAATAATTTAAAAAACCCAATCTTTTCATGTGATGCTCCTGTACACTGAAGTCACCGAGTCCAGCAGTGTGGGAGGGAAGGTGGCTCTGGGCTGCAGGTGGCTTCACCGTACACCGAAGTCAATTTCTGGATTTGAAAACACTTGTTAGTCCTCACATGCCAAAATTGAGCGCCTCTCAGAGCCTGGCCTTTTACTGTTTCAAAAGCAAAATCCTGACTTCCCCAATTGTTTCCCTTCTCAAAATCAAGTGGTTTATTATTCTTTCGTGTTCCCTGAAGTAGTATCGTTAATTTCACAGTGGCCATGTTTAAAGAAATAAATTTGTAATGAAACAGTTTCCTTGAACCTGCGTGAAGTTCCTTCCTTTGCTTGAGTTCCTGCTGCTGTCCTGCTTCAACCAGAACTCTGGGCTTTGTGCATCACCCACCATAACACAACAGCTGTGTTTTACAGGTTTTTCTGTAAGAGGGTGATGGGACCTGTCAGAACAAATTGGTGACGGACAAAACAGGAGTAATTTTGTTCTAATCCGCCTTTGCCTGCTGGGCTGGATGAAGAAGTAGTGTTACTGTTTACAAGTATTATATTACTTAGAAATACTATTATTTAGAACACATCACCCTCACAGTTCAAACAGAACTGTGTTCTGTGTGGGTTTTCTGTCTGTTTTAGCCTAGTCTAATGGGTCAAGTGATACTTTTGGGATTGGACCGAGTTGTTAAACTTATCATCACTGTGACAGACTGTGAACTCATTAGTGGCTGCTACCGTTGGTCAAGTACCACAAATAACACAGGCAATGGTTAAACTGCTTTAATTTTATATACTTAGTGGCAATAGAGCATTAAATACAAAACTCAAGACCCGAGTTAGGTTTCCAAAAGGTGATTTAAAGGCATTTAAAAACACAGATGTAGTGGCCTGTCAGCAGAGCAGATTGTTTTGGAAGGAAACTGTCCTCCTTGTACAACCTGCAGCAGCATTGCCGTCATCACCATGAACCTCATCAGAGCTGCTGTTCAATAAAACCGCTGTTTTTTCATTTCGTAGGAAAGAGGAGCTTCGAGAGGCAGCTTTTCTGACACTCCTTGACAGCACAAACATTAGTGTCAGTCTTGGGCACAGCTGAGCTGCAGCAGTCTGGTTCCTACAATAGCTTCTGTCAGCCTGGATTTTGTTTCAGCTGGAAATGTGGTTAGGTTGCTAGTTAATGAATGAGCTTGGTCTGGTCTGGCAGCAAACAACTGTTTATGGAGTGACCCCCAAAAGGAAAACTGGGCATGTGCAAGAGCTTCCCTGTCTCTTCCCTGCAGATGGGATGCTGAGGGAACCCATCTAGGAACCCTGGGCAGCTGCAGGTAACTGGGTGTCCACCAGCAGCTCTGGGCACAGCTCAGAGGATAAATAAGCTTTTGGCAACCGGCACCCTATGGTACTTCGGACCTTTTCACCTCATCTGCACCACTTCTACACCAGGTAACACCGATGTTAATTATCTATCTGCTGGTTATTTCCAGTTCACTGCAGCATGGCTTACTCACCTGATGCATACTCTCTACATCGGCTGCAGGATGGCACAAGTAAACTTTGCTCTTGTACCCTTTGCAAACCCATTTGACACCAACAAAAACCCTGCACAAAACCTGTGCCGCTGCTTAAAATATCTTGTAGCAGGTGCCCTCTGCAGCCCGTTTCAGTTTTCAATCTCTCGGGAAGAAGCAGAATGCGTTCAGGTTTTCTTTAGACTAAAAGCTTGCTAAAATTAAGTTTAAAAGACTGACATGAAAAGTCCAGCATCAAACTCACCACTGTAGTGCAACTTGTAGTTAGAGCTCAAGTAACTGGTAGGAATGTAAGGGTGTAGCATTATTAACACACTGTTTTAAGGTGGTTGGTTATGCACAAATAATAGCTATAACTTGGTGTTAATAAACTAAACCCTCAGTGTAAGTCTGAGCAGGAAGCCAGGTCCAAATACAAAATACCTGAGTATAATGATCCAATTTATTCCCAATAATTAACATACAAATCTGTTTAGTGCCTCAATTCTGCCTTTGACATTGGGCTTCTCCTGGGTTGTATGAGCCCACTTGGGAGTTATTCCTATTGCAACAGACTATTTCAGACAAAATAACTTGAGTCTTTCACGTAGTGATCCAGATGTGTTAAGATTTTTCAATTAAAGTCTTCATTTTCCCTGTAGACTTCAGCATGTGTGGGCCAAACTGGGAAGGAAACGGAAACATGGTCAATGGACCTTCAGCAGAAACCATCATCAGCCAAGCTGTGAGCACAAGCAGGACCTGGGCAGAGAGCATTTCCTTTAGCAACCTGCATCTCTTGACAACCAAGTCCTCCAGCAGTTCTTTGACAGCATTGCTGGTCTCCTGAGGTTTTGCACAAGGCCTTTTGAAAACTGCTTTGTCTAATGATGTGGTAGGTGATGGCAGATGTTAGCTCATTCTACTATTTAACACGCAGAAAAAGGAAGGATTTCAGAGCTTTCTTTGGGGACTGGCTGTA
Source organism: Phoeniculus purpureus (assembly GCA_028565055.1). NCBI lineage: Eukaryota > Metazoa > Chordata > Aves > Bucerotiformes > Phoeniculidae > Phoeniculus > Phoeniculus purpureus. The sequence goes on along the minus strand of JAOXOE010000343.1, from coordinate 31,430,512 downwards.
AACTTCAAAATGGGCAAGTGACAAAAAGCTCTGGTTTGACTAAAACCTTGACAAGTCCTGTTCTTTCCCTGGAGATGCTGGGGAAAAGGTGGTTTGGCTCTTAGCGGGGATTAAGCCTTTCAGTTCTGACAAACAGCCTGAACATGACTGGAGCATTAAAAACTGAACATTAAAGATCTAAACCAGAAGGTGAGTCAGTCTGCAGTGAGCTGAACTCCTGGCTCTGTAGCACAAGGCATCAGGGACCCGTTACTAACAGAACTACAGAACACAGCCTGTCTGCGTGACCCCAGTTTTACTAAGTAGATATTGCTGAAACCTGTATCTGACGTCACTACTTAAACCAAGTTCAATTTCAAATCAATCCAATCTAAACTACAATCTGTTAGCTTGTGCAGTGCATTTGTGTTCAGAATCCTAATACTCACCAGCACAGTCTCAGTCCTTGTGTTCACTTCTGTCTTTGGAATCCCTTTCTCTGTTTCGCTTTGGCTATCAGTTCGGTATCGATAAGCAAATTTCTTTTTGAGCGCTTCTGCTATTAAAGCTGCTGGGTCTGTGGGGTCAGCAGCTTTGGATTTTGTACCCTCGAATGATCTAGAAAAGAATGTGAGACAAGTTAACGTCGTTCTGAACCAAAGCTTGAGAAGCTGCAAGGTCTTCTGTCTTCTATTTATTGTGCTACATCAGCATCTGTCTCACCTTGAAACAGTCACAACTGGTAAAACCGAAACATTAATTCAGATGTCAGTGGGTGGATGTTTATTACCTCTTGACTGAACGCAGTTTGACGTTGTTCATGTCTTTGAGGATTTCCAGCATGTTTGGCATTTCTGACTTCTTTGGCCCGTTTTCTGTCAGTTGCTGGCCAGAGTTCGCTTTCCTGTTTTTCCTCTCTTTAATGAGCTCAATCGCAGACATTCTCTGTTGTGGGCCCTGGAGAGGGAGCGGTGGTGGAGGAGGAGGAGGAGGTGGTGGTGGAGGTGCAGCAGCTGGGACAGCAGCTGAAGCAACTGGACTTGACCCAACTACAAAACAAAAAAAACCCACTCAGTGTTCATCACTGTAACAGTGAAACCCCCTCTGCATCCCACAAGTGCTCAGTCTGTGAAGGCAAGCAAACGCTGTCATTAACGTTCTTGACCAGGAGAGGGAGATAAAGGTGAGAAATTTTTAAAATTGTCACTTTCCTAATAAATAAAGGGAAAGAGGAAACAATGAGAAGTTATTTGGCAGCACTGCCCTCCAGTAATTCTGACTACAGAATGAAACACGATTTTGTAGTTTTAAATAGGAATGGTTGAGGAAAAATGAAGTGACTGCAGTCAGCTCACAGACAACTAAACAGCAGCCTCTGGGGAATTAGAACATGAGTTTATGGGGAGTGGAACTTGCTAAGTGACCTGTGTTATGGCTTCCTGATCTCTGAGAGCCCACTTCGTTACTGGATGGGAAGCCTTGAGCACTACGAATGAAGTTACATGCTTTTAGTTTGATTTAAGCCATTTGTATTTATTGTTAGCTTTGCTCTGAAAGCTGTTTTGTACTTCTTCACTCATCCATGGACTCAGAATTCTGGCAGTCTCAGGCAAACGTGAAGGCTTTTAGAATATACAGCAAATACAGAAAATCTGGAGGGGGTCTCCTGCATTCCTGCCCTGTTTTGTGTCCTGTGGTTCAGGTGTTTCATCTGTTTACCAAAGAAACTCCAACAATCTGGAGATGTTTTCAATGTGTCACCAAAACAAATGAGCCCATTACTAATCATAAAAGGGAGAGTTAACCAGTCTTGTGCTGTGAGTGCAGAGAATTTAATACCTGCTGACAGGTTCTGTTGCTCTTGCAAGGTGACGAGTTTGGCTATTTGTGCTCTTAATGTGGCCAGTTCATTTTCTAGAGCACTGATCTTCTGCAGAGCTTCTTCATTTGTAGCCACTGGGCTCCTGGGTGTCGGTTCCTCTGATGGGTTCTGTGAGGAGCTCTGTCTGCACAGGGACTTTCCGCAGTGGTGGAATTCCACTGAGAGAGCCTGGGCTGGTTTGGACCAATCTTCTGACCTGTAACACAGATACCAGGAGATTCCTTAATAGATTAAAACTACCCGTTGGGTACCAGCCAGGACCACCAGCTGAAGGCCTGACTTGAAAATCGTCCATAGGCAAGACACTGTATGGCTTAAAAGAGCTTTTCATCACCAGCTGTCTCTCTTCTTTTCCCTTAGCCAGCCTTCTGCTGCAGCCTTATCGCAGGAGGAAACAGTCACTTGTTGTTGATCCTTTTGAAGAAGATAGAAGTTTCTTAGTTCCACAGAGTATTTTTTGCACTTTTTGACTTCTGAAGGGATAGCCCTCTGTTTCAGCAGCTTTGGGAGCGTGGAGTTTGTGAAACAACTTAGCGACCCAGGGGCTGCTGATCAGTAAATGCAAAAGGCTCTTGTATCTAGTTTCCTATGCAATAAAACTCTAGAGAAGAGAACTCTGAGTCCAAAGTAGCCTCAGGGGAACGTACAAAAGGTTTCATTCTCTGAAGACACTGATGTTTTTAAACAGTTTATCTCGAGTATTTAAGCACACTGCTGTAGTTGGGGATGCCCCTGCTCACTGCAGGGATATTGGACCAGATGGATGAGCTTCAACCCAAACCAGTCTGTCATTCAGTAAGTAGAACTGATAGGGATTACTGACAGACACATGATGAAGTACTATGTGCTCAGTAATTCACTCCCCATGCTCCACTCTAAGTGGTTTGCCTTATGGGCACTGTAGCTGCAGGATTACTTTAAAGCCATCCCACCTCCCTCTGCTTAAAGATCTGAGGAGCGTACCTGAGTCGTGTAGACACTTCACCTTCTTCCTGCGCAACCCACCCCACATCTGCGAAGGAGGCCACCACATCATCTCTAAGCTGGGCAGGATGACTTCCTTCTGCGCCATGAGAGGTAAGCTGAAGTGTAAAGACAAGATTGAAGGTTTTAGGGTCACTATTTCTGGCTCAAGTAACAGGTGTTTTACCCAATACTTTTAGTAAGGCTCCACGTAACTGTTAACACACACAGATACAGACAAAACTCATCTGCAGGCTTAGAGCTCTTATTTCTGTCCCTGGGCTCAGTTCAGAACTGTTTCCCTGACTTCACACTACACAATCTAGTCTGCTGAACACCTCACCAGGGGTTCATGGCCAATGACCCACACCACCACACAACACTACTGAACACTAACATCCCCCACAAAGTGCTACCTTACAGACAAACACCATTTTCAAGCAATTTGCTGTATTCAGTAAACGTGTTTTAAAATTACATTCATGTGTCATAGTTAAACAGTACATTAAGGCTACCGGTGTTTTGGTCCAATCTAAGGTAATTGAGAGTGAAATTCTATTGAATTAAATTTCCCTTCCTCTACAGCTTCCACCATTCCCATATAATACAGGTGTGTACATGGGGAAAGAGCAAAAGCCATGACTAAGCCGGTAGAAACCAGGCTTTTGAGTGAGAGGTAGGCTGCCTCACAACACGTAGTGATCATCTTAGTGACAATCGCTTTTCTGCCATTAGCTTTACCCCTGTTTGAAGCCAAAGGCTCCAGAGACTGGAACCTTTCTTAGATTTCTAGTTAAATGACCTGAACTGACATCTGGGTAATTCTTTAGGCCATCAATACAGACTTCATAGCCACAGCTGTACAAAGGGTTTCAAATCTACTATGCAAGAGGCTTTCACGTGAACTTTGTCATGCTGGCTGCTTCCCCAGCTTGGACAAGAGCATGTGTCCTCAGTCACTGGTGTCCAGAGCAGCCTGGGTTCAATGTTGCAGCAGGGAAAAAGCTCCTGAATTATCTCAAACATCTCTTGGTGATTTCTTCTGCTCAGTGTCACCTTCAGTTACTGGTCTCCATGCTGCTGGCAGTGGCCAAGAAGCTCTGACCATGAAGCAGGCTAGGAGGAGAGCCTGGACCCAGCTTGGTAGCACTCGGGTCCATTTTCAAGGCAATTCACCTCTCCAAGAGGAAGCTATTAAGTAGCAGCAACAGGAAGTGTTAGCATTCACCTGGATTTGTAGCAGATCTGTGACAGGAGGACTGCAAGATTGGATGAGGTGGAACTGCTCTTGGAGAGCAGCCACAGCTATTTCAGTTGCAGCCCAGGATGCCCAAGTCCCAGGAATACAGAAGTTGTGGGTTTGAGGTGTGTTTTTATCATTGTGAGATAAATAACTTCCAACACAACATTTAGCAGCAGGCCTTCTGTTATATTGTGATGCAAGTTTCTTATGTTTTCATTTGTGTTTGTCTGTAAACAGAATCTGCTTGTTACCCCATATACAGATGTTTCTTTCCTCTATCCCTAAAAACAACAAGGCCTTCCACAGCAGTGGATGTCACATTTTGAGTTAATGCCAGATTTTCACTTTGAAGTTTAAAAGCCAATACCCCTTGCCTGCCTGCACAGCAATGCTTAAACCACTCAGTGAATACCCTGCTCCTCCAGCCAATCTCAGCCAAAGGAAACCTGGACAACTGCTCTGTCAGCCCCCAAAATGTAGTAGAAAGCACTGAAAACAGGGCCCCAGTTCTACTGGATGGCAGCAACAGCAGAATGAAATACCAAGCAGCCACCTACTTGAACTTCCTAGTTTCCAGGGTAAGAGAACTCTTAATTTTAAATTTACTAATGCAGTTAGATACGAAACATTTGGAAATATTTTGTCAAGTAAAACAATCTTGCTGTGATTTTCCAAATTAGCCCAGTGAATTTTGATGTTTTCTCACCCCCCTCCCCCCACTAAATCCTTAGGAGACTTGTACTGAGTTAGCAGATTTCCATGAGGCAGACAGGAGAAGCACAGGACTAGCACAGGGATGCTGTAGCTGAAAAAAGTACCTTGGGAGATAGTACTGTTGGTTTGGCTCTGTCTCCCTAGGCTGTACTGGTAAGTTTAACTTTCTTTTCTCCTAAAGGCTATGGATAAGCCTGAAAAATGAGACATACAGCATATACAAGAAGCAATCAGAACACACACTGCTTATGGAAGATATAAGCAGTGTTCAGAAATGAATACAGATGTTGACTATAACAAGATCCACACTACAACAGTTAGGAGAGCTCAAAACCCAACTTTTTCAGGCTAACTGAACAACAGTGTGCTGGAAGAGAAGAAAGAGTGAACATAATAGAGATATTAGCCCAGTATCTCTCACCCAGTTACGATAAGGAAAATGAAGAGCTGTGGAAAGCTTGTTGTTCTTAGATAAAGTTAGAAACACTTGATAAACATGCACCCTCAGGTGAGGCAAGGTTTGCTTTGGTTTTTAAAGAAAACAACTTACAGCCAGGGTCAGGGCATGGTCCTTTCATAATATAGCTAAAGCTGGTGAGAAAGAAAGAGGAAGAGACAGCTCTAGGAAAAAGCATCAGTTGCAACAGTATAAAAATGATAGAGACCAGCGCTGAACTTCACTAGAGTTTTGTTATACAGATGTTAGTATCACACTTCTACATGTTCAGTAGCTTATATATTAAAGTTGATTAAAGCCTGCACAAACCTTATAAATGTTAACGTGTTTCAAGGCTTAAATGTTGAAATTTGTATTTCTAATTCAATCAGCTCTGACAATTGTGCTGGTTTAGCATCCTTTCATCTAACAAGGTTCCATCTAGCATCCTGTCTGCTTGTCCTTCTCACCTGCACAAATCCCCACCCACACAACACACTCATTTTTTAAGCTTCACCCAGCCACTAGCAAAAGGAGATGGTTGCCCTTGCTTCCTAGTTTCTCAATGTAAGTATCCAAGAGGCAGAATGTTAGTATGGCATTAACAATCACATCAAACAGGCTACCATGGTAATCTGAGCTGTCTTGCTTTTGCTACTATCATTTCAATTCTAAATGTTGTTCCTATATGAAATATAGGATAAAGAAGTCTTGTTTGAACAGTGAAAAAACATGGTTGTGTGAAAATTACCTTGTCGTAGTGATGCCCACCACTTGTTTTTATGTTCCCCAGCCTTGCTCAGCCCAAGAAACACTTCTCTCTGTCAGCTTGAGCTTCAAACATTGACTTTATCCATTTCCATCCCCAACCCCCACCCCAACACACATAAAAGTGGAAGAAATCATGTGTAACAGCTTCCGTTTTCCCATCTGTTCCTGAAGACTTGTTACAAAATGCGAGGGTTTTCTCCTCCTCAGGCTTTTACCCTCACTCTTTACCCTCCCACTCGACAGAGCTGAAGTTAAAAGCTGCACAGGAGGGATGCTCCCTGCTCTCTTCTGCAGTGCTGCCCTGCTATTTCAAACCAAAGCAAACTGCAGGTGCATGGGAACTTGTTATTAGTTTTCTACTTCATCAGAAAGTTGTTTGTTTCCCCAAATATTTTGAAATGACACTGTTCAGTTTTAGGTGTTGCCAAAGCCTAGCTTGTAAGTACTCCTTATAGAAATGACTCTCCAGCCTTTTCTCCCTTACTGATACATTTTTTCCAATAACAGCTTTTTCACACTGTACTGCCTCATTGTAGAAGCTTCCAGTTTCCTTAGGACACTTTGTTATGTGTGTTACAGCCACTTGGGTTCAGGCTGTTCTGGCAGCACTGAATCTGATGAATCTGTATCTGGGAAAGACCTGAACAGGAAATAGGAAGCTACTTCTCATACGTGCCCCATTTGTGGTATTCCGCTTTTACAACCTTCTTGTCATTTATTCTAATGAACTGTATATCTGCTTAAAATCTTCTGATGCAAAAGCAAATCCCTTTGTGGGTCCAGTGACCCACGTATCCAAACCCACTGAGAACACCGACCTGGAAATGAACTCTGGGACACTGGATAAGAGAGAGGTTGGTACCAATTTTTCTCACAATACTTCGAGATGAACCGTAAGGCTTGCTTGACCAAAGCACCTAGATGGGGTGGAAACAGGTCACAGCTGTTAGGTGACTGATTTTTGTACCATTTAAGACAGCCCTTGTTTAAATCCAAAGCAATAAATTAGGTAACACAGAAGCATTCAAGAGAGACTCTGCAATGGGTCAGACAGCTCATTTTAAGGGGTTTCAAGAAAAGCCACTCTCTAGTGAAAAAGTCCATGAAGGTAACCCTCTGTTTCCCAAAGGATCTTTTACTTTTTTCCCCATCAAGAGCTCTTCTACCAAAGGAATAGTGTCTACTAGTCTTAGTAAAAATAACTATCAATTATATGAGATCAGTTTTGTCCAAGCTGCCCACAGCACGCTCTTGCAGTTTCTACTGCAGTTCCCATTTCTTCTATGTTGCTTCCACAGAGACAGAATACGATTTCTTTTGTGGTACTTAATGACAGGAATTTTTGCTCTGTTATTGAACGTAGTTATAGGAAATAAAATGGGGCTTGAATCTTGGGAGAATCCTACAGAGACTGAACAGAATCCAAATCACACCCTCCACCCCAAACCCAGAGAGATGTATGAAAGATTTCAGCCCAAGGCAACACGAAAAAAAGAGGATGACAACGTCATGACGCAGTTTGTTGTTAGTAAACAATTACGACACTATTTAAAAAAAACAACTTAGCCAGTGTTTACTTGTGGCTGTAAAGGCAAATTTATACTCAGACCTTAAGTTTCTAAAGGCTCACAGCTCCAAGCAAACAACGAAAACTTGGGATAAAATCCAGCTATTGATAGTGAAACAACATTTTGTTGCAACAGTGCCTGAGTGCAGCGCAGAGAATTGCACAACGTGGGGCTGAATAACATCTTGATCTACCAAGCAAAGATCACTGCTCTCAGATTATAAAGGTTCTATAAGAAAGAAAGAATTGTGCTCCATGGTATTTACCCCCCGATGATCTGCTCTGACATGTTCAGTAGCACCCACGTTCTCAAGCATTTAGTGCCCAAATGCGTTCAGGGTGCACCGAAACTTCTAACTCACTCAGTTTTGATATCTCTAGACACATCAGGATGATATTTTCAGAGAGCTGTGCCACAAGGTATGTCAATCAGATGAACACGCTGCTCTGTCCAAGTTCACACAACTAACTGTTGACCTGAAGTGCTGGCAGAGCAAGTCTGCAAAGTAGTAAGTCACAGCCTCTGATTGCATCAGTGGTGCACTGATGTTTGGGAATGTATCTGCATTACCACAGGCTTGATACACAAAGAATTGGTTAAAAACTTGTTTGAAATCTCAGAATAAAACATCTAAATATAGAGTCTCACTGATGAACAGTACCAGTGCTTCCCCAGTGAAGAGCATGGCTGTATTGCCTTCATCTGCTCTGACATTTTCAGGAGCAATAAACAGAGTAGAGTTATCATTATCTTGGTTTTGTGGGTCTTTTCTGTCTCCAAAGTGAGAGCAAAGAAGTAACTTGTTGAAGAACTTCTTGTTGAAGAACTAACATCACTGTTGAAAATCAGTTGAAAATGTACTTAACATTTACTTAAAATAGATAAACACAATATTAAGTGCATAGTGTGATTTTCTGAAAACTTAAAGCATCTTTCACTTACTGATTCCATGTTTAATCCAGCTTGTTCCAAAATCATCCTAATTAAGCGCTTAAACCAGCAAATCATCTGGAATGGAAAAAACCAACTTGCATTTAAGCCTTCCAGATCTGCAGGGCTGCAGAGGTTCCATAGTACTTCTGAAACGAGAAACGTGAAGGGTTTTAGATGCGTGTTGTAGAACACAAAGAGGAGCACGCTGCTGCATGTGGTGTGTATCTGGCTAGAAACAACCACCCTGAGCAATATGTTTCTAAGTGCCAACAATGGTGTTGCTAGAGCCACTGTGTATGTGTGCACAGAGTGATGAGTAACACAACCCAGCAGCAAGAAACTGGGTAGTTCTGGAAGTCAGGAGATGGAAAAGCTCTGCTGTTGCAGTTAAACCATCAATGTTTCCATTACAAATGTCTTTGTATCCAACAGGGTACAGTCCCTTAGTAATAACCTGCTTCTTGGGAAACTTGGCAGGAACAGGACAACTGAACAGTTGTCTCTTTTTGGACAATCTAAAAATACTGGCTTCTTATCAGCACTGAAAGGAAGACATTTCCTAGCAGGATTTTATTTCGGAATAAGCAGCCAATCTATCAGCCAAAGAAGGAATAATTAAAATAAGTTTTAAAAAGTTATTTAAAAAGTGAACCAATCACCTGGAGATGAGAATGGAAACTACAAGTATTATAAGGAAGACAACGGGGAAGAATAATGGGATACCTACCAAAGAGCCATCAATATAAGCTACCAACATAATAAAGGAATAAGCCGTGGACTTTGACAAGCTACTGTATAGATCTCTGATCACTCGGCACCAACTGAGGTTTCATTTAAACCATAAAATCTTTCTACCTGTTCCATATTACATTTGGCATTTTATCTGGCACTGCAGACATGCATAAAAGAGACATTAAATGCTCCTGTTTCAAAAGCCAAGTATGGTCCATGTGATGTGCTCCACCTCGTTCCAAAGTTCAGCCTTGTCAAGCATGGTGTGGAAGTCAGGGAGAAGAAAAATGAAAGTAGTGTGAAGACATTAAAATACATTAAAATAAAAGAACAAAAAGCTAGAGGCTGGATTGCTGAGAAATGGCAAGGACAGGTGTGCACCTTGACATGTTGCTTGTTCACTGGTTTAAAAACCCCCAGATGCAGTTAGAGTCATGTTTTGATCCAGGGAAATGAACAAATATTACTTCTCTGAGCAGTTTTTTGCTTTAGCAGAACGGACACTGCTAAGCAGTAGCCACAGGCAGGATTACTAAAAGAGGTTAGAAGTCTATGAACACAAAGAATTACATTTCATTGCACAGTACTCATGGGGGTTGGAATTTCATGGGTTGTTCTTTTATAAAACTCCGCTTACACAAAAATAAGCAATGCTGAAGAACTTTCCTTGAGACATGGAGATGTGTGGGAATTCAGTAGTTCAGAAATGAAGAGGCTGATATTTCTGGGATTCTTGCTTTAGCTTCCCTGAACTCTTTTGCCCCTTCTTTTCCCAACCCCTTTTGCAGGTTTCATTCAATGCAGTTATATCAAATATCAGTCTACATAGCTTGAGGGATAAATTACACTCATAAATTACAGAACACTCATCAAATAAATATAAAGGCTCTGGAGGCTCTACACTTCAGGCATACTGCTCAGTGAGTATGAAGTAGAGCCCTTTGCCAGGCTTCCTAGCCAGTCCTACACATGAAAGATTAAGAGGAAGATAAATCAGAGGCAACTGCGTGTGTATTTTCCAATGTTGTATTTATCAAAGTGCCTTCCAAATGATGAGTCCTTACTGTTAAGAGGAAATAGGATACTCCTCTTTTTCTCTCAGTCATGTAGGTCTGTGCAGGAATAAGATGACTTAATGGGCTCAATACAACAGATGAGCCTTACTGTCCACGAGCAAACAGAGGTCTGAAAAGCGACAAGTCTAGTCTTTAAAATGCCAGGGAACATAGAACAGGAAGACATGCAACAGTTTCAAAGGATATTTTCAAAGTAACCACTTCAAAAAAAATCACACACAAAGGGAACAGGTTCCTCCTCATTTTAGCAGGAAACTAGGGCACACATATCTTCACAAACTTTAAGACTGACACACGACCCTAGCTAATCTAAAGAAATTATATCCACAAGCAAATACTGACAAAGCAATAAAGGAAGCTAAAGGATATGTTTGAAAAAGCGTTTTAAATGTTTAGTTCTGGCCCCCCTACTCCAAACGCTATAACACTGAGTTCTTCACACAGTGACTGTACTTCAGCTCTGACAAGAAAATTAATAGTAAACTTTTTGTGGAGTAGTTTAGGAATGCTGGAAAATATCTTTAAGATCATAATGTTCAATCCACTGACCCAAGCCCACTGCTAAACCACATCCCTAAGCTCCAGATCAAACACATCCTGGGATGGAGATTCAACCCCCTCCCTAGGCAGCATCTTCCACGTCTTCCAAGGCCTGATGACCCTTTCAATGGAGAAGTTTTTCCTACTTTCTAACCTAAACTTCCCCTGGCCATTTCCTTTTGTCCTATCACTTGTTACTTGTAAGAAGAAACGAACTCCCACCTCTCTATAACCTCCTTTAAAGCCTCCTTAAAAAACTTTCCTCAGACTTCTCCAGTTTACCCTTTATTTACGTTAATTACCGTGACCTGTCCGGGAGAGGGCTGGTTTGTGGCAGCCTGCGGAAACAACAGCTTCGACTGGAAGTACCTGCGCCAGGCCGCGGCCTATCCGGGCCCTGCCCTATTCCGGACCAGAGCGAGGCCTGTTCCGGCTCATGCCCGAGCAGCCTCCAGCTCCCCTCAGCACCGATAGCTCCTGACGGCAGAACACCCACTCCGCACCCCCAACGGTCCCCATGAGGATCCCAGAAGGATCGGGCTGAGTCCAGTGGCCCGCGGCAGCCTCCAGTCCCGCTCCGTGACACCCAGAACGGAGCAGGACAAGACAGTGATGGACCAGGAAAGGCTCCGAAGCCACCTCAGGTCTACATGTCTGTCTCCCGCTCCCAGGAAGAAGGCTAGACTGTAATTGTAGGGCTACTTTTGATAGTCCTCAGAAGCCC
>JAOXOE010000343.1:31389771-31405884 GCA_028565055.1 Phoeniculus purpureus | reverse complement strand
GCTGGTCAATAAGCGTCAGTCGAATTTAAAAAACAGATAACGACTTAAAACTCAAAGTTTTAAAATTAAAGTCAGTATCATCTAATAGGTGAGAAAACAAAGTTTGAAGAGTATGCTTTTGTTTTTTCACTGGAGAGGTTAACTGTTTCCTCTGAAATCCTGTTAATGCTGTTGACTATAATAAACATGCTTTGTAGAAATAATGAGTGGTTTTTGACTTGCGTAGCTGTGTGTGCATGTGTATGGCATTTCATGTTGATACGGGCAAATACTAACAGACTTAAGAACGAGCTGTTAAAAGGCTGGTGTTATTACTGTTGTCAAAGAACCGTGTTTTCCCTGGTGCTCATCCCACTGTTTCTCTCCATCCCGATGACTGTGCATCAGGCAGAAGATGACTAATGAGGAAAAAGGATTTTCAAACCCTTTCTTCTTGCCCCTACTTGTTCAGGCATAGGCCTGAACATCAGCATCAACTGCGGTGTGTGATGACAGCAAAGAATGTTGCTAGGAGGCTCAAAAAAATTCTTTGGCTGTAACTTCCCTCTTGAGTCAGCTGCTATGGCAGATTTCAGAGTTGCCACATTTTAGTCAGAGGTTTTTTTTGCACTTCAGGGTAGTGCAGCGATGCTCTTTGAGTTAAGACTCCTGTGACAATGAGGGGAATTCCAGGTTAGTAAGAATTCAGCCCCATCTCTCACCATATCACTAGATTATCTGTTAATTTACACAGACTTATGTTTTTAAATCACCAAAATGTTCTCTTTTTCTCTGTTGTGATGAGTCCTGATCAGGGTTTCCCGAATTATTTTATGCAGAAGAGTTTCAGTTTCGTACTATCGGACTGCGGCTGGAACAAAGTCATGGGAATTGGTTTTGCCCTCATTTTTAGGATGTTCAGCCAATTTTGTCCCACAGAACTATGTAGCTGAGAAACATACATAGCATATGAGAGGAGTAGGCTGAGGCAGCCAGCTCTGCTTGGGGCAAAAACTGGACAGTAGAGGGTTTCTTCTGCAGCTGCAGGAGAGTAAACTATCTGAATGTTGCGTTTTTTAATCCCACACCACAGTTGTAGATGGAACTTCTGTATTGCATGTAGATGCTCCCTTCATGGTGTTTTAAAAGATTCCCTGTAGCTTTCTTCTGCTGTCCACTAATTGGTTCTCAGTATTTACAATGATCACTGCTTACCTGTTCTACAGACTTAGATCCTGGCTCTCATTCACAGTGTTGGAGTGTGCTTGCCGTTTTGCTTCATTAACTACTGCTGCTGGGTGTCATTTTCTTTTTCTGTCAGTGATGCTTTGTAAATTGAGTGCCTTTCAGGAAGTCCAGCTGATAATCTGCTGGCTGGTTCTCTTCCTAATATTTAATTGGTAGTATTGAAGAGTACTGGATATTAAATGCTTTTTTTTTTTCAGGCAACTACTAGATTTCTGTTATTTGGGATTTTTTTTAAAAATTGCTTTTGTTTCAAAACATCATACCTTCAACCAGTAGAGCTTGTTAGCATTTAGTTCTTCAGACTGCTTCTGTTTCTTAAGGATTTTAAGCTCAGCTTCTGCATCCTCATCTCAAGAGTTCTGTAATGGAGACATGAATATTCAAGTTTCTCTATTTGCTGTAAGTATTCCCAACCGTAACGTCTGCCTAGGGAGTTCAGTTATAAAACGATTGTTGGAAAAATGCCTTTATTGATGTTGGAGGCGATGCTATGGGAAGCACGTCTGAGGATGATTAAATGTATAATTTGACTGATGATCAAACTCAACTTGTTGGGTGGTAGTTTTCCTTCTGTTGGTTGGCAATTGGTTATCATCAGGACATCCATTAGTAGTTGCGGGGGTTTTTATTTACTGTATACAGTAAACTGCACACACTTCACTTTTATTGACTGTAGAGCCCTGGATCTAATTTCCCCTCCTCAGGTAACAAGGAGGGGGTTTGGCAGTTTATAGTCTGTTTAGTTTGCAGGAAAGTGATTGCAGGGGTTATAACCACTCTGGCAGTTAGTGTGATTGCTTGTAAATTTTGTTTACCTTACTGAGTTGTCACAGGCAGCAATTCACTCTGCAGTGTTGACGGACTATGTTGATAAGAGCTAATAGAAATTAAAATCTTTGGTGGTAGAATTAGTAAATATGCCTTTTCCAGGCACAGCAAATGATCAGTAACATTTAGGCTTCGCTCTTTTTCTGTTAGGAGATTGCCAGTACTGTTTCTTATACACAAGTATCTATGAGTGTGTGCATAGATACACAGTCTGTATGCTTAAGAAGTTTTGTGAGGATGCTTATACCTTGCATAAACAAGAGAGTGTCCTGTGCCCTAATCAGTGTTTCAACTGAGAAGAAGATAGGGCCAGACGTGCTTGGTAATGTGTACAGTAAGTTGTGGTGAGGAAATGAAACCAAAAATGAATAAGCTGAAATGACTAAGAACAGCAAAAATATAAGGAAGTGTCTTCTGCAGATACAACTCAATGCTTTCAAGCTTCTCTTTTAGGAATGGGTGGTTCTTGGATGTGATCTGGAAGAACCAGGTAAAAATGGAAATCTTCGGGTTTGTAGAAAGAAGATTCCTTGCTTTTCCTGTTGTATCTGCACCAGAACAGATGAGATCTTCTCAAAGGGTTTTTACAATTCTTTGATGCCACTCTAGTATGAGTATGCTTCTATGGGGAGATGGTGATTTTGCCAACACTCATAGCTCTGTTTTGTATTTTATAGATAACTGGATATATCATGTATTGAATTAAAATAGCTTGGGAAGAGGAAAGGGGTTTTGAGTGAATCCCTACATTCCTATAAGCAAAGCTGTCAGCATCTACTGTTTGCAGAGGCGAGGGGTTGAACTTTCCAGTTTTTTGTTCACAAATCACTGTAATAGATTTATCACGGACAGTGAATGTGGCCTTCCCTTAAGTGAGAGGCCAGAAATCAAAGAAGAGGGATGAGTTCAAATGAGAATTTGAACTTCAGCAGTTTGGGAAATCTTGGTGTTACAGCACCTTTGACAATAATATCTAGAGCTGAAAGAAGCTGAATGGTCTTTGAAGAAAATACAGGAATTGCCTAGCTCAGCCTGTCTTGTTCAGCTACTGAGTTTCTCAATGAATACAGTAATGGAAGTTGTTTTCTGTGTGACCACAGGTTGAATGGAGCATCTATTTCCCTGGTGAAAACACCAACACTGAGGAGCGAAAAGCTCTTTCTCTGCAAGCTGCCTTTCTGGGAAGACTGCTTTCCAAAATTGGAGTCTAATCCACATTATTTATTCACTTTTTTCCTTACTGTGGGAGGAATTTTGAGTTTAGTACAAGGGGAAATCTTAGAAAACATCCTAAATACAGTATTGGCCAAGAAAAAACAGCGAAGATAAACTAGAAGTGAAAAGTGAGTTTGGTTAAGGAAGATTTTAGTGTGAAAGTTTCCATGTGAGGATATAGGATAGATTTTGTTCTGCTATCCTAGGTTGTTATTTTACCTACAGTAATTTCTGCTCAAGTTTCTGTAGAACAGCGTGTGCGCTCTGGAGCGTTGCGCTGGTGCAGCTCACAGTGCTTTGTTGCCTGAGGTATGTTGGACTTTAGAAGACACAGCTATATTCTTAGTAGTTTTCTTTTAAACCTCTTTAATGTGTCCATTTTCCAAGTAGCTTATTTTGAAAGGCATTTTTGGGTTGGTTGTTTTTTTGGCATAAAGTTGTGAGGATTTTGTGTTTATCTCTACTTCCGGTTTGCCTTTTGTATGAGTGGTCATACAGACTCTTAAGGGATCTTAACATCCTAAGGGGTGTTCTTTTCCTGTCCATCATGGTGTAACACTTTTGAACTGTTTCCTTTCTGGGGATGGAAAATGGCCCCAAAGGATTACTTGATGGTTCTGTCATTCTGTTGCCATAGAACTGAAGAATTCTAGAACACTGAAGTGCTTTCTTGGAAAACATCAGAGAAAGGATGTGGTGATGGTCTGGATTCAGGTGAAAAAATGAATTGTATAGGTGTATGATTGCTGGGCCTGTGGTTCAGGAAGCAGGTAGGGAAAGAACCAGCCTCCTATATACTGATTCCTCTCCTATTATAATTGCAAAATATTATGCAGTCATCCTGTGCAGGAACTGCATTGTTCAATTTATGTTATTTTGTCTCCTCTCTGAGGTGTTTTCAGAAATTTCTTGTAATGTAACTAATTTCTCTGATTCCCCTCAAAGACAATCTTTAAACAAATGTGCACAACTGAAATACCATCCATTCGGTGATGGTTGGTGAGAATGGATGTGACATGAGAATGCCTTTGGCTCCCTCTAGTGGTGTGACGTGCCGTGTAAAAAATTTCATCATGAATGGTTTGTGTCCTAAGAGCCTCAGAAATACAATTAGAATCGGTGTATGAAATCCAGTATTTCTTTCAAAAGTGTGTATTTCTGGGTAGTGGATGCTATTTCAGTTTTGATGATATTATGGAAAAATTGTGAGATTCTTTCCATGAAAGATTTACTTGAATTTTTATGGAAAACCCCTCTTCCTGCTGGCCGTATCCACATTCACTTCAGATTCCACATTCAAACATAAAGATCCATCCTCTCTTGTAGTGTGTTAAATCTCTTTTTCTGTTAGGGCCAGTGGTATTCAGGAGTCTTTATCTTTGCCTTAAAATGGAAGCATTTTGCTGGGATTTAGAATTTCCATTAATAAAAAGTTCAACCAAACCATAATAGTGTAGTTGTCCTCTTTTCCTTTGTCTGTCTCTGCAGTAGGAAAGATACAAAAATTCTGAGATTATTATTTTGGAAGTGATCGCAGCTTGTATTTACTTTGTATTTTTATGACAGCATAAGAAAAATAAATATTTAATATCCCTATAAAATGGGGAAATTTTAGGTTTTCATGAAGTACAGCACACTTAAAACATTTGGAGTGGGAAGAGATGAAAATAAGTGCTGGGGTGCAGATGAGAGCTGTTGCACGAAGACAACTTGCATTTTTTAATTTCTGTGCTACGTATGTGTAACATTAGCAAAATAACCGACGGTACTAAACAAGAAGAATTAATCCTCCTTTCTTTCAATTTTTGAGAGAGGTATTTTTATAATACCACCTTCTTGCTTGAGGTGCTTAGAAATGGGAAAATGAACCATCATAATAAAATAACTTGGAAGTAAAGAACTCATTGAGTGATGCCCTACTGTAAGTAGGGCGTGGAGACTTAAGAAAGTTGTCAGGAGCAGGACACTGGGGCAGATGTAATGAACTCTTTGCCTTTTTGTTCCATTAGAAATGTGTTCTTGAACCTTGCTGTGGCAGAGTTGCTGAAATTAGCATCCTGCTTTGTGACTCATGATAGAAGAGGGTGGGCTGACGTTCTCTTACTAATCATGTGTGGAAGGGGAATGAGTTTTCTGCTTGTGCCAGGGGGGATATACGAGGTTTCATTGTACAGCTGCATCACTTTTCCACTCCTTCCTATGGACTCGTTGTTGCTGGTCTCCAGAACCAGAAAGTGGTTGATTTTTGTATTTGTCATAGTAATTTATCTGTGACTGACAGGGCTTAAATCTTTGTTTCTCGTGTGCAAGTTTTTATCATTCCAGGTCAAAACTAAGATCGACCATTACAGTGGTGAATTTTTTTAAGTAAGAGGCAGAAAAAGTAGGTTCAATGTCTATGAGTAGTGGGCTATGAATTATACAAACTGAAGATACTGTTTAAAAATATTTTTGGAGATTACTGTCTCAGTAGCATATTGCAAAGTAAAGAGTAATGACTGTTCAGCTTCACAGAGAAATGAGTAATCCATTTGCCTCTCTACCCACATCATCAGCATCTTCAGAAAAAGTACTGAACAAACCATGTGCAACCCCCCCAGATGAGTTAAGAACACAAATATAGCTGGAACACAGCCCTGATAACTTAATTGAGAAAACTGTGTTTCCAGAAAAGTGCTGATTTCTCCTACTTAAATTGTGTGTTTTATTGAGATTTAGTGAAGTTTGTGACTCTGTGGACATTTTAGACCATTTGATAACCTAAATATACCCATTTAAAAATTCTTACACTCTAAACCTAATGACTTCTGTTCTGAAAGATTGATTTTAGGGGACTGGTCCAAGACTGACAGACGGGGGACACTTGTTATCCAAACCCTTTGGCCTTATGTGTGACGACTTGAAGTGGTTTCTTGTGACATTGTATACTTCAGTACCTTGATGAAGTGTTTCAGGCATGACTGCAATAATATTCCCATTTTGTCAGTTTGATCTGTCAGCACAGACTGATGTGAGGCACTGCTGTGTGGGAGACACGTCTGTGCACTTTTCAGCTCTGTTCAGAGGTGGTTTACTAGTGTAGATTGGAAATCAATGTGTTGGTGAGTTAATGTAGAACTTCTGTGGGGGCAAGAATTTATATGGATAAAGATTAGACTGTGGAATTAAACTGTTTTCACTAGAAATCACTCAGATTTTTCTTTAGGTTGTTTGTAAGGCTGCACTTTCCCCTGTACAATATTTTAGAGTGACTTTAAGAACAAAAATTGTAACTGCTTCCTTCAGTTTCTAATGTGTCTTGTTCTTGGAGGATCTACTGTGAAAGTCAGTGTGGAACTTGTTTGGCACAGGATTGGTTCTGAGCATAATGATCTGCAAAAGCACCACAATCATAGAATCATTAGGGATTGGAAGGGACCTCGAAAGATCATCTAGTCCAATCCTCCTGCCACAGTAGGATCACCTAGACCAAGTTGCACAGGAACATATCCAGGCGGGTTTTAAATGTCTCCAGAGAAGGAGACTCCACAGCCCCCCTGGGCAGCCTGGTTCAGTGCTCTGTCACCGTCACTGGGAGGAAGTTCCACAATCTTAAAACTTTGTCAAGAAAGAGAATGTCTGAAGTTTAAAATCAGTGTAAGAGTTCCGTGTACTTTCTGAAAACCTTCAAGTCTTCTATCCTCCCATGATTCTTAAAGGTCTCTTGTTTTGGTGCTGCTCCTCAGTGGTGTGCTGGGGGGGACGCACACTGGATGGGTGTTTGTGAGACCTGTTCTCCAAGAAGCCCTTTGCACTTGTCTGTGCTTTTACAGAGTTTCCCTAATATTTCCGTTCTTTATGATAACCAGAGTTCCTCAAAAAGAGAACTGTGAAATGTTTTTCTTTGCAGGATGTGTGCACAGAGAACTTCCTTCTCCAAGTTTTGGCTTACTAATAAAAGTGTCTATGGCTGAAACACTTAATGCACAAAGAAGTAGCGTTGCCTCTGTTTTACCCAACTTATCTCTCTGGCGAGGGTGTCTTATAGTGTCTCTTCTGTTGTGTTTTCTAGCAAATTCTGAAATTGAGGTATCGGTGTCTGCAAGAAATGTGAGACGGTTGCTGAGTTTCCAGCGATACCTGAGATCTTCGCGTTTCTTCCGGGGTATCACTGTTCCGAATTCTTCAAACATTTTAGATGATGATTATAATGGACAAGCAAAGGTTAGTTGTTTGATCTCTTTTTTTTCTAAAGTACATTGAACTGAATTTTTAAAATTATTATTTGTTAGAAATTGAAAGAAAAATCTCCAGCCGGTTCTGTCAAGGCACTTTTTATTGGTAACATAGATTTTAAAGTTTTTCAGTTACTGAACAAATGTAATTAAACTTTTGATACTGTTCTTTGTGTGGAGAAATCGCAAGACTTGCCTCTGTCTCTGAACTGTTAAATAGCACTGCACTGCATACTTCGAAGAAGTGACAGCTGTTGTGTTTTGTTTCAGTGTATGCTGGAGAAGGTTGGAAATTGGAATTTTGATATTTTTCTTTTTGATAGACTGACAAATGGTGAGTTTTACTTTTGCTATTTTATCTCTTTGCTTCACATAACTATTGCTGTAAGGCTGTGGGGTATGATTGCTTGTTGACTAGAGAGCACAGATTTCATCAGCTCTTTTTGATTTAGTAGTCTTTATTCTAAATCCTCGTTTGCCTGATCACTCTGTTGACATATCACTGTCAGTGCTGATATGAGTCACTGATTTGAAGAAGTGAAACCTGTGCTGCTTTTGTAGGAGCTGAGCAGGCAGAAGCCACTTGCACAGAATCACAGAACATCAGGGGTTGGAAGGGACCTCAAAAGATCATCCTAGTCCAAGCCTCCTGCCAGAGCAGGATATAAGAAGGAAGAGAGTATTACAACCAGTTCTGTGCACCCATTACAAACAGTAGGGACTGCAGAAGTAGTTGGTTAAAAACAAAATAAAAATCAAAGTATCATTTAAGTTAGGGACAGACAGATCTGCAAATATGCTCGGAAGGAGGAGGCAGAAGTACAGCAGCAGCAGGTAGGGTGACATTCTGTTTTACAATCACAGCAATGTAAGCAGAGATCTGACTAGCATGGAGGGAGATGAGTGAGTCCAGCATTACAGTGGTGTTTGTGCTAATGTGAGAATCAAGTGGAGTGCACCCCTGCAGGATTTACCTCGGACAGATGGGGTTGGTAGCAGAGATGCAGTTTTCAGTGTTGAAAGTTGGCAGAAGTAACATCCACAAAGGGCAAGGTGGCACCAAACAATTTTTTCTCCGATTTTGTTGAACAGATGCTTTGCTTAACCTGATGTAAAAGTAGTATCCTCCCACTTTGATTTAATACATTAAATGGGTAAAAAACTTGAAAACAGAATTAAAAAAAATAAATGCTTATATGGGTTTTGATAAACTTTAGGTAACTGAATGGGAAGGAGCAATGTGTGCAGGTTACCCTGTTTGTTAGCATAGTTTATTTTTGGTTAGTCTGTCAAATGGGAGTAATCTGAAGTCATCCTTCTTCTATGGAAGATAACATAAATCAAGGAAGAAGTAATGTTTAAATAAATCTTGGCTACTACTAGTATAGCGCCCTGTCTTGCATCCTGATTTAGTCACTTGGGGTGACATTCTGAACAGGCAACCTTGAAGGGAGTAATGTCATGTAGAGAGAGGCTCCATGAGCTGCTGTGCATGAGCCCGAAAGGGACAAACTCCTCAGCAAATGCTCAGAGTTGCACCTTATTTTGTGATGCCAGTACATTAATCCTAGTAGTAAACTGGATCTAGCAGAAGTTTTCATCCTTTTGTACCATAGTTTGTCTGTGGTCTTTGAATTCCTGCTAAATGAAGATTGTCAGTCTGTGTACCAAAACGGAGTTCTCTGCCACTACTCATTGTTTGCAGAGTAAATAGCGGGGAAGCTCTTTCACAGAAACACTTGCAGGCTCTTTCTCTCTTTTTACAATTGTTTTACCCCTGCAAGCAATTACACTACCTCTGTGATTTGCTGCATCACAGATATTTATAGTTACATACTGTTGATATTTATAGAGCTTTATGTTGTTGTAACTGGTTCACACATTGAAACCTGTTGCCTTTTTAACGTTCAGTAATGTTTTCCTCCTATCAGTTGGCAGTGGATAATTGGTGAATGCATTATACTGACGCAAAAGCACTGGTGGTGACTAGAGGAGGTAGCTAATGGAATCCTGTCATGCAGTAAGATTTAAACATTTGTCATAAATGGGTGTAGAGAAATTTGCTTGTGATTTTTTTTTTTTTTTTGTGAGCAGTTTGTTTGAAATGATCACCTCTTGATGAAAGAGTCACTGATTTCATGGCTTCCAATGAATTAGTATTTTCATCTTATTTTTAGGAAACAGTCTAGTCAGCTTAACCTTTCATCTGTTTAATCTTCATGGACTAATTGAACACTTCCAGTTAGATACGATGAAACTTCGTAGATTTTTGGGTAAATACAGCTTTTTATTATGATGAATATTGCTGTTTATCTGCATTTTGATACCTTAACTGAAGCGCTGGTTATAGCTTAGCAATAAGGGTTGAAGGTACTGATACAGTCCAGACACTATTTAAATTATATTGATTGAGACAGTATCTCAGTTTCTATGTATAGAAATCTCTATGCAAATTCTAACAAGTTTAATAGCAGATGCCTTGTTGTTTTTGTTATGTCTAAATAATCAAGAGTGTATGTGAGATGTGTTTGTTTGGAGAGCCTGGACAGCTACTTCCTTTGTTTTGATTTTCAGTCCTGTTTTCATCTTCATTTCCGACGTTCACTGTGTAGTTTCTAACTGTGTTGAAAATGTCAGCTTGGCCGTATTTAATGGCTTGTACACCTTGCTTTTCAAACTCTGCCCTATTAGCCCTGTACTTGTACCATATCCTCTCCACATGAGACCATTTCACTTGAAAGTTTGGGCCTGTGGCACCTTGTGTTGAGTTTTGTAGAATGGAATTCTTGTTTTTCACTAAGTGGGAGAAACAAGTTTTTGGTCCTTTATAGAAGATGTTCACAGTTTCAGAGAGAAGTTTTGTGGTTACAGTACTTCTTACTGATGGGAGAAATCCCCTGTGGTAGGCTCTTCTCCCCTTTCAAACAAATGAATGTTTTTCTTCTCATTGTCTGCAAGAAAACTCTTGCAGCTTTAAAAAAAAATAAAATCTGCATTTCATGTTTTCAGAGGACTCATAGTTCCTTCCAATTTGAGAAAGGCAGATCAGCCCATCTTCAGGCCTGATGTACTGGAATGGGAAGGAAATGATTGTAGGAAACTGGTCTCAGGCTGGTCATGTAACTGAGTGTTTTGTTTTTAGAATCTCCTGGTTAGTGGAGATGTAGCAAATGGCAGTACTTGAAAGACCAGGTAGGAGCCGACTGGATTAGTTAACTGGTTATGAAAAGGTAATAATAGCCTTAACTGCAAGAAAAACTCTTGCCTCTGTCCGTTCAAGGGGCTTTTCCTCTAAAACCAGCTTCTGAGCAGCAACCCAGTTCAATCTTTGTTTTGGTACCCCTCACACCCTAGTCCAGAGTAACCTGAAGATCAAATTCTGTAAGACTGGGACATCCCATGTGGTCTGTAGTGCCACAAAAATTTACTTAATCTGAGAACTTGGAATCTCTTTAAGGAGATAAATCTGATTTTAGTCCTTGGTAGGATTTCAGTGTTTGATTTCTGTGGGTATCTGTGTCTCCCATATATATGTGTGTATAACTGTCTTTGATACACATACAATCCTTGTGTCATTCGCAAATGTTATTTGGATATGGCTCTACTCCCACTCTGTGTTTTTACATTCTTAGTACAGAATAAGTTCAGTCTTACTGATTTCGAGTTGTTTAATCTTTGCTCTGAGAGGACTTTATGTGGAGCTCATTCCCTTTAGAAAACAGTTTCTTCACATAAAAATCTTTGATACCTGCATCGTGCTTCAGCTGATTTATTGACTTGGATGCTTTTATCTCTGTGTAACTTGTGATGTTGAGTATTTCTGTGCCTACTGAGGTAATGTAAAAGAGCAGTTCGGAAAAAAGGTCTGTTTCATTTAAATTTGCCTATTTATTTCCCTGCAGTTATGGTTCAAGAAGATTATCATAGTCAAAACCCTTATCATAATGCAGTTCATGCTGCTGATGTGACTCAGGCCATGCACTGTTACTTAAAGGAGCCCAAGGTAAGGCAGTGTAAACGAGATGGAGAGTTAATTTTAAGAAGTTGATGCTTTTTATACTGAGCTAGTACTTGAGTGTCAGCTGGGAAGTAGCGCTTTGTATCCAGCATGGTTTTTAAGACTAAACCTTTCCATTCAGAAAGAATAATGCTTAAACCATTGCGGAAATGTAGCTCTGGGGAAAGGAAAAGCTTTGAGAAATCAGTGGAATAAAGTTTTCTGAGTTTCTGTTGACTGTTAAACACTAAACCAGAAAACCAATCCTCCAACATCCTTGCACATGCTTTTTCCAAGGGCACGCTTGCTGACACTGTTTTATTGCCTTACAGCTCACCAAATCTTTAACTCCATGGGATGTTCTGCTCAGCTTAATAGCAGCCGCCACACATGATTTGGATCACCCAGGCGTTAACCAACCTTTCCTAATTAAAACAAACCATTACTTAGCAAGTTTATATAAGGTAAGGACAAAGCCAGTGGGTTTGTTTAGACCCGGGTTTGGGAAATGCCTGAAGAATGCAGTGAAGGAGCCTCATGGGGATAAAAAGAGTGCTGGCCGACAATGTGTTCAGCATTTGTGAGCTTTACCCTCCTTGGGGAGAAAAACAGAAGAAGACAGACAAGCACCACCCCAAAAGCCAAAGAAACGGGTGCCACTTGTAGTGTGCTGACAGGTGCTGGACTGACACGTCGAACACCTTTGCATTTGCAGAACACCTCAGTGTTAGAGAACCATCACTGGAGATCGGCAGTGGGCTTGCTGCGAGAGTCGGGGCTGTTTGCACACATGTCTCTGGAAAACAGGTATGGTCACCCAAAACAGAGGCGAGTCATTAGTTAAGAGGTGACTGAACTGCCACTGACCGGCCACAAAACAAGCTCAATTAGTACATGGGAGTTGGGGATACGAAGTGTTGGAACTGTGTTGGAACTCCTGGCACTGTGCTGTTGGAGTAGAGCAGGTCATGGAAAGCACTGTGAGCACATGGCAGAGGTCAAGCAACCTGCTCTGGTTGAACTTAGCTTTTCTTACTGTGCCACCATAACCCCAGTTTAAAATGGACTCTCTTCACATTTTAACAGCAAGTAAGCTTGAAACGTGCAACTGCCTGAAAGGAGGTTGCAGAGAGGTAGGGCTTGGTCTCTTATCACAAGTAACGAGTGATAAAGACAAAAGCAAATGGCTTCAGGTTGCACCAGCACAACTTTAGATCGGACATCAGAAAAAGTTTCTTCACTGAAAAGGGTCATCAGGCCTTGGAACAAGCTGCCCAGAATGGGGTTTGGATCATCATGCCTGTTGTGTTTAAAAATCATGTAGATCTGGAACTTAGGGATGGGGTTTAATGGTGGGCTTGGGACAATTGGGTTAATGATTGGAGTCCATGATCTCTAAAGGTCTTTTCCAACGTAGATGGTTCCATGATACTATGAATTAGTTCAGGCTTCTTTAAAAAAGGGTGTTGTTTGAAACTGGTTTTAGCCTTCCTGAAGGTGCCAGTGAAAGATCACGATAGTTCTTTGGATGTTGCAGGAACTTGTAAGAGAGGGAAAACAAGCAAAAAGCAGTTCAGTGACAATGCTGATTATAAGGCTTGTTAGGGTTCTTTTTATCATGTTGGTTATTGTACAGATACCTGTAACGGTAGTGCTGACTGATATTCTGACCTCTTCTGCTTTTGGAATGTTTGGTGTCCTCGATTCCAGACAGCTGATGGAAAGCCAGATAGGGGATCTCATTCTTGCCACTGACATCAGTCAGCAAAATGAGTACCTGTCCATGTTTCGATCCCATTTGGACAGAGGGGACCTATGTCTGGAGAACGCCAGCCACCGGCACTTCATTTTACAGGTGATCTTTTTAGTAATGTTGGGTTTTTTACAACATCGTTCTAGCATCACAACCAATGTACTTAAAAATGCTAAATGCTACTTCTTCCAGGCTATCTGCTGCTTTCAAAGTGAAGTAGAAATATCTTCTAGGCATTTTGTTTCATTACAAAAATGTTGCTCACTTCAGTCTCCCCACCACTTCTCCCAGGGGATGGTGTGTGTTGGTAAGTGTGACGATAACTGTGAGCCGCAGAGGTTTAGTTCTGATGAGCCTCCGAATGGAGCTGCTTTGCTAGGCCCTGTTTTGGGAAAGGATTGCTGTTGTTGCTGGCAGCTGCATTGCCAACTGTGTCGGGGAGAGGTTTAGCCAGAATTAAAACCAAACACCTTCAGCATTTCCTCATGTTACAGGAGTTTGTATCACGGGGTTCATCCTGAGGACTGTAAAATTGGACAAACTTGAGCTCAGTCCTGTGCAAACAGTTATGAAAATTGTTGACTTCAGAGCCAGAAACTCAAAGTACCATCTGGTTACTTGGGCATTTCTTTTCTGAATGTGTTGGTGTCTCCTGTGCTAGTGCATAGACTAAACAGAGTGCCCTGAAACCATGGGGCATGACTGGGCTTCCACAGCACTGGGAGGTGATCATAAGATCTGAGTGCTTTTTAGATAGGCTTAGAGAACGTAACTGTAGGGAGAAGCGCCAGTGGTGAGGTGTTATTCGCAACACTGAAAATAACCTGTTCTCAGGAAACAAGTAATGACAGGTCTTTCTGTTGGAGGGGAGGGTGCTCTGACCCTTGTGTTCACTTGCCAGATGGCTCTGAAGTGTGCCGATATCTGTAACCCATGTCGGACGTGGGAGCTGAGCAAGCAGTGGAGTGAGAAAGTAACGGAGGAGTTCTTCCATCAAGGCAAGTCAGAGTAGAAGCATTTGTTAGTGCATGGTGTGTTTGAGTGCCAACGAGCCACGGCACTCACAAGTAAAGGTATTTCCCTGGTGAGCACCTCTCACAGGTGTGTCCTCACCCTGTGTGGGTCTGGACTCACTGGCTTAATGACCGTGTCATTCTTTTGTTTCTTCAGGAGATATTGAAAAAAAATACCACTTGGGTGTGAGTCCACTTTGTGACCGACAGACGGAAACCATCGCCAACATCCAGATCGGTAATTGCAGCTCCCTTTGGTTTAGAGTAATAAATGACTTCTTGTAGTTGTTAAAGTTCTGGTCTGGTCGTGCTGCCACCAAGGTTTTGGTTCATGGCAACAGCTGGTAGAAGCAACTGCGTACATGTGTGTGTTCACGTGTTTGTGGATGTTGCTTGGACTTCTGGTTTAGAAATGTCAGTAATTTAAGTATCTTTATTCAGTTTAACATTGTCCAAAGAACATCACGTTGTTTTCAGTGTAATGCAGCTCAGACTGTCTGTGGGGTAATTTATTATTAAATCTTCCTTGTAAAAATTTAGCTTATCTGACTTAGTGCAGCTGTCTGATGTTTAGGTTCCTGCCACTTAACAGCTGTGTTCTCCAGTATATTCCTTCCTTTGGTGGTTGTGGAAGGAAGGAACCCAACAGAGTGCTGTTCTCTTGACCATTAAAACCTTAAAACATCCTGAGAGATGGTTTTGTGCAAGTGCTCTAAACGTTGAAACTCATTTGTGAGCGCATGTTGGAGAAGGGTCTGAGGCATGCTTGGTTTTTCTTTTGCTACTACGCTGTATTTAAATTCTTTATTTGGAGGAGCATTTGTGTTGTTTCATGTGGATATGTGGGTTGTGCTTGTATTTGAAGGTTTCATGACGTACCTAGTGGAGCCGCTGTTTGGGGAGTGGGCCCGGTTTTCCAACACGAGGCTGTCACAGACCATGCTCGGCCACCTGGGCCTGAACAAGGCAAGCTGGAAGGGGGTGCAGAGGGAACAGTGCGGCAGCGGCGATGATGTCAACCCCGCTTTTGAGGAGATGGACTCAGACCTCTTACCTCAGGAACCGCACTTGTCCTGACCTCAGTCCTCACGACAAAACTGCCTCTTCTCTTGGTATCGGCACGGTTGGGCTCAAGGCGCCACTCGCTAGCCTGAGGTGTTTTGGTAAGACGCTGAAACGATGCCAGCATTATTTATTTCCAAGTTTTCCTTTGACACAGACCATTTGAACCAGAATTTTTTTTAACCGCGAGACCTGACCACAGAGCAATATGCACACGCCTCCTCCGGCTTGCGTTGAGAACTCTGAATATGCAAAGCACAGCAGTGACTGAGCCGTGGAGGAACAGTACGAGAGCTTCGGGTTTGGGGGGTTTTGGTGAACTTTGGAAATAACAGTCTTCAAAGACTTTGGGTGGATTGTTCCGCTCGCTTAGAATTGAAGCGAGACGCGGGTCAACCTGTTCACAGCGTAACCTTCCACTCAGTCCCTGTTTTACTACGGAAATGTGAAGTGCCCATCCTCTGCTGCCTCTGGCAAGACTCGATGTTTACAAACGTACTCTGAAACTCTTGGTTCTAGACTTGACCTTTGCGCATGGCTGTGAAGGAACCACTGACCTGGGGTTTGGTTGTTCTGTTGTTGGTTTTTTGTTTTGCTTTTTTTAAGAGATCAAATCTGAGACTGCAGCTCCTCAGCTCATCTTTCTTTGGATGCCAGAAAAACCTCGCATTTGCCATAATTTTGTTTGTGCACTGGGAACTGAGCGTTCATCACCGAGCACAGCCAAGCTTCACTCCAGTGCTGGATGGGAATGCGGTTTTTTTAACGGTGGAAACAACCACCATTTGGGGAGGGAAGGGGGTG
>JAOXOE010000343.1:31360025-31387182 GCA_028565055.1 Phoeniculus purpureus | reverse complement strand
CTCGCTTCAGCTACCGAGAGCCCGCTACGGCCACGGGCAGCCCCCGGCCGCCGCTTCTTCGCCACAGGCGCGGGGCGGCGACGGTGGGGGCGCGGGCGCGCCGGCCCGCCACACGCCACCGCACCCGGCACTCCTCCTCCTCCCCCCGCGCGAGCGGCAGCACGGCACGGGACCGCGCCGCGGCACCCACCCGCAGACAGCCGCCCGCGCGCGGGAGGAGGCCGGGGTCGGCGGGGAGGCACGCGCCTCCCCCGCACGCCACCCACCGCCGCCCTTCTCCCGCACACGCAACCGCGACCCCTGGCAGGGCCGAGCTCCGCCCAGCGGGCGCTCCGGGAGCGGGGAGCTTCGGAGCGCTCCCCGAGTCTCCATTTAGGGGGACGAAGGCCCCGGCTTCGGGCGCCACCGCGCTCGCTCGCGCCAGGAGGGAGGGAAACCCTCCCGCCGGAGCCAGGCGGCGGGCCCCCCGCGCCGGGGCCTGCGAGGCACCCCCAGCCGCGCCGCTGCGGCGGCACACGCCGCTGCGGCGATTGATCGTCAAGCGACGCTCAGACAGGCGTAGCCCCGGGAGGAACCCGGGGCCGCAAAGTGCGTTCGAAGTGTCGATGATCAATGTGTCCTGCAATTCACATTAATTCTCGCAGCTAGCTGCGTTCTTCATCGACGCACGAGCCGAGTGATCCACCGCTAAGAGTTGTCTGACTTTCGGCACCGCCCCGCGCGCGCGGAGGGACCGGGACCGCTCGCCCGCGCTGGGGCAGCGGCCCCTTCTTGCGCCGAGGAAGGCCCACCGCGACACGGCGCCCGCCGCGCCCGCCGCCTCCGCCTCCGCGCGCCCCGGCAGGACCAGAGCGCCGAGGCGGGAGGGACGGCGAGGCCGCGACGCGGCCAGCCGCTGCGCCCGAGCCTCGGCTCACCAAGACCGACGACAACACCACCACACGGAGACGGCCAAGGGGAGCGGCAAAAAACAGCCCGACCCCCAACGGCAGCCGCGGCGGGAGCCCGCGCTCCGCACCGACCTCGCGGCCCTTCGGGAGGCGGCCCAGGCGCCCGGGCTCGGCGCGGCCTGCGCACGGAGCCCCACCGCCGCCGAGCGCCGACGGCTGGAGCACTCCGGCGAGACCGCACCGCGGAGAGCAGGGAGGGGCAGCAGGTCCCCTCTCCGGCGCGGCTGCCCGCGGTGGCGGGCCAAGGGAGGAAGGGGGGGAGGGGAGCCCCCCCCCTTCCGTCCACCCCCGCACACCCCGGGTCGCATCGAGCCGCCCGAGTCTTTAAACCCCCGCCCGGCCTTTGCCGCGGACACCGACCCCCCGGGCTCGGCCGAGGGAGGGCCGCGGCTCGAGCGCGGACGCTAGGTACCTGACCCCTGGGGGGAGGGAAACGATCCGAAGGCCCCGCAGCGGTGCCTCCCCCGCTGCCACCCTCGGGGGAGCGTCCGCCTGCGGGGGCCGCGCCCGACATCCACCGCCGTCACCAAGGCCTCCTTTTCCCCGCCCGCCGGGGTTTCCCTCCAGTTACCCGGCACCGCACACGGGGACGAGAGCCCTGGCTAGGGCCGCCCGCTCGCGCCAAGGACGCGCGACCCGGCGCGGGACAACGAGCCACCTCGCTCGCTCGCTCGCACGCACGCTCGGCCGCCCACACGCTCGCTCGCTCGCTGCCGACACGCCACCTCCGCACCAGACGGCCGGCAGCGGAGGCGCGACACACCCCCTCGCCGGGGACGGGGGTGGCACGCGCGTCTCCGTGCCGCCGCCCGGCTTCGCGGCGAGGCGGCACAGCCCCAGCCCGGGACGCCCGGAGCACCGCCTCTCTCGCGCACCTTGGCGGCCAGCCGACGCGGACCCCCGCGCTGCTGGGAGGGCTGTGGCGGCAGACGGGACGCGCCGCCCCGGCCCCGGAGGACACCCCCGACTCGAGCGCGCCTTGGCGCCCACCGTCGCGCGACCCCGCCTTGCCCGCCGCATCGCTCCCCCCACGACCGGCTCGCACCGCCTGGCGCCTGCGCCCCACGCGCTGCTGCCGGCCCAACGGCGCTCGGACCGGGCGCGCCTTCCCCGCTAGCTACCAAGCCAGAAAATGCAGCATTTTATAGGTTTATGGCTAGTGATTGCCAAGGTTATCTCTTGGACACCGGTTGTAGTGCTAGCGGTAAAATACTCGAGAGTTGTTTCAGAGTCGGTGAATTACTCGTATCACTTGTTCTGTAATTTCATAACTGGGGCTGTTTTCTCGCTTGTTAGCTTGGGCTTCCTTTGAAGAGTCCAAGTTCCCTAAAGCTGCAGTGACTTCGCAGTGCCTGCACATTATCTCAGCAGTATTTGGTTTGGGATGCTAAAGCTTTTTTTCTTTCCAACTATTAAGACTTGGCAATCCGTCTAGGAAGAGACAAAGATCCTTGGCTTCTTCATTTCCACGGTATTGTTCCCTGCCCACATTACATTAGTCACAAGATGAACTATACTGCGTTTTGTTTCATCGTATCATGCTGGAAAGACTTCAAAAAAAGGTTATTATAACTACCAGGGTAAAAGGGAGATTTTGCTTATGAACGCTGCCCTAAATTGCTGAATGCATATCAGTGTGATTTCCCAGAAAGCCATGATAAAGTTGTATTCTGGTGGGAGTCTCTGGAGAAGACTGGGAATTCTGGTGGGAAGCATGTTTTAATTTATTTGGGCTTCTAGGGATTTCCATAATGTCTAGGCTGTGTTTCAGTGCTCTGAAGTATATTGTCCCTACAGAAGATGTAGTCTTTGCTCTTTGATTGTAACGTTAATTTTTTTTTGTTGTTGACTTTTTGGGGTATCTTGCGAAGTTCTGCCTTTTCAGTGCTTGTTCTGCTTTATATGTAGTAAATAACAGAGCTCTGTGTGTCTCTTGGCTTTGTCCCTGGTTTGGTAGTTGCACATCTCTCTCTGTGAGCTTTTGGGAAAGAAGAATCAACAAAATACTTTGTTGAAGACCAGGAATAAGGCAATAATTATTAGTGAGCAAATAAAGATGAAGATAGGTTGAAAATTCTGTTCCCTGAGTGTGACTGTGTGGCAAGAACTTTGGTCTTGAGAAAAATTAGTTTTCTGTGTAGCAACTGGGATGAGTTTCTGTTTGTACAGTGTGATCTGAGGAGTTGTTGATGATCGTAAGACTACTTGAAAGTTCAACCTTAATGTAAGAGAATAGCCTCTTGTCTGAAGTGTTCATGGCCTCCTGAGAAAGGAATAGGAAAATGGTCAAGGTGATAGTCTGTATTTATTTCTTTTCTATGTGGTCTCCAGAGCAGGTGACGCATTAAGTGTAGACAAGCTTATCAAATTAAATATGCCATTGACATTTAAGTGTTTTTTTTCCACCTTTCAAGCTTGTCAATGGATTCCTTGTTTTCTGACCTATATGCTGCAGCTACATTAGAGTGAGTCAGAGTTAGAGGAGCTTGAGTAACTTGTAAAAAAGTTAAAACCAAGTAGTATTTCCTTTGAGGTAACCAGAGAACTAAGTGTAAGCGTTAATAACAGGGAATTAGGGTGTTTAAGTGTGGAAGTCTCTGCTAATATTGGCCAGTTGATGAGTTAACAGTCATGTTTTACTGTCTTTACACTTCTGTTTCCTTTCTCTGAAATCTGCTGCAGACAGTAGAATGTGAATATGAACCAAGAAGCATTGCCAGTGAGATTAACAAATCTGCAATTTAAGCTTAATTTAACCTTACAGGTCCTTGTAACATTCATACTCTTGCTGTTCAGAAAGATCTGAACTCTTACTGGGGTCCTTTTCAGTCTTCTGTTGGGGTTGGCTTTGAGCAATAGGTGTAAAACTGCAGATGGGTGGTAGTACATCACCAGGTCATACATGCTTGACACATTTTCGTAGAAAATATAAAGTCTTGAAAATTGAATTCCCACTTAAAAAGTAAAATTACTGAGATGTAAGATGTTTCAGGCTTCTCCTTTCAGCATAAGGGTGGTGAGACACTAGCACAGGTTGTTCAAAGACATTGTGGGTGCCGCATCCCTGGAAGAATTCAGGGCCAGGTTACATGGAGCTTTGAGCGACCTGGTCTAGTGAGAGGTGTCCCTGCCTTTGGCAAGGCCTTGAAACTAGATGATCTTTAAGGTTCCTTCCAACCCAAACCATTCTGTAGTGATGATGAAGGTATTTTACATGGTGTTTTAATTGTGAGAATGTTAAGCAGGCAAAGATTTATCTTCTAATATATGAAATGAAATTAAGTGAAATATTGTGTTAAATTTTCACTAAATGGGTTCAAAATGGGCTGCATGTTGCTTTTTTTTTTTTGTTTTTAAAGCTTAAATAAAGTGTTGCTGGGAATGACCTGGAGAATTCTGCTCTACTCCTCTCAGCCCCAGGAGAGATAAATTTGTTCTTACAGTGTTATTAGCAGATGTTTGTCTAATCTGTTTGCTTAATCTGTTATTTAAGATAGTCTTATTAGATGCGGTGAGCTGACAGAAGTGTTGCTGAAGGTTAAAGTCCTGATGCTGGGCATGTATTACTGCTACTCCCTCTATGCCAGTGCTCATGCATGCCAGGTGTTTGCTCAGTTCGCTAAAACAACAGAAAACTGCCACAAGCAGAAAAATGCAGCACTGTCTGCCACCTCTGTGAGTAAAATAAGCATGGGGAACCCTGTCAGAATGGATTTAAAGGAAAGGATGGTACCACTAGGCTTTTGAAACCCATAAATTCCTGAAATAATAGCAGTTACAAAATCTCAAACTTAACTGTTCTTAACAACTCCTAACTGTTCTTGTCATAAGAATTCTTACCTAACACTGAATTTGGATCTTCCTTGTGGTGATTTACACCTCTTACTATCCCAGTAAATGCAGAGAAAAACTTACTCCTCTTCTCTTTGCATTGTTCTTTCATGTTTGAGTTATTGCTAGTCTTAGTTTCTTTTAGTTTCAAATTATTAACAACAAAAGTAGAAAGTGACATTACCTGGCAGTAGTTTGTGGTATTTATTGTTCAAGTCCAGTCAAGTGAAAAGCTGCTGCTATTGTCTATGGGCTTATACAGTTGTTTGAGTTAATAATTGTCTTTGAACATGAAGTAATTTTAAATGCTCATGTTAAAAGTTGTTTTTATGGGTGCTTGAGTGCGTAACTTTGAAACAACAGGGACATTTTATGCTAGTACCATCAAATTTGTGTTCACTGTGAGATCAAGTAGATATTAGGCAGTACCTTGGTAATACCCTTAGAGTGTTTGTTCTACATCTCAGAGGATGATGTCTTTTAAATTACAGGTGAGCTTTCAGAGAACAGTTCTGTGTTCTTACCTCATCTGGATTTTAACACATGTAAATAGTAGTAAAGAAGAGGTTCTAAAAATGTACTTACTTTGCGTGAAAATTTTTAGTCCTTTAATGACAAAAGAGTATAATGAAAAACACTTTCCTAGCATAGCTGTGAATGCTTTTATGCTGGTAAAGATACCTCCAGAGGATGAAGTTGCATGAAGAGGTAATGGAACGAGTCAGAGAAGACTCCAAAAACGTATGTGCTAAGTCTCTATCTGAAGTACCGAGTGTAAATGTGTACCAGGTAATTCCACATACTGCTGTTTGAATACCTGTCTTATGATTCCTCTTTATGCACTAAAGCAATATGGCATCATGCTTCATGACCTGCCGTGGGACATACACCTTTGGAATCACCAAGTGCTTTGGCCACCTGTGTAACTCCTCATGTCAGTGTTTGTACCTGATGTGATCCAAATGGGTTACACTCTGTGTGTGGAGTTACAAGCCCTAGCTGGAGACATGTATTTTTATGGTCTGAACGTAGGTGTTGGTCTTGAATCCTACAGATGCACCCTTCTGGTAGGAGAAGTGTTGCTGTGACCTACTTTTCCCTTGCAGCTGCTCATTTCTGCTTCTGTATTTTCCTTTTAGTTATGTCAACTTTTTTTTTGTTGTTTTTGATCAGGTTCTTTTCCAGCCCTGGTGACTCACAGTGCAGTTTCACAAAGGATTGTGCCTGTGAGAAGGAAACAGTCCGCTGCAAGCAATGGGGAGACAGGATTGCCTTCGGCATACCTTGCCCCAAACCCTCTTATTTCCTTGTCTGTGTTTTTTTTTTTTGTAGATTTTTTCTGTCTTTCCCATTCTCTCCATCAGTGTTTCTCAGGTGCTTGCTCTTAGCTTTCTCCTGCTATTCCCTGTATCTCTGCTGCATGAATAATTAACAAGCTAAAATAATGCAATAATTTTCCTGCCGTGATTCCTAGCCTCTGGAATTAATTGTACGTGTTGCTGCTATGCTTGCCATTCCCTTCATCTTGTGTTTATTGTGTCTGGTTGCTGGGATTGCATCTATTCAGAGGAAAGGTAGAGGCTGTCTCTTGGTTTTCTTTTTTTTTTTTTTACAGCATGGACAAGTACTGGTCAGGAATTGCAGGCATTTTACGTGGTGGTTCATTTTTAAAATGCTCTGAGTTTTATGACCAATTAATCTTTTCGTATGGTGTGGTGTGAAGAAACACTGGTACCTGCATTCTGCAGAAAATCACAGCTTGTTTTGTGGCCTGTAATTGTCTGGGCAAGACCTAAGCAAAATAATGTTTTCAGATGCCCATTTATTGTCTGAAATCACCAGAAGTCTATTCTTCTTTGTCCTGGTTGTGCAATGGTATGTTCCAGGCTTTGTGTGAACAGCAATTTTCTGATGCTATCTTGAAAGAGAAATTTGTTTGCCAAGAGATATCATGGCTATGTGTCCCGTAAGTGGAGAAATGCTGAATTTTAACTATAAAGCAATTTTACAGGAAGTCAGCATTAGTATGTCAAGCAGTCAGTAGTAGTTATGTAGTAATGTGATGCAAGCACAGGGTGGACTGCTAAGATATACGAAGGGCTTAACCTTGCAGTAGGTGCAAATGTGCACCTCTGGAAAACCTGATTGGAAGATTTCATTGTTTATTTGTATGCTTGCATGCTAGATGTATCATAAGGGATTTGCAGCCAAGTAATTTGTTTTCTTTCTGGTCAAAGATAAATTTGTGGCTGTTATCTCACCTCCTCCCTCCCACACTCTGAGAATTTTTGATTTCTGTTACAGCGGTCTAACTGCTGTTCTCCTGCTTTGTACACCTGCGATACAGCAATCAGATTTATTATCTTCCTGACCACACTCCCACAATAATAATTACAGAGATTCCTGGAGTCTGCTTTTCAGTGTAGGGTACAGAGAGTGAATTCTTTTCTCAGCTCCTGGCTGAGGGTGTGAAGGAACCAAAGTGTTCAGCAGAGCCTCCTTCTCTGAAAGTGTACAATGCAGTGAGAATAGCAAAGATAACTGTATTAGCAGAAGTTTTTACTAGTTCTGCTGGTCCTTGCTGGCAGATGTGAAAGAAAGAGCCTATTCTTTCTACTGGTGATTTTCTTAATTCTGGTTTTTCCCTATAGCAGATGTGGCTGGAGGCTACCCTGACTAGCAGAACTGACTAGCAGAATTCAACCTGTGCCTGCTTTAGGGTAAGGGGTCAATTCTGTCCCAAGGGAGAAGGGATAAAAAAGGAAAAGGCATAGGAATCTATTCCAAGGCTGTGAGGAAAAAGTTTATACTGGGAAGCCTAAGCCTTGTGGAATTTTAGACTTTTGACTTCAGCAACTGCAGTAATTGAGCTCTTCCTGGCATTGGGCTAAGAAAAATCCATTCCTGGTGTGAAACTGCTAAATAGAAAATGTTTCTCTATGGAAGTAAAGACAAGGAGTTTCCTTTGGTGTTCTTGTTGCTTGGGAGAGATTTAGAATATCTCTGAGGAGTTCTGTCATTTGTGAAGTCTGAGCCGCATTTCCTTTAACGTGATATGATCAGAGGAATTTCTGCACTTTTTTTCTGTATTTAGCCAATATATTTAATTGGCTTTTCCTAGGTTGTTTCCGTTTTGGCAAAATAAACTGATGGTGTCTCTGCCCAGACAAAGCATCTAGTATTTACACTATGAATTGACAGGGGAAATTGTGCAACTTTATCTGTTGCTTGAATTAAAAAAATGCATAAAGTGGAATTTAGTTTTTTGCCTTGAGAATTCAGTAATATCCCAAATACTCCCCAAAAATCTGTCATTCACACTTTTTTCCTTCTTTCAAAAAGGATGCTGGTTCTCTTCTGAGTATAGTAACCCTGCTTATACCTCTTTCACCTCAGATTATTGGGAGAATTTTGCAACCTACCATAAATGAAGACTAGAACTTAAACAGAGTTAATTATGGGCTCTAAATTCCTGAAGTTTTGCTTGAGGGAAGCATGTTGGACTTGTGCTCTGTGACCTGTGGTGAGTTTAGGCTCTTTTAAGGAGGAGAAAGACTTCATCCCCTTGTCACTGTTGACTGACTCACCTATTTCATGTGATATTAGGGTTATTTTTGTCAGATTAAGGCTCAAGGGGATGTTTTGTGCCTTATTAATAAAAGACCTTAAGTTCAAATTCTTTCCCTAACACCTTGTGGTACAGTAGATGGTAAGTGAAATAATTTGCTGTGCACTCCAAGGCTAATCTATTTTCACAAGATTTTTAGGAAAGCTGTTTTGAGAGGATTAGGCAAGAAGTTATTATTCATAATAGGCTGAGTACCTAGGACTAATATGACTAATGAAGTTTAAGATTTTTTTTCTGCATCTTTAATGTTCATACGAGAATGGTATTCACAGAACTTCAGTCTGTAATTTCATCTTTATTAGATGAGTCCACAATCGTGTATTTTTTTCAGATACTAGGTAGATGTGACTTGTTTGAACGAACATTTTAAAGCACTGTTGTTAATCTTGGAACAAATGAGTGGGGTAAAGCACACAGAGTCAAAAGAAATTGTTCCTTTTTTTTAACCTTAAAAAATCCAATTTGGATATTAGGACTAGCAGGCTTCTTCAAAATATAAAATTTTGGTATTTTTTTTCTCTTCTATGAATAGTACATTTAGAAATAATATATTATTGAAAGGTTATTTTCATGTGACACTGGAAACTTCTACTTTTCAGTGAAAAATGCAGTAATGGTTGTTACAAATTATAAGTGAAATGTGGAAGAACATGAAGATCAGTCCTGTCTTTTTCCTTTATTGCTTAGAGTACTTAAAAGGCTTGTGAGTGTGTGGGGGTAGGCATATGTGTATATATATGAAAATAAATATATATGAAAATGTGACTGAATAAGGGTATGGTGGGTGCAGCATAGATGCAGAACAGATAAAAACCCCAGTATTCATTATACCATTTGCTACCACATTGTCCTGTATCCAGCAAGTCACAGGACAAAATAATATTCGAAGTATATTAATGGCTGGAAGGTTTGTTACTTTCCTTTGATCTTTCTAAGGCAGAAATTGAGGCTTAACTAGATGACTGCCTTTAGCCTTCACAGGAAGGCTGTAGAAACGCTTGGTCAGATAAAACTGTAAAGTGAATGTCTTGCGTTGTTCCAGGGTGATGTCAGGTAACTTTGGATTACTTTTTTTATTCTTTTGGTTTTTTTCTCATTTCTTTAGATTTCTGATTGTTAGATACCAACTTCAGCCTTTGCAGAGCGTGCTCTCATGCATATCTTGGGCCAAGGACAGTGGAGCCATGATATCTGTTCTGTACACTGCTGAGTTGCCAAGTCAAACAAATTTGAATTGATTGAGTCCATATGCGTGAAGTTGTTCCACCATCCTTTTCTACTGAATTTAGTAGAGCTCACAGCATGCTGGTTATATTGATTGGCAGAGTTACTTTGAATCACAGACTGAAGTGCATCCAGGTCTGTGGAGGTATATATGGATGTGTTTGTTAGGGATCTGCATGGGACCCAACTCCTGTCTAGGAGAAGTGCTTTGAGGAAGTTTGGATGCCCATTTTGGTCTGCTCTATGCAGCATCATGACAACATTTCCCAGGAACCTTCAAGATTCAGGAGATACGATGGTCCATACTGCTGATACCAATCATAATAAAGGGTTAGGTAAATATGTTGGCTCTCGTGTTGTGTGTGCTGGCAGATGATTGTTCTGCAGGTGAGGTAAAACCCGAGGATAGAAAAAGTGATGTTGAATGCACACACTGATTCCCTATCTTTTGTTTCCTCACCTTTACTACCTGCTTTGTGGCATTCCTTTCTTCATGCTCCTGCATGGTGTAGGAGCCCTCTGTAAAAGCTTCAGGTGTCTTTATGTGGCCCTAAATCTCAGTTTATTCCAGAAGTGCAAATGGACAAGTTCAGTAAATAAAGAAAATCTATTGCAAAATTATGGATTATTTATTATAATAAGATGTAATAGAGACTATTAGAAGGAAAGATATCTGGTCAGGGGGAGAAAGCTCTGGACTTTTAGGGCTTCCATGGACCTGCTCACGAAGTGCTGTTTTTTTGCTGGCCACTAATTCTCTGCAGGGGATGAGAACAAGATCATGCTGAGAGGGTGGCAACACCTACACAATACAGAGAGAGGCTCCAGTGAGGCAGGAGTTGCTGAGTTACGGTTTCCAACATCAAGCTTACTTCCTCATTGCTCTTTCAGTGTCTCTATAATAAATTTTCTTACTGGAGTGACTGTTTCTTCATTGTACTGTGGGAAAACTCTGAAACTTGGTCTTTTCTGAAGGATGTAGATGTTCGCATTTCCTACTGTCTTGTCAAAGAATCTTTTTTCTTTACCTCAGAACTCATGAAGCAAATCAAGTCGTGTTTAGGAGGAGTATGAGCTGTGCTTTATGGTGATGTTAATACACAGGGGTAAAATATTCCAGCAGTAGCGTGGAGAAGAGAAAAACTGTTTGAGTAGAACAAGCATAAAAGATAGGTAAAATGTAGAGCAGAGCCTGTAATTTAAAAGGACCCAAAAATGGTGAGGGGGAAAGGGTGTTCTTATGTAGATTCTTCAAATATTTGAGATAGGAGTTCTTATATAGTGGCATTGCAGAACTATGCGTGTCTTCATCTTGTCCTTTGGATCCCTGGAAGGGTACGAAAGGTGTCCCAAGTGCATGCTGCTGTTTTCTGCTGCTGGTGTTAAAGGGACAACAAGAAATAAAGGCATTTAAAAATCTTATGTGTGGATGGACAAGCTCTGGAATAACAGGTTTTCAGGTTCACTACTTTAAATTGTCCTGCATTCATAGACCGAATTATAGCAAAAGAGGAGTAAGGAGGCTCAGGTAGTCTAAAAGCAGATCTTGGGGCCATGTGCCATAAATGAATTCTACTTAACCCTTGTGGAATGTGTTACTGAGGTTTTAGAAACTTTTCTGTAAGGTAGATATGTCATGTTTCTCAGGATGTCTTACCATGTCTTATCTAGTCTCTTAGTTACCAACATAAATAGATGTTGCATCATATAATTGGTAGGTGGTTATTACTTTTTCAGGTGTTTTAAGCTTCTAATACAGATTTTAATCATAGGTTTCATTGCAGCAGGAAAGGCAAAAGCAACCAAGGAGCACTATTTGATCTCTGGCCCATCTTCTTTTGAGCTTAAAGAACATTTTTTGTGTATTCTTCAGAAATTTGTAGGTTGGTTGTACTTCGCCAGTGCAAGAAAAAGAGTAGGGAGTGAAACCCATTGAAGTTAAAATAGAAAAAACAAACCTCTGTTAAATCCATAATGTAGCATAGTGGAAAAAACCTGAACCCAAGTATGGTTCCTTGAATATTATATTTGTCTCTGAAAAATTGTTCAGAACTTCTCTCTCCCCCTTTTTTGAGTCTTAAGAGGAAGCACAAGTGATAAGCGATTCTGATGTTGGTCTTGCTTGGTTTTTGCCTCCTCAGAAGCACAGCAGTAGTACTTTCAGTTCAGTTGTTGATTGGGATGTTTCTATATTTTGCCTATTCCTGCATTTGAAACAACAAAACCACTGGCAGTTGTAGAAGTTGTTTCCTTTCACTTTCAAAGGAAGAATCTCAAACTGTTGCATAGAACCTAACCATAGATGTTAGAGGAAAGAAATACCAAAATACTTCATCAAGTGAGTTTGTAGAGTTATTTTCTAGTACAACATTTCCAGAAGAGAGAGGAAAGTATGTTGTAGTATTTTGTCAGAAAACAAGTTAAATTGCTCTTTTGAGGGATTTGTGCTATGGTTTACATGAAGGAAGGGTTTGGAGGCTGATAATCTATATGCTTAATTTTGCATATGAAATTCCATTTTATACAGAATGATTTTCATAAAATGCTATCTTCCATAGCAGATGAGATCAGTATACACAGATCATAGGGGGTTGGAAGTGACCTCCAAATTTATAATTGCCCCTTCAGATGGTTTTGTGTGGGATGTTTTTGTGACATTTATAATATGTATTCAAAGAACTTTTTTACCTTATGGATGCCTTTTTTCCCACAAAAATAGGAAAATGCTAAAATACTAATATGGAAATGTACTGGTTTGATGCAAACTGAAATTTATCCTGAGTGCTTCACAGGTATAGGGCAGTTTACCTGTGAAACAGCATACAGCTGTGGATTGTAAACCAGTAAGCAATTATTTTTTATTAAACAAGGACACTTAATTACAGGAACGTTTAGTCTCATTGTAATTACTACAGAGATTCTTAGGAGGCTTTTGCAGACCTCTGCTGGGCTCCTGTGACTAACCTGTTGAAAGCTTTACACAGTGTCAGATTCTCTTGTCACTAGGGCCAAGTGCTTTATGGCTAACACCCGCTCCATTACTGTTCATTACTGCTTAGTTTCACTTTCGTTCTGCTTTCTGTAAGGAGTGGCTTCTCACCAGTGAAGAACAGCACTTAAAATCTGTGCGTTTACTTCCAAATACATGCTGAGTGTGTGCTTACACAGCTATGCAAAGTTTATTGCTCTGGTGTCTAGGATGCCTTTTAAATTTGTTAATTTTAACAACAGATTAATAATTTGTCTTCTGTTGTTAGAACATGGTGAGTTATTTCTGTGTGTAGGTTGTGTCTTAAAACATTGAAACAGCTGAAGTGGCCTCTGAGATGAAACTAGTTTGCACCTTCTATGGGAAGGTAACTAGGTGAGATAGTTCAGACTCACTAGAATTTCAGAGTTTGGTTGTTGGTTTCCTAGTTTTTGTTTCTTGGGTTTTTTTAAATGGAAAGGTAAAAACCCAATGACATAACATTTTTTTGTCCCTCATGGATGCAATTCTAAAGAGAAGCAGTTTTGGAACCAGGCACTTTGGTGTTATGCAAGTTGAGGAGTTGCAAAGTGCTCTGGTACTTTTGAGTGCTTAGAGAAGCCACTTGGAACATTAATTCTGCCTTGGGAGCTTGAGCACTCTGCAATACTTGAAGCACATTGCCAGCTCAGAGCTTTCACTGTTCGTTTTAAATAAAGAATTAGGACTTAATTACGGAAGCAACAACCTATTTGTGTGAGTTGACTTAGGAACTCTGTGGAAAACCAGCATGGATTCTTACACCTGGTTTATTAAAAACAACAGTATATGCTGTTAAAATACTTCAATTAAGATGTAGCAGTAGTCTTTTATTTTTCCCTTTTTTTGGGTGTGTGTTAAATCAGGATGTCATAAATACAGTTTACAATCAGCTGAGTATGTTGGCTAATGATTTATTGCCACTAATACCTTGGCGTTCAGGATATTTTCAAATACTTCACTATCATTTGTCTAGAAGAATGTGCCAGAAACTCCTGAAAGAAAGAAAATAACTTGACAGAAATACTTACATCTCAAAGTAGCATGAATGTTCAGTGTTGAAAATCAATTATTCAGGATTCAAAATGTTTTTACTCTTCAGTTTGGAAAGGGAATGGAGGAGCAGGAGATGGGTATTTCACCAGGCCCATAGGTCAGAGAAGTGAATTCTTGAATTGCCTATGGGAAAGGTTGGTTGGGGGAGAGAGAAACAACTTACACTTTTGTGTAGGAAGGAGTAAAAAAAAATTGGATTAATTGTGGTGGAGGTGGGGTGGTGTATACCATGGGAACCAACTCTTCTGCGTCTGTCATAGGTTGGCTCCCTGTTCCTCCCCAAAACCAGGAGTTTTGAACTATAGCCTAGGGTTACATCTCTTTCTATTTTTTTGTGTAGTAAGTCTCAGGTGGTACACTGAGCACTTACAGTGCTGTTCCGTTCAGGAGCAGTGACATCCATATTCAGTAGCTATTTTAAAGCCAAGAATTTTTCAGCATGCTCTATTATCCTTTTGTTCTGCTCTTCGTTCCATGTGCTCATCTTCATTTCCATAAGTCTTCAAATTCCCTCATAAGGTGAGAAAGGCTTTAATTATATTAAGGCGCATGTCTGTTTTCTCCTATACCTGGAGAGGTGACTGACAGCAGATCCTCCTCTCCCTGCAGAATGGGGCGAGCAGTGCTCCACATCTTCTGTTCTGTAAAATCCCAGCCCTGACAGAGCCTTCAGGAGTCTAGAATTATGCTCCCATCATGCTGCTTATTCCTCTCCTCTTTCAGATGTGTTTTCGAGGTTGCTTGTGCAGCTTCATTGTTTCGCTATTCTGCTGCTATCCCAAAGCCCCTCCATAAAAATTAGATCACTACATTTGTAGCGGAACAATGATCTAGGCTTTCCCCTTCCTGCCCAAGTCATAGAACATTGGTGAA
Organism: Phoeniculus purpureus; assembly: GCA_028565055.1. Taxonomy (NCBI): domain Eukaryota; kingdom Metazoa; phylum Chordata; class Aves; order Bucerotiformes; family Phoeniculidae; genus Phoeniculus; species Phoeniculus purpureus. The sequence goes on along the minus strand of JAOXOE010000343.1, from coordinate 31,372,613 downwards.
ATAATTGTGTCTTGATGTTCTCAGTTTGTCATGCACAAGTTTTGTTCTGGAGTTAATGCTGTAGCAAGCTGAAATGGCTTCATGCAGAGCAGTGAAATGATTGAAGACAGAACTGGGATCTGATAATAGAAGTCAGTTAAATTTTGTATATACCTGCAGTATTAAATGCCTTCAAGTCTACTCAGTTGAATATCTGTACAGGATTCTCAGTGAAAACTCAAGGTTTTAACACCAGTTTGTGTGCAAACAGCAAATCCTGCAAGCGGACTAAACCCAAGACTTCAAGTAATAAATTCCCCCCAAGCAGCAAACTGTTTCCTTAATTAGAGCTTCAAAGCCTGTGCTAAGATTTTTCCACTCCAGCTTTTCATCACTTCCACAAGTTCAGCACGCCCTATGCAGATGCTTAATTTGTATGCCGGGCCCTGTGATAAAGCTATTTCGGTCGATGAGATTCCAAAATTATAGGCACTGATGTCAATGCAGATGAGGTTAGCCTAATTTGGTCAGGAGAGGGCTATGCCATGCAAAATCTTCTTTACATGGGCACATCAAGGCTGGTGCCAAGACTGACAGGTGTCCAGTGGGTGGCAAGGAGCTCCAGAGATCAACATTCTTGGTGCTGCTGCTGCCATTCTTACTTCTTTAAGAAACACCATAATAATTGTGGGGCTGTTTTGCAGCATCCTTGCAAGATAACTAAGTGAAACAGAACCTAATTTTACAAATATAAATCTTGATAAGTCTTACTGAACTTTTTAACACCAAATTATTAAATTGAATCAGTGTTTGATGTTAAAGACTGACAATGAAAGTAGCATCTTGCTACCTTCAAAACCAGAATACTAAATCAGTATCTGTGAAATGTCTGTACAGAAAAACTGCTTAAAAGTGGGTTTTTTTAATGGTCAGAGGGAGAATGTTTTAATGATAGGACGTCTTGCAATGTTGTCAGTGCACTGCAAAACATGCTCAGGTTGAGCAATGAGAAGCCTGCACAGGGATATTGTGGTTTTGAGAAGGTTGCAGAATGGTGTTAGTTGTAGGTGAAGCTTCCCCCCTCCTTTTTTTACTAGCCTTCCACCTTTTTTGCTGTCAATGTGTCAGCTGTAGAGTGTATTAAAAAATGTGTTAAAAGAAACCTTTATTTGTGTGCCTTCCATGCTTCCCCCAAAGAGGGGTTCATGATAATGAGGAAATTTTTGCCTGGGAATTTTTTAGCTTTAGTTCTGAGATTGTGGTTTTTGTGTTTCTCTGTTAGCTACCCTTGTATTAGTACTGACGAATTTAAAAGACGCAAACCACCAAAGTATCCTCGTATCCCAGGGGAAAAAACCCTCTATATGGACATCTTGTTACAGGAGACTGAGCCTTTCAGTGTCTCAAACACAGGCTTTTTCAGTTTAACAGCTGCTGCCCAACCCTGATGAAAGCCTCTGTGTTACTAGGACAGTTTCATCTGCAGTGGGCAAGACGCTGAAATAAGTGAATCAGTTTTTTTTATAAGTCTTTGGATTTGGGGAGCACAGGCTAACAGACTATTAATGGAAGGCAGTTATGGGTGTTTCACTCATGGCTAAATGTCTATAAATTATCAGGTTGTCATGAAAAGCCTTTCCAAGTTCAAGTAGTTCAGCCAAAATTGGTTTGCTTAACCAGTTCAATTGAAATTGGTCAGCCTAGTGTAGGTTTAATTAGTTCTTGGACTAAAAGGACTGAGTATGGTGCATAAGCACTTTCTGAAGTAATTGTTTAGCCCATATGAACCTCAAGATGAAGTTTCTCCAGAAAGTGTTACAGCAGAAACTGTAACTCTGCTAATATGTTTTGGTTGATTTTTCTAAGCTTCAAATGTTTGAGGTAAAAATTGAATATCGTTGGCCAGTGTAGCTTCCCAAACCTCTTTCAAATCTCGGCTACTGTGTGTTGCTGCGTAGTTGGGTGCTTTTCTTTTTTGTGAAGCGCTCAGACCTGTCCAATAGAACCTTTCTTTGAATCTCTTTAGACTTTATGAACCCTGTGATGACAGTTTAAGTTAATTATTATTTTCATTTGTAATTTCATTGTATCATAAATATTACATTGATTTGTGGATTTGACAGCAGATGGAATTACCAGTTTCAGTGTTTGTCCTATGTAGCCCTTTGGTTATTTTGGTGGAAGTGGTCACAAAGCAGGAAAATAAAAAGGCTGGATTTGTTTCAGATGTTCTGTTGCTGTCTCTGAGTAATTTATTAATATAGAACTTCCAGCTTTCCCCTTGAACTCTAATCTTTTTTGACAACATAATATTTTTATGGTTTATGAGCAAGGAACCAGAAATAAGAATTATTTTATTACTGCCTTTTTGGCATAATTTTGAGCTGTAGCACATGCCAGTATGCCTAGGGAAATATTGAAATGTGGCTTGTTTTTTTTGTTGTTGTTTTTGATTGAAAGTCTCTCTTAGCAGTGCTGGAGCAGGGAAAACTTGCTAGTCAGGAACCAGGCAGGCAGGTGTTTCTTAGGCTTACAGGGAGGTGAGCACTTGGAGCTGTAGGAGATTACCCATCACTTAGGAGCCAAATAGAAATGATCAGAATGGTTTAGGATTTTTATTCACTCTACTGAATTCTGATTTTTTTTTTTTCACTGTTCAAAGGATGTGCTTTAGAACTAGAACATATTCAAGTTCATGTTTTCATAGTGAAGGATCAGCGTTTTGAGTTTAGTTGCAGTACAGTACTAATGATTTATGTACAGTAAAGGTGAATTTTGTTTTCATATTTCATGTTTGCTTATAGCTTACTAACTAATGTGTAACAGCTTTATTAATAAGCAGCTAGAATAGTTGGAATCTGGTACCTAGTTGCAGTGTAGGCTAACATGGGAAATCTTTTAAGTAAGAAGCTGAATTGAAAGTAAAATGCTTAGGTTATCGTTTTAGATTCCAATGCACACAGAAGCAGCATATGTAATAGTTGCGCCCCATGTATATGTTATGAAATTCTAAAAGATGTGTTCCAGTTATCTGTAATTATAATGGCATATTTTTTGTCCTTGAATGCAGTGTTGAGTGCTTTGGTTGGGCTTCAGCAGTAGCTGCCCACAGTTGTTACAGCACTTCTCATCCATTACCATTTAACTGCTCTTTATTAATGAAGTCTGTGGAGAGAGAGGGATCACACGTGACATGTAATGGGGTGAGAGAAAAGTGAAGAAAAGATGGCAGTGAGCTCAGAGCCATGTTATTTTTTCACTGTGGGCTGTTAAACAGGTCAGTGTTAGGTTTATCCTTCTGCTGTCTTTATGTGCCATTAACATAGATACACTCGAAATCCCTGACTGGTCCATAAGCAGTAATATACTGGTCAGAAGTGTATCCTGGAACTATGTCCCAAGCCACTGTTCTATGAGGGGCTGTGTCAAGGGCAGAGGAGACTCCCTGGAGACCTTCTTTCTGGGCCAGGCATATGAGTGCACACACAAGAAATGGGTTGGGCTGCACATGAGGAGTGATGAGCAATAGGCCTCACATTTCTGCAGGAAAAACTCCTGTGGTGTTGGAGAGCCATGAAGCACCGCTGCATTGCAACAAGAGCATAGAATGAGGCCCAGTGATGGCTGTGACACAGGGAGCTGTTGCTTCAACTCTGGGTTTTCTGTAGGTGTTCTTGAAATGTTTTTTTCAGGGGGGAGGGGGCAGAATTTGAAGCCGCTTCTGTAGATACAGTAGTTACTGGGGTTTGTGAGGCAACACTGAGTCACTCTTCAGGACTCAAAAAAGAAAAGTAAACGCTAGGAACAGATGGGTGTTTAGAAATGCACAAGTGAAGCTGGGATTCTGTGCTTCAAATAACAGAATACGTAAACAGGAACCAGTGGGTTTCCGTGTGCAGATCTCTAAGGAGCATATATGGAAAGAACTGGATTTGTGCAAATCTCAATTGCATGTTAATGGGGTCCTGCTTTGAATCAGTTAGAGCCGATCCAATCTACTGTCAGGTTCACAATGACAGAAAACTGGAATCTTTAGCACATTTTTTAATCTTTCTAACAACTGCTGCAAGACTCCAGGTGCTTTCTGCACCTTTTATGGAAGTGTTTAAAAGTCGTGTAGATCTTGGGCTTAGAGATGTGATTTAGCAGTGGCCTTGCTACAGTTGGGTTAATGGTTGGGCTTTGATCCTAAAGGTCTTTTCCAACCTGAACAATTTTATAATTCAACAATTTTGTAATTCAATATTTGATTGTTGGAAGTAGTAGGAGAAGCAGTTACACCTGTACCTCTAAGCTGATGGTAAGTGAAGAGGAACTAGATAAAAGCCTTGTATGCTGTATTGGAATGTGAAAGGAAATGGTTTTAATTATTTCGTGTATTCAGTGTATTAACTTCCTTCCATTAACATTATTTATAGCAAGTTGCTATAAAATTAACCTTAAAATATCTTTCAAAGTTCAGCTCATAGCCGTTCTTCAGGTGGCAGAAATAAGAGGACCTTTTGAGTATCAGCTGTGGGGAAATCTGCTTCAAATGGGCTCTTTAGAGTGTCTGAAGGCAAAGCAGTATTCTGAACATGTCCAGGTTTGAGTCCTGGAGTTTTCTCCTGTATTAAAACATGTAATCATGGATTTTGGTTTTTAAATTTCTTTAGCATTTCTATGGGGTTTAGTAAGCTGTTACTACTTGCTGAATGACCTGGTTGTAAGATTTGAGTACTGAGTGTGGAGCTGGCAGTGGGACGGAGCAAATTGCTGGGCCGGCCGTCAGGTGACGGCAGCTGTTGGTGCTTCTTCCTGCTTCTGTGGCTCCCAGCACTGCTGGGGACCGGGGGCAGATTATGCTTCAGATCTTTGGAGTGATCCAATGGGAATTGCCTTGATCTGGTGTTTAGCTCTGAGCCTTATCAAATGGATCACTTGGAAGGTAGGCTGCTTTATTATTCTGCTGACACTAACTGCCTTTATAAATGGCCTGAGACAAAGCCATTAAGAACTTCCAATACTTACTTTTCTTTCAGCCTAAACTGTTTTGGAAACACATCATTCATCATTTAAGGTTGTGTTTAAGTGTTCATAAATGATTTTATAGTTCCTGACTTCTGCCTGCCTTGACGTTTGTGTTTGTAGCTGCACCAGTTAAGGGATGAGGAAGAGTGATCTGGAACGGCTTCTGAATGGCAGGGTTTGCTTGCCTCCTTCACTAATACATCTTCAGTTTTATAGCACTCTAAAGGCTATGTGGAAGTAAGGAAAACCAATTTTAAGCATAGTGAGTGTAGTATAAATTACTGAGTTCTGCTTCCTGGGCAGGATCTCCCTTTTGTATTGCTGATTCCAGAGACGAAGTGAGAACACAGGATTTGTTTGTTTAGGTGGTATACTGGCAACTGCACTTTGTAACATTTCCATCTGAGATGCCTCTGTTTTGAAAAAGGTATGCTGAGGTTAGACATAGTCAACAGTTCCTACTCTCATTCTGAGGAATCCCCATGGTAGTGTGGTGGTAAATAAACATGGGATTAGTGTGTGGAGATGAGATCAAGCTCTTCTTAGCATAGGTCACTGCCTAACCTGAAATTAATTCCAAAAGGAGGAATAATTCTGTGTTTAAGATTTTGAAGGGTAACCAGAATATGTGGAGAAAATGAGAAAAATAAAATGCATGAATTATGGAGGTTTTATAGGTGTGTTTTTCATTAGTACACAATTAGAACATGTTTGGTTGTGACTGAAGGTGCCTCCTAAATGCCCAACTCTAACAGCTGATACGCTTGACCAGTATATTGTCCATATGTACTGATAACATCAGTTGCTGGCTTTCTGCAACCTGACCTGAAAAGCTTCCTCAAGAATTGTCTGTAAAGCAGTTTGGTCAAAGATGCTGTTAAGGTGGGGAAAACCAGGAATTCCAGGTAGCTGACCTTAAACAATTAAGCATAAACCCCTCTGCTATTTGTGGCACTGTATTTTCAAATGTCCTGATGGCTGTTTCTTTTAAAGAATTGGTTTCTGTGTTCATCCCGTAATCCTCTTTTTGCGATTGTTTGGAGGAGTCCTCCATTCTGATTTAGTTTCTGAAGGTAATACCTGTGCATTTTTGGGGTGTTTTTGGACTATGTGTTCTTACCAGTTTTGGTTTTTGTATGTTGTTGTTAAACCTTGACTTTTCTTGTTGATAGAAGTTTGTGTAAATTTTGTGATGCCATGTAACACATCCAAGGTTTATAAGACAGCATACCTTAGAGATGATTGTTGAATGTGCGTGCCACTAATGTTGTTAATGATCATTAAAACAACCGCTAAGTTTTATAGATGTTTGCCACCTTTTGGGTCATAAGCTGATAAAATTTGTATGGAGGCATACAAAAATACATAAAAAATGTATGCCTCATTCGGATATTCAGAGGAGGGTGTCTGTGTCTTATTGCTGATTAGTATTGTCTTGTCTTCTGGATATTAGCTATGGTTCCTTATTGCTGGTTGATAAACTTCTACAGTACTGTGTTTAACTCCAGTGAAATGCTTAGGAAATACGATTTTATGCTGGCTTGTCTGAGTCCAGTGACCTGCTCTTAGGTACTTTCAAAGAACATTTTCCAGTGTTTTAGTGAGTAACAAACTGGTCATACAGTGTGGAAAACAGTGGGTCTTAACATTAGTGTGGAACTTCTAATTACTTGGGATAATGCTAAGACCTGTGATAAATTACAGCTTTGCTTTTGAAATCTAATAATAGTTGGAGAAATCTGGTCTAATTAGTTGGTCATTCTAGAGGCTTCTAGTTGATAAACTGTCTTGGAATCTGAAAGAGTTTCTAAGTGTGTGTATTTGAGCATAACCAGTAAATTGCTATTCTCAGAATAGTAACTTCTTTCTCAACTTCACCTTCTGAAAACAATCCTCTAACTGTTGGGCAAAAAAAGCACAATAGATGAAAAATCTTTGATTGGCTGTTGTGCCATCCTGGTGCTGTCCTTTCCTAACTTCTGCATAAGATGAGTCCCAAAATGAGAGTTACGGGCTACATCAGAAAACAGAGATGGCTCTTGGTGGGCAGCACTGAACTTTGAAGGCCAGGAGCAATTCCAGTTTCATTCTGTGCTTAAAGCAGTTGGGACTGCCAAGCCAAACAAGCTAGGTCACTTGAAGTTCCTATCAGTAAGGCTGGTGCTCTGCTCAGATGTGGACTGGGAAGTCCTCGTGATAAAACTGATACATCAATGGAAACGGCTCTGTTTGGCACAAACAGCAGCAGCTGCTCTGTTTCCAAGCATTGCACGCAAGTGCTGTACGCTATTGCATCCCGAAAGCCTTTACCCTTTGAAGATAGATCTATGTGCTATTTTGGCATGTCATTCCTGCTGTGTGGCCTTTAACTTCCCTTACTCTTGCAGAAAGATTCTCAGAAATACCAGACTTAAATCTGTCTTTTGGGAGACCCTCCCTTTGCCTGTTTTTATGGAGTCCTTGTGTCACCATTGTTCTTGATTAATGGATCTTCCACTTGAAATTCTTCAGTTTACTTTCCATGAAGATGAGACAAAATAAGAGCAAAAATCACCTAATTACTCAAGGAATGTATTGGAGTACTTGGAGTCCAGCAGTCACCACCAGACCAAACTGCCAGTTGGACCGATGTTTGTTTGAGATTTGTATGGGAAGTCAAGGAGTTCAATAAGCTTTATGGTTATTAACAGTAGGTACAAAGTTTCAGGTAGACAACAGAGATGGCAGAGAAATACAAATTTTTTTGCTAAGTGAGTTAAAAATATTAATGTGATATTTTGAAGCGCTAGAAGTCCCAGTCTGTCAATGAAGTTTCTAGCCAGTTTCCATAGGCTGACACAGTGATCTCAACTGTATAAGAATAGAATTAGTGTCTTAGTGTAGGCTACAGAGCAAGCCTTCAGTTAGCCATGAGGAGGGGGCATTTTTGGTGGTCAACAGGTTTAGAATTCTGGTGACTAAGTTGTTGGAACTGCTGAGTGCTCTACAGAAACTTCAGTTCAAGACCCATTTTCTTTTCTTAGAAATTGCTACTTGTGACAGTTCACATCTCTGTAGAAGCTGATGTGTTAAATCTGGTCATTGTTTACTGGATGTGAAAAGCAGAATCTAGTCATACTATCTCAGAGAGCCACAGACAGCGTAGCTTAAATGACTTCTCATTTTCTGCTCACTCTTGAGCACTGTAGGAGTGAGCGTAACCAACACACTGACATTGTCTACAGTGAGAAAAGAGGTGGCAGACCTCAACCTGTGGTATGTAATCTGTTATCTCTTTAGAGCACAAGCTTACCCAAGGCAATCCATGATTGGGTGAGTGATAGGTTATTTAATTTAGCCCAAGGTGCTACAAATCTCTGTACTATTGGCTCTGTGCTGTGTCTGCCTGTCTTCACAGTGCACTTAACTGTTCTGGTCTGAAGGGATGAGGTCTCACCAACTAATCAACCATGCTGTGTCTGTCCTTTGGTGGAACTTGCTGATGAGTGTTTTCCTTTTATCTATGTTACTTAACATCTTTAAAAGAATGTAATGTCTTTATATGGAGTACCTAGATTCAGGGGTACCTAGATTTGCTGACAAAATGTACCAGGGTAAGATGAAAGTAGCATGTGGCAACCAGATCCTGCCCTTGCAGAATATTGGTTGAATTTGTAAGGCTACAATAATGGAGTCATTTGAGTTCTTTTACTTCTTTTAAACCTGTTTTTAAGTTTGAAATATAGAAATACCTCATAGGTAAAAGTAAATAAATAAACCAGGAACTGCAACTGTTTGTTTTTAAACTATGAGGCCATGACAAGCACATTTTTTGTATGTCTGGGTAACCCTCCTTTATGCATTGCTATTGCTAGACGTGATCGAGGTGCACCTGGAAAGAAAGTTGTGGGATGTTTTTTCCACACTCTGGTCCTGTTTTTAATGTATCTTCATTACCTGTTCCTGCTCTTCTGTTGTGCCTCCTAAAACAAAATAAATGTATACATGGGATTTTAAGAGCACATGTTCAAATTTGTAAAATAAATTTCGATTTAATGGAAAGTGGAAAATCATTACTGCATTTTCATTTTAATTTAAAAGTGATTCAGGTCTAACTTGCATAAAACAGACCTTTTTCTTTATTCTTTTTCAGAGACGTGGAGCAATTTCCTATGACAGCTCCGATCAGACTGCACTGTACATTCGTATGCTAGGTAAGCAGTTTGTGTATTGCAAAGTTCTGATGTTTATGATTGATTTAAAGTAATTTTAAAAATATTTGAGTGTTCAATTCTTAAATTTACCATTCTTTTTCTCCTGGATAGCACTGTTTAGAGTCTTCAAAAGAGTGGGTTCTTTTGTAGTGACTTGGGCTTTTTGATGATTTGCCGTTTTATCTCGGAGTTAACCATTGTATCGCATGTTGTACTCCTATATTTTAAAAAAAGTTCTTAAATTAACCTAATGTGCTTAGTAGGAGTTTCCAAGTGACCCATGAGTAATCGTTATTTCTGTGATGGAATTTATCGCCTCTGCCATGGTACCTTGGTTTAAAATTGTAGCTTGGAGAACATCTGTGTGAAAGTTGCTGCACACTTCTACAAACTTCAGACTTTGATATTCAGGCTATGAAATGTGCAAGGTGTTCTTAGAATCATTATATGACTTAAACAAGACTTTTCTTACTAATCCTAGAAGATCAGCAACCAGGGATTATAAAGTTTTACCCAGCTCTAACAAAATCAGCTGGAATGTGTTATTTTACGCCCCGAGTCTTTTCGGTTGAGTTGCATGTTGTACATATTGAAGCCCCCAGAAATCCGCAACTACTTAGCGTAGGAATCTAAACCTGTAAGATGTGTGCATGTGTAAACGTGTGTGAATGCAGGAGTTTAGTCATAACCTACAAAGGTAGGCATACACTTGTGTGTTTAAGTGTAATTTTAAGTTAGCATCTCTACAGGTTCTCCGTTATTTTGATTTTTTTTTTTTGAAGTTTGAATTTGTTAATACTGACTGTCCAGACTGTATTGATTTTTGATGAGAGAAGTGCAATTACTTTGGAGTGTGATTTATTTTTTTTTTTTTTCACCTAGTCATAAGAGAGTAAGTTCAGGTCTCAGGTACTTTTGGTTCCTTGATGTTCTGATACTTTTTTCTAAACTAGCTAAACTGATTTTGTGCTGTAATTAGAAAATGAGTATTTTTCTGTTTTAAAAGAGTATTCTTTTGTGCCACAACAGGGGAAGTATGGATTAGTTTTTTTTTTTTTGAAAAAAGTAAAGATTTATTGAATTAAAGACGATAGACACATACTTTTACCTTTCTCTCTTTAGTATTAATCTGCTAGTGACAGAAATGCATCTTGTAAGGAGATACTTCTTTATTATGATGATAGAGATAATTTAGGTCATTTTTAGAGGACAGCAGAGCATGATGTCCTGCAGTCTCCTGAGCCAAGGGAAAAATCTCATTTGAAGTCTTGACTATTCTCATGAGCAGATCTTGAATACATTCCTAACATGCTGTTGAGGAAATGAAGTTTCCCTGTGTCTCACTGAATCCACCTCTGCTTACTTGGGGTAGGAGGGCAACCATCACACACCCCTGCTTTTTGGGTGTTTGAATCAGTATGTTCTAATTGTGTTATTTCTCTCCTTCTCACAATTAACTGTTGTATTCATAAGTGGACTATAAAAAAGACCAGTCTGAAAGCTGAACAGTTGGACACACTGGGACGTAGAAACGCTTATTTAGTCTCCAGTTGTCTTTGATATATTCACACTTCTTGTGGAAAATTCTGTTTGAAGTGTTGCATTTCCCATGGTGTTGTGAGGGTTTGGTTTGGGGGTTTAATTGGTACATTTTAGCAGAGTAAGCTGTAAGGAATCCTTTGCTATAACTTACTGGCAAGTTAGACACAATCATGAGAGGTTTTGTCTTTTACTTATTATCCCAAACTGACCATGTCAACTAATCAAATGGACCTTGAAGTATTTATTTTAGCTGACCAAAACTATAAAGCGGAGGTTATATCTAAGACGCTTTCCTCTGCCTCTTGTCTAGTGTTGGCCACAGAATTGGTTTCTTCAATATTTTCAGGCTGTTCCACTAGGGAATTCATTTACACAAAGTAAGCAAATTCCTGTGGTGTGGCAGCATTTCCAGGTTCAACGTAAAGGATCCAGTTTTAGGGGCACACAGAATAAACAACAAACTCTTAACTGTCTTCATCAGTGTCGATATAAACAAGCTGCGTTGCCTCTGACTCATCTGTCATACCCCATTCCCAAAATACACACTAAGCCACTCCCCAGTGGCTTATTTACTGTTTAAAAATACTGATACAGATGCAGCATTGTAGAATTTTTAAGACCTCAGAAGGGCCAATATATCTGCATCATCTCAGTCAGCACCTTCTGTTGGCAGCTACGAGGAATTATCAAAATTTCTTGTAAGTGCATCTGTGCAATCTTCATGCTTTCTTGATTTTTCTTGTCTCTGATGCCTGGTTTCTTTCCTTTTTATACTTTATTGATTACTCTTATCTTTGCTTTTCTGATTTCTTGTTCGTTTTTGTTGCCTGAAAATTTTGATGCTGTGCATGCGGTGAATAGACCTGGGGCAGTGAGTGCTTGCATTCGTGAGCACGCATCTCTCAGCTGAACCTGGAGCGTTTTCCCCACCTCTTAGATGTCTTGATCACTGCAAATATAAAGCAGCAGCAGAGGGAAGCTCTTTTGTATGCAAGAGTATTCTCATCTCCAGTAGTGGCTGTTATGTTGCGTTCATTTTACTTCCAGCACATTCTGCAGACCTGTCTCTGTTTCTCCAATAAATTGAGTAGAACTGTTAATCTTTAAAGGGAGCGGCTCCTTCGGGGAATCTTGCTCTTCACAGCTTCATGGCTTTGCCTCCAATACTTCACCTTGAGGTGGCTGAATTTCTGCTCCCGGCTGACCTCTGCTCCAGAAGGTCTCAGCTCCCTAAGCAGCTGCTGCATTATTCCTGTGCCACACTGGAGTTTGAGTGTAGTATATACCAAGTATGTGCTGTGTAACCCTAACACACAGGGATGTCAGCTATGGCATAGCAGCTGCCTTGGAAGTATCTGAGCTGGCCTTGCACTGTGAGCAGGATCCTGAGAGAGGGATAAGAACTAAATGGTCTGCCTCAAAGGTAAGTTTTAAAACAGTCCTGATTCCTTTTCAGTCGTAGCTGCAAATTCTCCCTCTTGCATTTCTGCCTCTAGTTTACTTCTTCAGTCTTCAGCTGAGTTTCTTCTTGTATGGCCTTTGTCTTAAAAACACAACCAATCCTGGTCCGGTAAAACTATTCCAGACAAAAAAATTAGGGTAGATACTGTCATGTTTATGTACAAATGTTAAAAGGAAAGCTTTATGTTGTTTTAAATATTCCCTTTGAGTCTTTGGATCTACAGAAACTCTCAAAGAGGAAAAACGTATTCCTGGAAGTCTGCTGTCTTTAAGATGTGGGACTTGAATATGGTCCTCCAATGAAACAGATGAGTGTTTTCAGGGGGGGCAAAGGAACTGGCAGAAAAGATCAAATGGGTCACATTGCTACTACTTCTACACCAACCCCCTCCCCCCCCCCACC
>JAOXOE010000343.1:31316572-31359925 GCA_028565055.1 Phoeniculus purpureus | reverse complement strand
GGTAGGGGTTGGACTTGATGATCTATTAGGTCCCTTCCAACCCTGGTAATACTATGATACTATGATACTATGATACAGTTTCCTAATCAGCTGTTCTGAATTTTAGAGTAAGAAACCAGAAAGAGGGGAAAAAAAGGAAATCTGGGCATAAAAATGTGACTAGGAACAGAAATACTTAATCCTTGGAAAATCAATCACTCTGTCAATGTGCAAATGAGTCCTATAACTCACAGAAGTTCATATACACCTGTATTATAGTGGTGGAACAATAAAGATGTGATAGAAAAAGTTTAAATTCCTGTTTCTTCCTCAGAGACCATAAATTCACACAACGGATGGTGTATCTTGGTGCAGATAGCAAGGACTCACATTCTTGGTTTGGATGCTATGCACAAGAAGTTGAAAAGGCGAGTTTGTGTAAACCTGCACTCAAATGACCAAACTCTGAATGTGCCTGAAATTGAGAAATGCTTGAATAGTGTTGTGATAAATGCGTCGTTCCATCTCTAGACATACCTGCAAAAACACGGCCATTTCTGGTTCTTCCATGAACTGGATTCCTGATTCAACGAGCTTTGAGACAGCCTCCAGGTGATCCGCGTACTTCTTCATGAGGGAGCGGACGTGTTCCAGTTTCTCCTCTTGGGTTCTAGTGATTATTTGTGTCATCTCATTTTTCCTTTCTTCCAGCACAGAATACAGATAATCAAATTTTTCACACAGCTGCTCTTTCTGTCGTCTGCAGCATTCCTGTGAATCATTTGGTTTATGTTAAACACGTTATGTTCTATTATGTTCTTAAGAACATAATAGAAACTTATGTTTCTATTTTTGCAGTAACTTGGAAGCATTTCCATCAAAGACATTCCTTTTTCTGAGCAGTGCAAAGAGTTCTGAGTGACCCCAGACACTTTCATCATTTTCAAAGTCCAACTATTGGAACAAAAGTTTTAAAACTCTTCTCGAACTCTGTATTTCAGCCCACTGAAACACCCCAGACAGGTGAATGCGTAAGTCGTCAGTCTGCTGAATGCTGTCAAAGGTATTTGTGATGTCTGTAGTGGTGGATCAAAGTCTACAGAAAAATGAAACCCCCACCATGTTAATGGCTGGGACAGAGTGGTTTCCAACAGAGTGATCATCTCAGATCAGGTCTGGAGGATTTTCTTTTGCTACCAGAGAACCTGGAACTACCCTGGGTGGGCTTGATTTCCACATACATCCTCTTAGACTATTGTGACTAGAGGTGTCCATTATATTACATTCACTGTGCACCGCGTCAGAGGTGCCACAGAGGAAACGGTGTGTGACAAAAGCACAAAGACCAGAATGGGGACTCAGGCTCCAACCCCACCCTTAGGCACTGCTTTTCACATCATTTTCTGAGACACTTTTATGGTGCCTTCAGCCTGACAGCACGGCATTATTCCCGAGTAAGGCTGGGCTTGCTGAGTGCTTTGCTGAACACTGTCTAACCAGAACTCACAGCACTGGGAGGACTTATGGGGAGGAAATCAGAGACAGGTTACCTGTAAGGTCTGAGGGCTACCAAACATGTATTTGAGTAATCTGTGTGCCCTGGGGCATAAACTTGTGGTTGTATCTGGCTGTGTGTTATTTATTTTCCTCTTTCCTTGGAACTGAAGCTGAATCAGTTCCTCATCTTTGCCCCTTGAGGCATGATGGCAATGCAGGATTATAAACAGTCCCGCAGTGAGGACTTTTGGAAGTGGTAAGTCTGATTACACATAGCACTTGGCCAGAGAGAATCCTATTTTTTCCTTGACTTTCAGCCAGAACTCTTTCCTACCTGAGAGTGCATACAGACTGTGGTTCACAGGAGAAAGCTGTCCAAAGATGGACGTGTGGTAAAAAATCCTATAGATCAGGCTGCACTGACCCAAGTATCCACCTCAGTTTGCAACTGGGAAGGCTAAGCTGAACAGGCACTCACAACTTAAAAAATCCTTTGTCCTGCCTTTTGGGAGGTCCCTGCCACTTCCTGGGCATTCCTGATTAGTGAATTGTAGCGTACAGATATGGAAGCTTTGAATCCAGTGAGTTTGGGTTCCTGGGGGTCAGTCTTTTGTTCAGACCTTAGATAATCTTGATCTACTCTTTCAATCCTCTCCCAATGTCTTTTGCACTTCTGCTTGCTACAGACTCGTCTTTGGTTTAGTCAGTGGGCTCCTCTGAAGGGCCATTCAGATAACTGTAAAACAACCTAAACGTTGTGTGGCTTTGTGCTTGTTTTGCGAACTGATATAGGACAAGTGTTAGGTGAAGAACAACAACAGTGATAGCAGAGCCATGTGCCCTGAGACATCCCTCTCTGTCTCCAAAATGCAGTATCTCCAGCAGATACTACAGAGTAAGAGTGCAAAACTGGTTCCCTTAATCCTTTTAATAGGATTAATAAGCTGCAGATTGAATAGGACTAATCAACTACAAATGCTGAGATATTTCTGAAATACTCTCTTTTGGTATAAAATGTTCTGGTATGCAGTGTCTGCCTGATGGAAACGCCCTGATCAGATTCCAAGTAATGAAAAAGGTTAACAAATGTTACTTGCCATTCTCAAAAGGTCTGAGCCTTCTTTGTTTTAGAAAACAAGGCTACAGCAAAAAGAAAAGAGTCCTTGCCCTGAGCATGAGTGTCTGGATTGACTGAAATATGGCATCAGCATTTGGAAGAAACTGTCATTTTTCCTGCACTATTTCACTCACATTACAGAATCAAAGAACATTAGGGATTGGAAGGGACCTCCAAGCTAAAGAGACCCAGCTCCCTCAGCCTTTCCTTGTAAGGGAGGTGTCCTACTCCCTTCCTCATCTTTGTGGCTCTGCGCCGGAGTCTCTGCAGCAGTTCTGTGTCCTTGAACTGAGTGGCCCAGAAATGGACTCAATATTCCAGATGTGATCTCACCAGGGCAGAGTAGAGGGGGAGGAGAACCTCTCTCAATCTACTAACCACCTTCCTTCTGATTTACCCCAGGATGCTGTTGGCCTTCTTGGCCACAAGGGCTCATTGCTTACTTAAATACTTACTGTTATTTTCCAGTGTTTAACACTTTGTATTCCTTTTAAATGTCTTTGTTTTCAATACGATAGGAGAATCTGCTCTACTTTTCCATCAGTTTAAAGCTATACAAGTATTATTGTTTCCTTTGGTTTTTTCTGGGTTTTTTAGGGAGCAATAGCTAAATATAGGGCTGTGGGCTGTTGTTTACTGCAGCTAAACAGAAAATTATGCATTTTCTGCTAAAGCAGGTATTTGGTATTCATTGTTCTCAGCAAAGTGTTAAGCAGAGAAAAGAGACAGTTGTGAGTTACAAGTGTTATTTCCACATACACACATTTTGTCAGCTCCAGCTGTAGCTTTTCTTCTCCAAGGACAAACTGATGTCAAGTAAGACAAAGCTCTCATATGGTAGGAAATGCAATTTGCTTGAAATATAACAGAGAACAGCCAAGGTGAGCTCTAAGATCTGTTCCCTGCAATCTTTGACTTTAAAGGTTAAAAGCCTGATAAACCATCTAAAATGGCTGCACTTTCTTCGGGCTGTGTGTTGAAATGCTGGACCTTACACTGAGTGGCTGGCTCTGGGGAAGTTGGTTTCAGACACTGTTGGATTTATTAAGGTATTTTTAGAACAATGTATGCGCCATACTTCAGACAAGGTGTTTGAAGTTTTGTTTCTGGTTCAGATAGTTCAACATAAATTACTATAAGCTTTAGTACCGTTCAAATTTCTGCAGTTAGCCCACTTGAAAGGCTTCCTTCTGCCTGCAGAGTCCTGGTAGCCGCTGGTTCCATCCTTAAACATGAAGGCTTACTGAGTACAAAGTTCTGAGTAATGCGCCCTCCTGTTTATTTGGGCTGATGGTTTTATGTTCTTTGAACCAAACTTGGACATTGTCTGTTCTTCCCTGCTCTGGGGAAGAACAAGGGAACTTGGGCACTTGTGTACGTAGGTTGTGGAATCAAATTTTCAAACTATTAGAATCTGTGCATCTTGGGTTAACTTCTTTTTCCCTGTCATTTCTCTGTTCTGCTCCAGCTCTGAAGGGTCAATATAATTCTAATTGGGCTGTGAGGGATGCAACTCCTTCACTAGATGCTTCATCAAACTCTGATCGTAAAATCAATTCATATGAGCTGCTTTCAGCCTATTGCTCTGTGATGCTCAAATTGATCTGATGCTAATACTTGCTTTACTGGATGAAATGAAAACCTCTTCTGCTAGTGAATGGCACAAACTTTGTTCCAGCTCTGTCAGAGTAAGACCTTTACCAGAAGATCCAGTAAGAGACCAAAGTCTTCCCTCCCAAAAACCAGGCTCCTCAAAGGATGACATAGGTATTTTCAAAAACTACACCTGTTCCAAAGGCAAAGCAACCAAAGATGGAGCTCATGTCCTGGGAGCTTCATGGTGGCTACTCTGTGGCTAAGCCTAAGGCTCTGTGGGAATGCATTTGGGTACAGGTCTGTTAAAAAGTCATTATTACCAGCAGTTTAAAAGACATGACTTCACACTGAAATAGCTGCATTTAAAGAGGTGACACCTACCTCAACTGTCTTGCAGGTCTCCTCCAGCTGTGTGACTATCCCCTGCACTCTGTCGTTGCTCCCCACCAGCACTGCGATGCCATCACTCAGCTCAGACTGGGCAGTAAGGGGAGAACAAGCAAGAGGGTGTTAGACACTGTCCCACTTAGGGATGGCACATCTATCAGTGGGCAGCAGCAGATGAATGAGCCATACTGTGATATTCACTCTTCTTTCCACCAGAATCAAGGGAAAATGGAGCGTTACCTGCCCACAAGTCACCTCTGGTACTTTGACATTTCCTTTCGCTCCCAAAGCACTGAAAATACTGACATTCTGAAACTTTTCATGGAGACAAAACTGCAGATTGGAAAGGAGGAAGCACTTTATTCAAGAAGGCTCTTTGAGATGCTTTTATCTGAAGCACTATGTTTCAACAGCCTCAGACTCAAAGGAACCCTTTTGAGTTTGTTGAGAGAAAAGTCTCTCTCTTGAGGTGTTGGGTGTTTTTAGTGTCTGGGTCTATCTGCACCACTGTGGAATTTCCCTGTGGATTGTAGCTCTTTGTCCTGAAGACATGGTATATGGACCTGGGGGAACCAGAGTGCTGCAGACCCCCTGGCATGAGGGTAGTACTGGGGCTGTGGGGAAAGGGGAGAAAAGGATGAGGAGAAGGGGAATGCTGAGCCACTGGAATGAGGGATGGAAAAAACTTCTTCCTTTTATGATTGAAAAGGATGCTTGTAACTACTTTCCTAAAGCATTGTCTCATTTGTAGTTTCCACACACAGGCATCTCTGTGACAAAGTTTGAGGCTGGGATTGCAAACTTGGTCTGTCTGATCACTTGCCCCATTGGGGCCCTCCAGAAAAATGAGCTGTTTATCTCAGGAGGATAACCCAGTGAGTCAGGCTTTAAATTAATACTGCATTAAAAATAAACAAGTCTTCTACTGGTGACAGCAAGGGCAGAGGATGTGAGGTACATCCTGTGCTGCCAGTTATTGAATATTCCTGCACTCACTTGCAGGAAGAGGTTTTTCACTTAAACTTTCCTTAAAGATGGGATGCTTAAAGGTGCTTGATGGGTAACTCTGTGATTTGTGTTAGTCTGCTGTGTTTCCAGTTTGTGCCTTGGAAATCCCACTTGTTTCTCTAATCTCAAAGCACTGAGAAAAAGAGATTAGGAACCTTGAAAGAGAAATTCACTTGGAAGCCCATGGGAATAATTTCCCATCCATGGTCCTGTCTGTTGCTGGGAAGACTGAGATACACAAAGATGTTTACCTTCTGTTGCTGGTAAACATTTGTGAGAGGAGCAACCTGGCAGTCCTTGTGGGCACCAAAGATTTTGCACAAGGAGCAGGTGGGCATTTCACAGTTCAGACAGTAGATGTTAATTCTCTCATCTTCGTGCTCTTCGCACATGGGTTGGTCACATTTCCTCTCAGGTCTGCAAAAGAAAAGAAGTTTAAACCAAACTTGATGCTCCTGATTTCCTGAAGACAACATTTGGGGCATCACAGAACATTAGGGATTGGAAGAGATTTGAAAGATCATCTATCAGCATGAAGCACATTTGTATAGCAGTGTCCAAGGATGAATATGCAGTGTGCACTTAAACCTGCCTCCTGGGATGACTAAATGGTGGCACAGCTTCATGTCCTGACACAGCAGAATGTGGTGACCATATGATTCCATGATTCTGTGATTCTATTTATGATAGAGCAACATGACTTCATATAGGGGTGCCAGCTGGGAGTGTGACGGAACCCTCACTCACGTTTAAAAACATAAATAGCCTCACTAATGCTGATCTTAGACTGCTTGTGGATTGTGATCAGCATCTGACGTCTGTCTGAAATGTGAAACACGTGTTGTTGCTTTTGGCCCACCATTCAAAATGTTGGGCACTTGGCCTCAACGCAGCAAGGTTTTTCTGTGTGGGACAAATTTGGAGCAAGAGTTATACGTATTGGTGGACTTCTGATGCCCTTAAGTGTATCTCTGCTGGTGAGCTTTGGGAGGTCAGGGCTGATAGTGGGTCCTTAGCCTTACATCAGGCCGGCAACCAGAGCAAGGTGTCACACACATTCATTTTAGTGGGGTGGCGTGTGTCTGGCTTTTACAGTGTCAAGCTTTTTAACAGTAGGTAACTTGATTATACCTGTGACTGAGGAAGAAGCATTCCTTTCCTGTGCTAAGCCAGGAACTGTCAATATGCTGCAGCTCAGTCCTCGTCTTCACCAGCATGATTCAGCCATACACACACAAGTCAATCTCTGCTATTTTAGGAACTGAATTACTTGTAGCTTCTCTTAAATGAGCCACTTAACTGACGTTCCCAGAGTAATTGAGAGCTCTGGTCCAGTTGGCGTGGGCAGGCTGATGCTTTTCTGAGCCGACACTTCAGGCTTATCACTCTGAACACATCTGTGGTGAATGTGTGAGTGTAAGGATGTGGTACAGAGGACAGGGTTGAGAGATTGACAGCAGAAGGGTGTTTGGGGGTTTGAGCCTCCACAAGTTGCTACTTCTACTATGGCAAGGTTAAATATTTCCATCATAAGTCATTATCCCCTTCTTCTTTGACATCATAGAAATATGTGTTGTCATCATTAGATAGAAAATAATTTCCAAGAGTATAGAACTGAATGAAATTACATGTAAATATTCTTTTACAGCCAATCTACAGAGTTCTGTAGCAAGGACTCAATCAGTCATTCCATCCAAGTTAAAACTGTATGGAAGGATTTTATTTTAGATTGTATTACAATAGAGTTTTCCTGTACAGTTTAGTAGGGTGGGCATGCCATTTATTTTGACAAAGAAGAGGTTTTCTCTTCCAAAGGGAATGGAATGTGATCAGTTGGGAGCATTCATAAGAAAACCAGGCATCAAAGTAGATGTCGCCTACATTCATACTTTTTAATTTGAAGAAGGCACTGGAATTTGAAGGGTCTATAAGGGAAAACTGTAATGCTCATCTAAAGAGGTATCTCCACTCTAATAAAGGCTTCATGTTGCTTGCAGACGACTGCAAGCAGACCCTAAAATATTTGTGTAATGGTGCACCAGAGGGATGTTGTCCCCCATGCAAGTGCAACAACACATGATGAATCTCAAAGAGATTCATTCAACTTAATGAAATAGTTGCTTGTCCTGCAAATATTTATGAGGTCAGAATCAGAAACTACTAGAATGAAGTTTGGTGTTGGAATGGTGCCACCAGTGTGAAAGACACATGGCACAGAGCAAAAAGGCATCTCTGTCAGGCAAGTTCAGCCAGAAGCAGCCAAACTTCAAAGGTGCCGCAAAAGGCTGGAAGAAACCTGGCAGAACTCCCTGAGCTAGGGAAGACAGCAACAAGACCATAAGTAAAGAGAGATACAGACTGTGCAAAAGAAAAGATTTTTTGACTTAAGAAGGGGTCCTCCGGGTCTTTGTCAGGGTACCAAAGGCCAAAACGCAATCTCTAGGTTTAAAACAGTTGGAGAAGATCCAATTGTTCTCTTTCCTCATCTCTTTTGCTGCACAGTCAGTGGGGCTCATTCTGTAGCCCCCTGTGTGTAAATTATTGTTGTCTAAGCAGGAGTCAAAGCTTGCTTTCAAGCTGGGTTCCCTGTACTCTATTCAGCCCGTTGAAATGCAGCTGGGAGCTGGCAATCTTCTGGCTCATGCAGCTATGGTGACTTATAGCTGCAAGAAGACTCGAGGGCAAAAGGGACCTGTTGGGAAGGTGCTGCAAATTTGAATGGCTGACTTGGGAAGAAATAAGGAGATGACATCTCATCCATCCTCTTATGTACCTCTGCCAGACTTAGTTAGGAAAAAATTGTGGGGAAGAAGTGAAGAAGACTTGATTTCTCTCGACTTTTTGGGTTCAGTGGGACAGCAAACCATGGCAGATCTTGCTCAGGCTCTCAGGGGAACCCAAAGAATGTTGGTTGGAGGGAGATAAAGCACTAAAAACTACAGAGTGTCAAATAGCTGAGATAACGCTGCTGTGCATGGCCACTGCTACCTAACCCTGACGACAGCCTTCATTGTCAGGACATACAAGAACGTTAAGCAAGTGCCTTAACAGACTAAATGGACCTTTGGACAAATATTTAAGTAAACTTATGTTCATTTATTCATCACATGTTACTTTTGTGGAATTTTAAAAGAATCTACTAAACCTTTTACACTGCTGTCTAACTGAATTTTATTCCAAATGCCCATGAACTACATGAGATAAGGAGCTGCACTTCTTTATTTTTAAACTTAAATACAACTGTGAGCTGAAAAACAAAAAGCAAACCCAAAAAACACATGAGACTGCTCATGTCCCACTCACTTGGTCAAAAGCAAAGTCCAGCACCTTATCCTTGCTGATTCATTTCCTCCAAGGTTTTCCTGACTAAAATAATATTTGGGTGTCCATGACACACACGGGGGTAGCTGACCTTCCCTTGGCATCATGCACAAAGAGCAGCAGAAAGGTCAGTTTTAAGCCAACTCTGTGCTCTCCAGTCTATGCCCAGCTCAAACAGTCCTCAAAGGGACTCAAACAGCAGAGAACAGCCAAAGTCACTGTCAGGCTCTGAAACCTTCTGCTGGTGACTGTCCTCCTCTGCCGGAGGAGGGTAGAAGTGCCCTAAGCCACAGCTCTGATGGTTGGATCCACTGCTCCAGTGATACCACCTCATTGTCCCAGCCTTGTTGGTGTGGGATGGTAAAACAGAGAGCGCAGACAGGATAACACCTTCCTTTGGGTATATGGAACCACTTGCCATACAGAACTGTCCCTACATATCCATCCTGGAGATAAAAGGCAGCTTCCCTGGCTGCGTTGGGTGGCTTGGGGCCAAACTTAGCTTCCCTGCTACTACGTTGCTCATGGTGGTACCACGCATCCAACCCATCGCAGGGAAAGAGAGGCGAGAACAGAGTATTTTCTATTGCTGACATTAGACATCCAATGCAAATGGACAGTAGACCTCCAATCTATTTCCAAAGTAATCAGGCTGCACCCACAGCAGCATGATCCCTTTCCACATTTCCCAGAGAGAAACTGTATAAACCTCATGTGCACCAAACAGAAAGTCCAAAGCAGATGCGGTCACCTAAACTACATCTGCTTTCATGACAGTCCTCCTTCCGAGGGCCTTTGTTCACTCATTACCTTGTGGACTCCTGCTTGTAGATGTCGATGATGTTCTCCACCAGCAGGTTCCTCTGCAGCCCATAGACGCCATGCCTATCGAGGACCACCTCATGTCTGCAGGAGGGACAGCGGAAGCGACCTCCAGATGCCATGGTTGTGCCTCCCCTGGTTGGCAGATAGGGATTGGAGGCCTGCTCTTGCCAAGCACCACAAGGAGAGGTGAATAAGACCATGTGAAAAACCATGGAAACCTCTATCTAAAGCACCAGGGCAAAACCACACCTGTAGGAGACAACTGATCAATATGGCCAGGGAGAGGGGACCTCCAAAAAGACTGAGCTTCAGGGTGAGGGGCTGGTTCCTCATCTTGTGCACATGGCCATATCCCTACAGCTACCAGGGGACACTGTAGTGGTTGGACTCAATGGTCTTAAAGGTCTTTTCCAACCTAAATGATTTTATGATTTTATTCTAATCTACTGCGAACTCAGCCCTGTCCCCTGGGGATGCCCAACTTTGGCTTCAAATTGCTCCTCCAGACTGTCTTACCAGATTCTAAAAGCAGTCCCCCAAAAGATGCCCACAAATCTGCTTTTCCATTCATTGCAGCCAGGGCTGCTCAGGAAGCAGAGTGTGCTGCACAGAGAAACCCACCTGGAAAATGTCGCTGGCGCATTTCCGACAGAGGTTGTGCTGGCAGGGCAGTATGACCACAGGCTTGGTGAACATCTCCAAGCAGATGGGGCAAATCAACTGCTTCTCCAAGTTATCCATGGTTTGCTGCTCTTTGGAGAAGGACTTGTAGTTCAGGGAAGTGCTCATCCCTAGCTCTTCCAGGGGCATACGCTCAGGATGGTGGCCTTGCCGGGCGGGTTCCAGGTGAATTTTCTTTGAGATAAGTCCAAGGCTGTGCCGCAGTCAGGGACTCTCTGGGTGGCTCTGGCTGGGGGACATTGTCTAAGCACGGGCCCGAAGGGAGCCGGGGCTGTTTTTAGCAGCGCAGCGTCACGAGATGCCATCCTGCCGTGTCCATATAAGCGTGTGAGAGGAAGACAGGCTGGGACAGGTGACAGCTGGCGGGGGGATGGGGGGGGTGGCCATCAGAGCCCTGTCTCTCCTCACTCACACATGGTGGCCTTCTCCCCTTGAGGAGGAGGAGGGTGAGCGATATGCAAATGCAATGCACTCCCTGCTTATCTCTGCACAGTAGTGAGAGCACAGGGCTGCTCCAGTCTACCCAGTTACAAACTACAACCTAAGAAAAAATCTGTTCTGAGCGAGCAGCCGTAATCATGAGGTGCAGGACATAGTCTCAGCAGGGTCCAGGATCCTGTTTTTCCAGTGTGAAGCACGTGTGTTTGCTGGACAAGACAAGAAGAGCGATGGCTGTGCTGCAGCTCAGACACTGCAGGGTGTGAACATGTTACCACCTTGAAAAACAGTTAAACAAAATTGCGTGCCTCTAATTGTACTGCAGTTTCTCCATTAGGATTTTTCTTCAGGAGCTGCAACATTAGAATCTAACATGAATACTCAACTCATTAACTCCACAGCAGCTTAAATATGCAACAACAACTCTCTTCAAATTTCCTGATGAGAAAGAGACACAGAAATATATATGAGAAGCTTTCATTGGCACTGCTGGAGGATGGGAGCTGATTGTATATGCTCCCTCTTTGCATAGTTTAATTCCAATATACTTTAGTTTGGAGCACTGCTGTGTTTGTGTCTGTTTATTAGACACTGATAGCCCTCTTAGCTTGGCACTTGCTTCGGAGTTATTTTTAAAATGACAATTTCCCAGATAATTTGTGGCATGTGATGCCTGATCTTAAGGGAAAGCCATCTGTGCTTCTGCTTGCCAATAATTTATCACACAACTGTACAGGCAACAAATATTTCATCCTCAAATTTGAGCCAGAGTCCCTGTATGTACTGTATAAAATCACCACTGTACTGTGCTTCTAACCAGAGTATCATCCTCTCTTTTAATTGATAAATATAATAGAGCATCAAAGCAAATCCCCTGCTCACCGTGGGGCGATTGATCACACTAAGTGTATTAGTGACTCGTTTATTCTCATTGCCTTGCTTATTGGGGTGAAACCCTGTACCCATTTGCAGCTGATTGAGCTGGAAATTCCCCTGCGTAACCACGACGTTTGGCAGCAGTCACACGAAACCAGATTTTTCTGGGAAGTTTGTGAAAGCCGGGTTAGACCATCTGCAATCACACCTTTGCTTCCACTGTCTGGTTCGGGCAAGAACTGGGAGCTGAGCAGGAGAAGCTGCTGCAGCAGCTGAGCCACAGACAGCTGAGGTTCAGCAGGGCTGGCAGAGAGAAGGCATTTCTCTTCCTTCCCTCCCTAGGGTGGCTGGGTCAGAGGGGACTTCGGTGTCTGGAGGAATTTGGACGCCTCATTCCTGCCTTCCTAACTCCGAGTCAGCTGCTCCTTAGACCTTCTTTAGTGAGGTTTAAAGAAAATGAAGCCAAGTTTCTCTCAAGGGACTGAGGGCAGGAAGACCTGCTTTAATCCCAGTCCTGGACAGAAATGCTGGGTGTCTGCCAGCCATCACTGAGAAGAAAATATCACTCTTTAATGTTTTTTTTTCAGTACAGTGTTCAGTAGTAGGGAGCATTTCCTGGCTTTGCTGAACCCTGGTTCCTAGAGATGCTCTTGCTTTTAAGTCCTCTGATTTTGCAGCTGAACAGCAGCTCATGGGCGGTAGACTGACATCCAGGAGAGCCTGGAAGTCTGGCTGCAAAGCACTGGGGTTAGGAGAGGGATTTGGAGGAGGAAGGAGAGGTTCAGTGATGTCCAGGTTCAGGTTTCAATGCCTTAATGACATCCCTGGGGTTTGCATTCACGGAATTCCCCTCTGCAGCCTCTTATCTGGTACCAGTGCTGTGAAGCTCTTGAGTGTCTCAGTCACAGAAGATCTGCTCTGGGGCTCTCTTGTATGACTGCGAAACAAAAAGTGTATTTTGGTCAGAGGAGAACTCCGATGTGATTTACCTTACAGATTTAGGGGCTTCAGGGGTGTAGCCCTCCCAATAGAATGTCCTGGTTTCCACACAGAGATCAGGATGGGAAATGGTGGTGGGGCCATACCCTTCAGCGAGGTGGGGTGACCCTGGTGGGTGTTTATGACAAGCTCTTTATCATCTTCCTGCAATTATCTGTATTCTCTGAGGTCTCAAAGCAGTGAATCCAAAAACACAGGCTGTGGTACTGTGGAATAACAAACTAGCAGTTTTAGCACCTTCACATACAACTTCACCAGCCTGCAGTTTCCCAACTCTCCATACATTACTTTTGGGAAGAGATGGGTGCGCCCCAGGCAAGGCAGGAAAGGGTGTCCAAAGCCCTGCATGTAGGAAGTGCTGCACGTGGGGACGAAATTGGGCTGCTCTGCTGCCCTCCTAAAAATAGGTCCTCTCTGGGGCTGGGGACAAGTTTCACAGATAACAAGCATGGGCTTGCTTTTCCACGCCTCCAAAAATGCTCCTTGCTGAGGACAAGAAAAGAAGGAAGGATATAAATAAAACAAAAGCAGTTGGAAAAATGGGAGAACACAGCAGCCAGGCAAGTGGCAGAACTCCATGGAGAGCAAGCGACCAAGGGCTTTACTCCTTCAGCCCATTCTGTGCTCTCCAGATGCAGCCCCAACTCTTTCCCTACCAGAACTTAAGGAATAAGTCACTGCAGAGCTCTAATTGTGGGAATTTTGACTGGGGATAGTTTTGATTCCTGATCAGACTGTAGCTGTTCCTCTCAAAGCCCACTGCTCTGTCATTAGGAGAGGACAGCAATGGTCTTAGCACCCAGCTCAGGCTGCCCAGCTGGTGTCAGCTCATCATTTGGCAGAGCCACAGCCTGTCTCAGGGTCAGGTTTCTTCCCAGCCTTGGTCTGCTCAACACAAACCACTCCTGCTGCTATTTCAGAACATCGCAGCACAGCTGAGCTGGCGGAGCAGAGAGGATGGGCAATTGTTCCTCTAGCACAATGCTGAGTTCAATTGTTCAAGGGGGAGGCTGGTTTGAAGGTTTTACTCAACACACATTACATTGGAGACCTACTGAGGCTTGGTCGCAGCTCACCACGCTGCTCTAGGGGATGTTTTGGTCCATCCCCATCTTGAGGGTCGTTACTTCAGTGCTGAATCTCTGTCTTGTTCTAGAAGACAAATGATTGAATGTTATGGCATTAGAGCTAAACACAAGTTGGGAGGGCAGGAAGGTTTTCTCAGAGCAAGGCATTACTTGAACCACTGGGGTTCTTGGTTGGCCTGAGACTGGTGACAGAGGTGGTACTCCTGTCCTTTAGTTCCTCTTGAAACTCCCGTTTTTCTCTCATGTGCTCCTTTGCCCTGTAAATGGTCTTTGTTGCAGAAATGCATTTTAAGCAACGATCAGGGATGTCATCTGCAGGAACATGGGCAGTTCCTCATTGTTACAGAGAAAGTCTTTTTAAAAATAAAAAATAAATAAAATAAAATGGTGGCACTTGGGCATCGAGCCATTGTCTCTCCCCTCACAACCCCCTGGTTTAGAACTTGAGCTCAGGTATTGTAAGCTGGCCAGGTGATGCTGAAGGAATGAAATCATTCTAATTTCTGCCAAGAGGAAGGGGCAGCATGTCTCCTGGGTAGGGAAGAAATAGGAGGAGATGCAGACTGAAGTAGAAGGGAAGAATTTAGGGTTTTAGGAGAAAATTAGCCATGAGAAGTGCATTGTTCCCCCACAAGGAAATACTTCTTGGTCAGCACAGCTGGAGGCGTAAGGTGGGGAGGAAGATGGGCTCTCTGCTTCTCGCTGTGTTGGGAGACCCTGCGGCAGAATGCCTGGGCACAAGGGAATGGCCCAGCTCATTTAATCTTCAAAAGCCACAACCCAAGCCAGGTTTTCCCTCATTTCTCCACCTACCTCTTTTATAAGTTTATCTACCTTGGCAACCTTGAGCAACTGTTTTTATTTGCATTTTGTCTTAACCTGTCTTGAATTATGGATGATTTCAGTGTAATTGGATACTAATGACTCGCTGCTTGCCAAAGGATGTGGTAAATCTTCACGTAGGGCTTGGGGCGCCCTACAAGCACTCTGCATTGGCAGCTTCTTCTCCATAATATTCAAAGCACTACTTCCTCCTGCTGCAGCCCCCCTAGACAGGAGAGGGAAAGTGTCTTCTAGAGCTCTGTCACCGTGTCCAGCTCTTACCTGCAAGCCTGGTTTCCCAGCTCTGGTTCAGCTTCCTCCAGGCATGATGATGTTCCCTGCTTGACCAAGCTTTTGCCTCAAATCCCTATGGTTGGCTGCAGTCCTCTCCTGGGTTTGAGTAGGATCCTGATCTCAGTATCACTGAGATACTGAGTGTATCTCAGTAAGACCTGCTTTCTGAAGTTGGAGATGGTTCTTGTCAGCCAAAACCCCTTCTTTGACCTCACCCTTTGTACCATCATTGTAGCAGGTAGCATTCCTGGGATCCCTGAGCCTTAGGGCATGAGAGCCCTAAGTCTTGCCTGGCCCAGGCATGCAGTGGATCATCTCTCTGGCTGCCCAGCTGCAAGAATGGGTGGGAATCCAAGCTGCTGAACTAGAAGGTGCCACCTCCATGCCTGTGAATGCCCATTTGCGATGACTGTGTTCCTATAGTGACATGCCCACCAGCCATTTGGACACACTCACCTCCTTTCATTAGCTTAGTGTTTTTTTTCAAGATTAATTCAGAGGAAAAATACTCAAAACCCATCTGCAAGAGAGGAGCTTTTTGCAAGTCTCTGCTTATGAGGGAGCTGCTGCCCTCCACACTTACCCCTCTGCCTTAGCCTGGGGCAATCAGGAGGATTATGGTCGCTCTTCACCGCCCACCTTCATGGCACCTGCAGAAAATGAAGAGAGCAAGGGGCATGACACATCTCCTGGCATTTGGGAACTGAATGATATTTTGATGTTTTTCTTTTTTCCTTCAAGCATGGATATTGCAGCAGGTGACACGATGTGGCTTGTTCCCAGCTTGTAGTTGCAAAGCTGTTCATCACAGTGGAGCAACATCAGATAGAGGTGCTGGTGGGAAAATGGAATTTCTACAGCACAGTCTCCACCCGCTCCTGGAGGATTTCAGGGTTCCCCCTTCCAAGAACAACAGTGCGGCTGAGATGAGAGATGGGAGCAGCACTGGGGACCCAGCACTTGGGACCAGGTTGTGCAGGACTTTGCTTGTGGTGAGCAGCTCCATGTTTTGCTGGTGTTGAGTCCGCCCACCTCAAGGGTCACAGGTCCCTGCAGGCCAAGCCTGCTCACACAGAGAAGACTCGTTCTGGGTTCTTTTGAAGACAAAATCTTCTTCCTTTACTCTTGCAGATAGATGTAGATGCCACCAGATACATTTACTGTCTCCCAGATAGGAGTCATTGCCAGGTGTGTTTTTCTGCAGACTGCATAGCACCTGTGATGGAAAAGAAGAATTGAAGGAAAAAGGAGAGGAAACCAGGAAAACCAGCAGAGTAGGAATGCTGGCTTTGTCATTTACTACATCCTAAGTAAGCCTATGTCCGTTAAACCCTTCTGTATAAAGGACCTCTATGCCATGTCGCACTCCATCTTCTTCTAGATCACCTCATGTGCCCCTTTATAGCACAATCAAAGGCCCAGAGCCGGTATCACATGCATCACCTCAAGTCGAGACGCCATGAAGATCTTTTACCCACCCCTGTCAGTCAGGACAGCTGAGGCTCTCATTTGTACAGGCTATCTGGTCTCATGCAAAGCACCATCCATAATGCTTGTTTAGCACCACATACAGTTACATGCAGCATGAGGAAAGACTACCCAGAGCTGAACTAGCCCCATAAGGACCATCATGGGAAAGAAGACTAGATAGAACTTGCCAAAACCTAGCTAAAAAAGCCCAATTTTTTAGCTTCAAAGAGAATAATAACTCGTATACTCATTTAGGTTGGAAAAGACCTTCAGATCTTCAAGTCTGACTATTAACATAACTGTCTTAAGCTCACTGCTAAACCATGTCTCTCAGCTCTGTATCCATAGGTAATACTCATTAGTTGGGAGAGACCTTTAAGAAAATACAAAAGCATAGAATACATTATTAGACCATTTTGTTAAATGCATATGATTACATTAATTCTTAGTAAATATCATACAAAATTATACCACTACAGAAACCAATGAGAGACTGTCAAAATCCATTGTTGTGAAGCGAGGTTCAATCTTTACTGCAGTGTTTCCACCTCTTTTCGGCTCTTTTTTTTCGTTTGGTTTTTTTTGAAAATTCAAACGGCAGCGGCGCCCCAGCCATCCCCAAGGGGCCAGGAAAAGTGACTGAAAGGCAACAAAACACAAGCGTCTCCTTCGAGCCGGAATCGAACCAGCGACCTAAGGATTCCCGTAAGGAGTAACCTCTACAGTCCTCCGCTCTACCAGCTGAGCTATCGAAGGGACCCGACTAACGCCGCCCAGCGGCCGCCCAAGGCGCCGCCCCAGCCTGGCCGAGCTCTGCGCACGCGCAGCGCGGAACCTCCCGCGCGTTGCGGGGCGCTGAGCAGGAGGCGGCGCGAAGGTTTTGCTCGTGTGGGGCCAGTGGCGCAATGGATAACGCGTCTGACTACGGATCAGAAGATTGTAGGTTCGACTCCTGCCTGGCTCGTGTTTGTTTTGTTCTACAACCGCGTTTTCCGTTGTCCGCAGAGCGTTAAACCCGGAAGGCTTCGTTCCCCCCACAGCGGGTGTCAGCAGGCCCCTCCGGCTGCTCTGGAAACGTGTGGGGCCTGCACACACTCCTCGTTGTTGTATTTTCAATAGCTGTTTCCTGCGTTATCTTCTCTGGAAATTACTATTACGGATCTGTGGGCACCCAGCAGTGACATGCAGGTGCCGAGGACATGGCATAGTATGCCGAGTGGCCTTTGGCCCCCTAGCCCAGTATGGTGAGCCTCACCAGGGCCAGTCACAGCCACAGGGAAAGATGGTGATGCACCCAGTCATCAGCACTGAGAAGCCATTTCAGTTAATTATCAAATTCAACATTTTTAGTGTTAAACTGTCTCTCAATCCACAGATTGAGGCTGCTTTGTAGTTGTGGGGTGTCCTCAGCCCTAGCGCTGCTTTGAGCAGTCGCTGTACACATCAAAATTCAGTGTCTGCAGAATCAAACCCTTCTCATCTAGCCACAGAACAAAGACTGATAATCAAGCTGAAGGACAATCACCTCTCCTCATGCCTGGTGGCCATTTGCTACAAAGACTACAGTCTGCATCACCACAGAGCTGCTGGTCGCCTTCAGAGACCTCATGGTAGTCCACCACGTCCTCCCTGAGACTAGCTGCTCTGCTCCAAGCTTCTGAGGTGTAACCAGGGCTTAAGGGAGCCTTCCCCAGGTAATTGGTGGGTGTCTTGATTGTGCTGGTTGTAATTAGAGCATTTGAAAAGTTTAGGTCTAGTTGGTGGGTTTTTATACCATTTTCAGCTTTGCTTTGGAAGACACACTAACCCAATAATGATGTGCTGGCTGTTCAAGTGTTGTTAAATAAGAACCCCAGAAGCTATCAGAACCAGAAAAACCTTTTCCAGATTGTGATTTCCTGTTCACCAGTGACAGTTGAGACAAGAACCAGCATCAGGCTTTCTAAACACCTAAGAAAGAAACAAGTGATCCTTTGGCTTGTTTAGTTGGGAGTGGAAGTTTGCATAGACAGGATAGAGACCTTGGTGTAGCCTTTCAGTGCTTAAAGGGGCCAATAAGAAAGCTGTGGGACAGACTTTGTAGCAAGGGCTGCTGTGGCAGGACAAGGGCTGATGGCTTAAACTGAAAGAGGGGTGATACAGACTGTATATAATGATGACCTTTGTGGTGAGATTCTGGCCCAGGTTGCCCAGAAGCCCTCTGTGTGGAATCATCCCAGGTCACATTGTACCCTGGGGATGTGAGCAGCCTGCTCTGGTTGAAGGTGCCCCCGTTCACTGCGGAGCCAGCGACTGGGTGACCTTTAAGGCCAAAGCGGTGTCTGGTTCTGCCAGGTGAAAACAAAACCCCTGGTGTGCACAATATGAGAAAAAGAGAAACGCGAGCCAGGCAGGAGTCGAACCTACAATCTTCTGATCCGTAGTCAGACGCGTTATCCATTGCGCCACTGGCCCCGCACGACGAGCATTTCTCCTGACTATCCCCTGTCCCCGCCCCGCCTGGTGCGCAGCATTGCGCATGCGCCAGAGACTGCACCAGGCTCTTGATGCGTGGCGGCGAGCGCCCGGTAGGTCCCTTCGATAGCTCAGCTGGTAGAGCGGAGGACTGTAGAGGTTACTCCTTACGGGAATCCTTAGGTCGCTGGTTCGATTCCGGCTCGAAGGAGACGGCTGCTGTTTTTCTCTTTTTGTAATTCTTATTTTTAAACTATCTGCGCTTTAAGCACTTCCAGACACGGTTGATTTTCTCTGTGATCTGTCTGTTGTGCTCACAGGCTGTCAGATGCAGCCGCCGCTGCGGGAACAGAGGCCGCAGTGCCCACTGCAGGACTGCCAACACATCCCTAGGTCTCAAGGGAAAACAGGGTGCTTCTTGTCCTCACTTAGCCACAAGTCAGCACAGGACGGACCTGTTGAGAACCCTTCATCTCATGCTGGCTAATTAGGATGTTGGTGTTCTAAGGGTCTTTTTTTCCAGACCTCCTCTCCTCTTTCCCAAATGAGGTGATGGAAATATCCTAACCCATCTGCATGCCGTTGCAACAGCATTTCCAACCCCGGATGGGATTAGTTTACTTTCCCTGCTGCTAGGAAATCAATTGTCCTTACCAGTGTCCCTTGGAGTTGTCCCATATTATTTCTTTCGCAGCCCTGGGATGGGTGAAACCAACAGGAAGGACTGAGTCCTGTGTGAACCTCTGCACTTCCATCTCTCAAAGGGAAATGGGATGCTGGCGTAGCTGAGTTTGGCTCATGAAAGGAAGGAAGGGAATCATTGTCCTCTGTGGTCTGTCTCTTACTCTGTAACAGCACAATGAACATTTCTTTTCAGTGGGAAACAACAGCATATAAAAAGAAATCATTAATTTTTAACCATGCTTAGTTTTGTATGCTTCATCATTTTCCTTTAATGATTTTATTCTAAAAACAGGCTGAGATGTCCATCCTTTCTGACAAAAATCATACCCACACCCCAGGTATTCATTCTGAGGGAAGCAATGAAGTTAAATAACATACAATTTTGACTGATGGTTTTTTGGATTATCTGAGTGGTTTTTCCCACAGGCTTGTTGTGGGGAGAAAACTGACGAAACTGCCTACATAACCAGTTTTGTTGATGGTAGAGCTAAATCTTCTACTGTTCTTCCAGTCTGCATTTCTGGTGAAGCTGGGCTTGAGTTAAAATCTAAACATGCAAAAGGGCAGCTCTTGGAGACGACATCCTTCATAGTCACACTCTCTGCACACACCTCTTGCTGGGGGAAATAATTCCATCTAGGAATCGATGCCAGCAAAACTACTGTGTTGTATCACCCCATCACACTTCCGGTTTAGCTTTTTTACATAGACAAGAATTCTGCATCACATAAAGACTTTGCAATGTGCAGCCTTAGCTGCACATAGGCAGATGCTCCTCTTCAGGGAAACTCTGAGTTGCTATGCACTGCAGGTTGGGGTGCAAAGCCATAATTTTGGCCTCTACAGCTTACCAGGCTGCTACCGGAATGAGGAGTGGAAAATCGAAAGGAAGGCTACAGTTAATA
The DNA here is from genome assembly GCA_028565055.1 of Phoeniculus purpureus. NCBI lineage: Eukaryota > Metazoa > Chordata > Aves > Bucerotiformes > Phoeniculidae > Phoeniculus > Phoeniculus purpureus. The sequence goes on along the minus strand of JAOXOE010000343.1, from coordinate 31,339,484 downwards.
CATAAAACCTTTATTAGTGCCAGCGGCTAACAGCAAAGGGAGATGGGAATGTACAGTGCTTTACATATAAATAAATGCAGCGAAACAGAACAAAAATCTACACATGTTGAGAAGATTGATGGGTGTGCAGCTGAACTTTGCACACATCACAGAATCATAGTTCCCTTCACCAGATGACCTTTGCTGAAGAACAAACAAATGGGTCAAATCCCATAGTACAGTTAGAGCTGGGTTAATGGTTGGACTCAATGATCTCAAAGGTATTATCTAACTAAATGATTCTGTGATTCTATTCTATGAAGAGCTGAATCCTGATTCACCCTTCTTCCATGTATCCTCAGAATAGCTGATCCAAACAGCAGGGAAAAGCAGATGCTCTGGTACTCTGAAAACAAAGGTTCCCCCTCCAATTAAAAAACGGGTTCATATAATCACATTTTCTAGCAATTCCTGGAGAACCCACCCAAAGGCTTGGTCATTGTTTTGTTCTGGGGTTCTGGCTGTCTGAGGAAACATGCTATTTCTCTTCTGACAGAGAGACACATGCAGCAATCTTTACACACATGCAGCAGCTTGCCCACTGCTGCACTGCACTGTGAAGGTAATCTCTCATCTAGAAAGAAAAATCTCTCATGTAGAAAGAGCAAAGACATGCCTCATGGTAGATCTGAATGCCCTGGAGACCATTTCCTTTATTTCAGTAAACTTTGTCTGTGGCCCGTGGAGTGGGTTCCTGAGAGATCACACTATCAATAAGGAGAAATTCAGCAGATTATGTCTTAAACTACAATGCTAAACAGTCAAGTGCTAAGGGGCAGCAGCAGATTCTGGGTAACTGTTGTCATTAAATTACACATAGGTTGTGCCTAGAGCTTTGCAGGGCTAAGCGGTATTAGGGGCCTCATTTCTTCATGCTTGCTTTAGCCAACATCACCCTGCACTGATCTGTGCAGCAGGACACCTGAACGTGCCCCTCATTGCTTGGTTTAAAATCACAAAGCACCTGTGCCCGGGCAGTGGACAGGATTTGAGCTCATTCCTGAGCCAGGCTGGGAGGAGGACAGTTGCTCCTCTGCTTCTTGCCAGCCCTGCCAGTTCTGTGCTGCCCCCAGTGTCCTGGTGGGATGGCTCCCAGCCCAGTGGCAATGGGGCTGGCAGCCAAGGGCACAGGGGGGATAAGCAAACTGGCAGAAGGCTCTTGGCTGGGGACCAACTTCTAGCATGTTACAGCTGGGGCTGTGACAGACCCTTCCAGGCAGGCTCAGGGGAGCCTTCCAAGGACTCTGGGGAGACAAGGGAGGCTGTGGGGCAGCTTAGGGCCATTCTCCCCCTCCATGGGGTGTTTGCCTACCATCTCCTGGGTTGGCAGCTTGTGTAAGGGATGATGCAAAACCTGCCCATGCTTCTCTGGTGCTAGATGAGGTTGTTGGATCTGAAGTTAGCTGCCCTGTCAGCACCAGCAGAACAATCCCCAGGCACCTGTCCTGGATCATGTTTCTCATTACTAAGGCACTAGCTGCTGTCCAAGGAGTGTTTCCTCTCTGGGAAGCACAGCTCCATCTGCCTAGGCCACCCACCTCCCCTCTGATTGCTCCTAAAGAGCGTTTGCAGGACCACTGCGCAGAACCAATTCACATGCAGCAAATCTGCTGCACATGAGGAACATTCCTGAGGCAGAGGGAGACCAAGTGGTGTCCAGAAAACGAGACAGGACTGTGACTGGGAGATGAAAACACAACTGAAGGCACAGAGGAGAGCAACTGTACCCAAGGGATTATTGATAGAGAGAAGGACCATATTGAGCCTGGCAGTTTGAGGCCATGAGAGACCAGTATGCTGGTCTGTATAGCTCTATACTGGCCATAGGTTTCTCCTCATTGAGTGCAGGCATCAACCTGTTTATTGGAAGTGGAAAATTCTGCCTTGATAGGAAATTATTTTTAAGTTACTCTTGGTTAGCTGAAAGACAACTACAAACACAGGCTTCAGAGCTTTAGAGTGTTTCTTCTCACTGTGATGCTCAGTGTGAAGCACCAGCAGGTTGCTCTAGGAGTCCGTGTGGTAGCTCCGGTGGCCATCCCCTATCAGCTGCGTCTTCTCGGTCACATTAGTTGGCTGAAGCACGATAGGAGTTTCTCCATCTAAATTGGAGAGCAGGACAAAGAAATACTTGATGAATCCCCTAGTTGGTACCAAAGTCAGATTTCTCGTTAGCAGCACAATGTTTTATCTTAGCTTTGGCTTCATAGCCAGCTGGGTGCGATCTGAAGGGGTGGCAGTGCCCGTACTGCATCTACAAATATTCTTTCCCACAGGCAGGAGCTGATTTCTGTGTAACTGTTGTTAATAAACTGGACATTAACTGTGCCTGGTGCTTTACAGAGATTTGCAGGGAAAAGGTTCCTGCAAATGTCTAGCTCTAACGAGTGCTGTTGTGAGTCAGCAAGCACCAACCTTGATGGCATTTGCGAGAATGGGACAGAAATGAGTCTTGATGGAGGTGAAGTTAACAGTAAAGCAAGAGAGGGTTAAAAGGAAAAAAATAGTATTTAGAAATCATATCTACCCCAAAAGCCAGGCAGTCAAATGCAAATGTTAAAGTACATTTTGAAGTCTTAGGTCACATTTATACCAATAGGATTTTGAGAATTATGACTGTGGAGCTGCCCAAACCTCCTGTTATCACTTTATAAATTCCTCACTGCCTTGTACTTCCTCGTTCCACGTAGTTACATGTTTGACTTTCCAATATATCTGTAAAAATGGGGTTTGTTGTAGAGTGTAGGAAAGCGAAGCCCTCACTGAGCTCCCTGATGGCTGTTGTGTTCTTTCTGATAATGAACAAGGTTTGGCTGCCCTTCTCCTGGGCCTCCTTCCAACCCACTGGGGATTTTTTTGGGGGAGGAGGGGACTCAAAACTCATAGGCTGACTTTTAAAGGCTCAGCCATCTCAGTGAAGTGTTTTCATACAGAGACATTTGGAGTCCCTCTGTCTTGGTTCTAGCACAGCCTTCACAGTAATTGAATACAAACGATGACTTTTTTTTGCCGAATGACCGAATGTTCAGAAAAAACCTCACCTGACATTTCCTCCTGTTTACATGGCCGTTGATGAGCTGAATCACGGGTAGAAGTTGTAACGTACAGGAGTAACTTAACCCAGAGCAGGAATCTCACCACATGCCATACGGCTTCCCCGCAGTGGGGGTAGGACAACTTGGACTCCGTCAAGGTGAAAGACAAGAGTGATTAAATGCAGAGTAGCTTCTCAGTGTGGGCAATTCTGTTTTTAGACCCAAGGTCAAACACAGCTATATTTCATAACTTCTAAAAGTACATGAGTAATTAACGCTTGGAGCTCCGCTTGGGCTCTGATGCCTTTGGCAGCTCCAATCCATTTTTGGGTTCCTATGCATTTCCCACATTTTGGAGCAGTGCTCCCTCCCACCTTCAGCTGCTTCCATGTTGTTCATTTTCTGGATGATGGTTGATGGAGGGCAGAGACCGGCAGTTCATGTTGTGTGATACCCAGATGTGTGACAAAAGGACATGGCCTCCTGCAAACCCACCCTGTTGTTTCCAGTGGCTCTGCAGGTGTTCCTGAGCTCACACCTCCAATGGGTGCCTACACCCCTCTAAAGTTCATGATGATTTTCATCAGAACAGAGACCCATAGTATTATAAACTGCACCAGTCTAGGTTGCTAATGGAGAGCTGCAGGATTCACAGTTTAAACTGCTTTCTATAGATAGCTCTTGCTCACTGTTCGCCTACATGGGTATCATATGGAGTGCGGAGGAGACAATGAAGTGCTAAAAAACTTACTGCTTCTGACTTGGGAAAGTGCTTTTATTTCAGGTTCTTTTTTTTCCCTTTTCTTTCTTTCTTTCTTCTTTTTTTCTCTCCCAGATTTCACTTTCTGTAAGATCAAAGTTGCTCTAGAGATGTCTTGCTTTGTTCTTACAGAGAGGAGAGGAGAATAAACCTGCCAAATGGCTTGAGTGCATCTCTCCAGCCTGAAGCACTAAGGCAAATGAGGTGCCAGTGGCACTTGTCCTTCCAAGTTCCACCTTTGTGTTTCAAAGGGTAGATTTGCATTAGATCTGAGGAAGAAATTGCTCACTATGAGGGCAGTGAGGCACTGGAACTAGTTGCCCAAATAAATAATGAATGCTCCATCCCTGAAGGGGTTTAAGACCACGGTGGATGGGGCTCTGGGGAACACAGTCTAGTGAGAGATGTCTCTGCCCATGACTGAGGGATTGGAACTGGATGACATCTGAAGTTCTTTCCAACCCAAACCATTCTATGATTCTATGAAATTTGGCTTTGGTGTCATAGACCCATAAATCTTGAGACCTATTTGTTTAGATTTGCATGTTTCAGATGCCAAACATCATGCAGTGTATCCTATTTGCTTCAAATAAGGCATTTTGGCTATAAAGTTTTCACTAATAGTTGTTTTATCAGGTACGATCAGTTTTCAAGCTGACTACCTCAACAAGCCTCTGGGCAAAACCAGTTTAAAAGCAGCTCCACAGGCTGGCATCTCAGTTATATAAATAACATTTGGTTCAACTACTACAAGTGTTTTCTTACATATTTACGGGAGAGTAAATTTGTGTGAAAAGTTAGAGGGGGGGAAAAAAAACCCCCCTTTTGCTAAGGGGACATGACATTTGCAATCTGGCAGTGCTAATTTAAGCGTATGGAACGTAAGAATATAACAGCATGAGACCTTCCCATAACAATGAGAGAGAAAAAAACATGAGCTGACTAGTTAGGTCCTTCCTCATAAACAAGCATAATCCTAATTGTAGTTTATATAACTATGCCCCCAAAGGTCTTCCCCTTACACCTTGGTCTCTTATTGCTGGAGGAGGATAGTTTCCTCTCTCAGCCTGTCCTGCAAGTGTCCAAGTCAAATCAGTTAGAGATGTTTCTGCTTGCCCTGAATCCCTTTTTCATGGTTTTTCAACCCCTCCAGGGATGGGGACTCCACCACTGCCCTGGACAGCCTGGGCCAAGCCCTGACTACCCATTATGGGGACAAAAGTGTTCCTCATGGTCAACCTAAACCTGTCCTGACACAATTTAATGCCCTTTCCTTTTGTACTTTCGCTTGCTCTTTGGACAAGAGACTGACCTTCACCTTGCTCCAGCATCCTTTGAGGGAGTTACGGAGAGTGAGAAGGTCTCCCCTGGGCAGTTCCCATGCCAACTCTCTTTGATTACTGTGCAATCTGGAAACTTTGCACCTCTTGTTGAAGCCTTTTCTTTAATGGGTACAGTTGCCCCATCACAGTCAGTGACAAAATTTACACTAATAAAAATCAAATGACAGCTTATTGAGCAGCTCATCTGTGGTGAGCATCAGCCCGGGCAGACCCTAGTGTATGAGTATAAGATCTGAGATATGAAGCATGTGGATGTGTGGGCTACAGAGTGAGCATTGTCTGTTAAGATGAACTCTGAAACTTCTAATGTTTATGTGTTTCCTAAGAGATGCAGGAGGTATTTAATTGTTTGTGCCCTAAGTTTAGTTTTTCATTAACACTCCAACCTGGGAAGTTCCTCAGGTGGTGGTGTTAGCTGAGAGTGAGCTGGCACATCTCCACTGATGTCTGGAAACAGCCTCAGCATCGTGAGCAGAACATCTGGTTTACGGGCATTACAGATTGTTTTGAACAGCTTTGGCACACAGTAAGCCCTTCCAGTACACACCTCTTTCCATGTCCTTCTTAATTTGCTCTTCCAAATCTTCTGGAGACACACAGAACTCCTGCTCTTCCCCTTCATGTGCTTTGGGTTTACACTTCCCACAGCAGCAGTTGAAGCAGCAGCAGAGGCAGCAGCAGAGATAGCAGCCCGTCAGCAGACCACAGACCACAAAGAGGCCCTGGGTCAAACACAGTGGGAGGAAGACTCCATGAGCAACCACATTCCTCCAGCTTGTGGCAGCCTCTGGCAGCTAGAGGTAGAATCTCATAGGAACTTGATTTCCCAAGTGCTTGGCATTCAGAGCCGAGTCCAGCCACTGGCCAAATGCCTAAACAAGGACCAGATCTCCAAGGTTCTCCTCACTCACTGGCCCCTACTTGCCACTCAGAACCACATCCACAAAGAAGACACCAACCAACATCTCCCCCACTGCATGCTCAACACTGAAAAGTCTGTCTCCAAGCCTGTCTCCAGTTGATGGCCCTCAGAAAAAACTTTCATGCAGGATGCAAAACCCCACCCACCTCAAAATGATTCATTTCTCCTCCAAAAATGACTCATCTGTCCAAGATCATTTTCACAAACACTTATTTACCAACAGGTTCTTCTCAATAACAAAGCTGAGAGAAGACGCGAAGACTCAAATGCATACCACAGAACTTCCGGGACTGAAGCAAGGCAGCCAAATTAGGACTGGCCACCCCACATAGTTAATGCGAGATTAAAAGCCCTTCCATTAAAACACGAGGGTGTTTCTCCCCCCATTAACCCCTGCAGGAGCCCCCAGGTGACAATTCCTGACTGAGACTCCTTGCTATGGTTCTGTGTTAAGGTTGTCTGGCTGTTTGTCATTTATGCTTTAATGGAGAATAAATCACCACAGCAGATAGAATGAAAGAAGACAGGTTAAAAGTGTGTAAGGGACAAATTATGCATGATACCGTAGATGTTTGGGGATTTCATACTCTTGTATTAGCATAGCTGGTAAATCAAGATTCATTTTACTGATGGGGAAGAGAATTTGCCAGGAATATTGGTAGTTGAAGAGGGTGATAAGGAGCCAAAGCTGTGGTCTTTACTGTCTTCTACCAGAATTAAAGAAATTAGGGGTCCTGGGGCCACCCCCAGCTCAAATAGTATTATGATGGCCAACATAAAACTCCAAAGCTGAGCCAGCATTAGTGCACGAGTTAAAAAGAGATGAGGAATAGTGAGCTCAGCTTGCAAAAAAAATCCCACTTGGTGGCCTGTTCATGCTTTGGAGGTGGCACAATTTGGGGTTGGGGGAGAGATGGGTACACCATCTGTGACAATGCTCAAATGAGTCTCTCTGCATACTTCAGGTTTTTTTTGTACGGAATCCTTAAAAATCAGGAGCAGCACTTCCTTCTGTTGGGACACTCAGATGTCTCACCTCTGGAACAATTCTTACTTCCTCCTTTAGCTGTGGGGGACTCATCAGCTTCTCTCTGTGCTCTGCACTGTTCTCCTTAGCAATCAAAGTGACTGTGGTTATTGCTGCTCCCATGACAGAGGGTTTTCTACTTATAACCCCCCCTGTTGAAGATCAGTGAGCAGAAGAGGAAATTTAAAAATCAGCAAAGAGTGAGGAAAACTGAAGAGTCTATTAACTGCCCTCTGGACTCTAAGGCAACATGTCCTGGCACCTGAGCTGTGACAGAGCAGCTGATGGAAGGAGTGGAGAGCAAAGACAAGAGGGAGTAATGCAGCAGGAGAAAACAGGGGCTGTGCTGGGGAGTCCAACAGTACTCAGCCTCCAGGCCCCTTCTGAATGTGCCACTGTGCAAGTGTCACCTAAACCACTTTGTCTAATTCATCAGTTTCACACAGTGTTCTGCATCTGAGCAGCTTCTCATCCAGCTTCAGCAGACAATTTGTGACCCACAAAGTGCCCAGGTGACTTCCCAGCTGGAAAGGGGCTGTGGGGCAGTGCAGCATTGGCCTGACCCGTGCTGACATCAGGAAACCCAGTTCCATAGTTCTTAGATCAGAGCTGTTGCAGTGTGCTGGCTTCACACAGTAGAGACCCCTTTCCCAAGGATCCCAGCAAAGCCCTCACTCTCACGTGCTTCTGCTGCTGGCAATAGCCAGGGACAGGATGGATTTTGCACCTTTGTGATTCTGTTGGCTTGTTGAGTTTCTGTAACATTTCAATATTTGCAGAAACATCTGAATTTGATGCACACAAAGATCAGAGGATGCCAGCGATGTAAGAGAGTGCACAAGCACAACTCCTCAGGACCGACATAGCCCAGGAGGTCATTTTCCTTGACCAATATGGCAGAGTCTGATGGCTCACTCTTCTCTTTCCCTACTCTTCCCCTCCCCTCCACCCTTCTCACCTTTTCTTCCACTTCCCTCATTCTGTCACCAGGTGACTGACACGACTCTGCAACCCCAGTGTCGGGTATTATTGTTGCTTACTTACAACGTGTGCTATATATAGTGAAGAACACGGCTAAATTTGTCGTGTAATAACTTATTAACTGGTTGTCACATAAGTGAGTCCTCTAGTTTTTGAACACTGAGTCATTTTTATTTAGTCATTACGGAAAAGAAAGTCAAAATTAACCCGGATCACTGGGTTCAATCTAATTAGTGTCTGGAAGTGTTACAAAACGCTCACACTACTTAACTGTTTACCAAGTTGAAAAGAGAACGATTCTGAGTTGATGTTATGTTCTGCCACTGTCAATTTCTCAGATAATGCTGCTGGGTTTTAATTAAGCTTTTAGCAGCATTTATATTCAGATCCTGCTGTTTGCTCAGCCTGTAGAGAGGCAATGTGTTTCAGGGGGTTCCTCATGCATGTGCATTGTCACGTTTGGTTTCCAGCAGACAATAACACCTTACCTTCGCCCACCAGCTCGAGAGCATGAAGTAGGTGTTGACGTTCTCTTCACCAAACTGCTCAGCCACATAGAGCCCTAAGGACCCGTATTTGTCATAGATATTCCGCTTGGACACATCGGTCAGCGTGGCATGAGCGTTGTTGATCTCTTTAAATTTTTCTGCGGCTTCTGGATCGTCTGGATTCTTGTCGGGATGGTATTTCAGAGCCAGTTTTCTGAAACATGAAAAAAACAGCAGATAGAAGGAAAATAAGTCATGTGTATGTGTGCACGTGCACAGGCACTTACAGAACTCTGCAGAACATTTTAATAGGAATAAACTTCTGAACAGTGTGCTCAGCCTTCTTTCTCCCAGCTCTGATGGATTCAGTGGAAGAAAAGTGACACAAAGGGACCAAACATTAAAGATCTGGTACAAGAGACGCTCCTGTTACACTGAGCATGATTGTGTGTCCGTATCTAGTCAGCTCCTATCTTAGAGGAGCCAGGGATGTGTGCTGAGGGCACAGGTTGTAGTATCAGAAGAGCTCACGGGTGTCTGTATCAGTGTGATTGCCAACTTACTTGCATAATTTAGCAGGTTTCAACAAAGATTTTGGTAAATTCTGTTTACAAACTGATGGTCATACAGCTTATACCATCAACATCCTCTCGAATCTTAAATATGAACATTAGATACGGCACTGCTGGGTTGACGTGCAGACTTGGTGATCTTGAAGGTCTCTTCTAACCTCAACGGTTCTGTGGTTCGGTGATTTTCCCAGCACATTTATTCACCGACTGGTGCTGACCTCTAGTGGCATCAGAAGCCGCTTCGTGGTGGCTCAAACCCCGAGTCTCATCTCAGCCAAGCAGAGTATCCCAAAGGATATTCCAGACTATACACCATCAACATAAAAAGCTGGAGGAAGAAGAACTACGAGGGGAAGTCTTGGAGTTATGGGGTTTGTCTTCCCAAGTCCCTGTTCTGTGAGATGGTGCCTGGGTTTCCTGGGTATGGCTGAACACCTCCCTTCCTGTGGGAAGTGGGGAAGGAACTGCTTGTTGAGTTTTCCTTGTGCATGGCTTTTGCTTTACCTATTTAATCAGTTTTCTCTGAACCTATGAGTTTTCTCACTTTTCCAATTCTATTCCAAATCCCACCGATGGAGTGAGTGAGAGGCTGCATGGTGCTGAGCTGCGACCAAGGTTGAACCACAGTGTTCTCTGGGGAAAATGTAACTGCTGTGCTCCTGGTAAAAGTTCCTGACTTGGAGACATTGTGCCAGTATCAAGTCTGACATGAGCAGGCTCTGCCAACGTCTTCTCCAGTTCTGTATGCTGAACTCAAGCAATGTGCTCATAGATCCCAAATAACTCCTTAAATATGTCTCTAATACTGTGAGGAGGTTGGCATTCAGTCAGATTTAACACACTGTGCATGTGGTACCTTAAACACATGTTCACATGTGTTGTATTTCACATGTGGCACCTTAAACATAATAAAAAATGGAAGAGGAGAACTGGAAAAACAAGCTAAGTCTTACATGACTAATGACACTATGTGCCATCCAAGAATTCAGATACCTTGTGCAATCTATCTCTCCTCTTAGGTGAAAACAAACCTCCATGGAGGAGGTTTTCCTTTCAAAACACACGTGTGTTTGCCAGGGCCTGAATACTCCATCTCCAGCTTTTACTTATTTTTGCCCACATACAAAGACATCTTCTACCCTCTCTGTACCGCAAATGATACCCAAAAATTCAAATTTTAGAGAAAGTGTAGTTTTGAAAAAGTGAAAAGTAGAGAAATGTGCAAAAGGCAAGATCAAACTGGCCAGGTTAGGCTTGGAGAAGAAGAGGATAAGAGGGCTTGCATGAGACCTTCCAGCTTGTCAAAGGAGGTTACCAAGGATGTTGGGCTAGATGTTTCACGCTGTGCTTTGGCTAGGTTGAAGCTGCATGAGTGTGTGATGGGCGAGGGGTTGGGCAGGGCCCCATGGTTCCTTCGATAGCTCAGCTGGTAGAGCAGAGGACTGTAGGCTACTTGCACAGCCATCCTTAGGTCGCTGGTTCAACTCCAGCTCGAAGGAGTGCCCTTTTGGCTCTGAACACACCCTTGGTACCTCCGCCCTTTGGCCCTTCCCTAGCTGGCTAGTCTTTGAGGGACGGCCAGCCTGCAGCTCCTGCCTGAGGTGGGGGAGATGAGCAACCATGGGTGTTTTTGGATGAGTTCTGGGCAGGGGATGATGGTACCTGAGCACTGGGGTTGTCAGGGATGACCTCCAAAGGGAAAGTGAGTGGAGTGTGACTTTGGGTGCCACCTGTGTCAGGGTTGGGTTTCTAGGTGGGGAGGGACCTCAGGTAGGGGCCACAGGCAGGGGAATTAGCTCAAGTGGTAGAGCGCTCGCTTAGCATGCGAGAGGCAGCGGGATCGATGCCCGCATTCTCCAGTGCTTTTCATTCCTCTGGCATGGACACAAGGGCCATTACTGCCGGTCCTCTCTCTCCTGCAGTCTGTGCAGAGACCATGGTCTACACAGGCTTGGCAGAGCATGTTACTGTGCAGAGCTGCACCAAGACAAGTAGAAGTATCTTACTTTGTCCCTCTTGGATTGACAGTCACCCAGAGTTATGCCAGACACTGTGTCCAGCTTGGAGCTTCCTCACAGAGGAAAGACATTGAGTTGGGATAAGGGAGTTGTGATTGTTTAGTTTGAAGAACAGAAGGCTGAGAGGAGACCTTATTGCCCTTTACAGCTATGTGCAAGGAGGTTGTAGAGAGGCCAGTGCTGGTGTGGTGTCTTCTCCCATATAACTCATGACAGGACAAGCAGAAACAGTGACAAGTTGCGCCAGTGGAAGCTCAGGTTGGAAATTGGGAAAAAATTCTTTAGTGAGAGTGTAGTTAACGTTGGAACAGGCTGTCCAGGGAAGTGGGAGTCACCATCCCTGGAGGCATTCAAACAGCAAATTGATGTGGCACTTTGCGATGTAGTCTAATGCTCATGGAGGCACTGGGTTGAAGGTTGTACTTGATGATCTTGGAGGCTCTTTTAAACCTAAACAATTCTGTATTTTTTTGTGATTCTGTGGTATAAAGTAAACAGATCAACCACAATGCAGGGCCACCAATGAACTGATGGGATGAAGGGATTCCTCTGTGTTGATGGGTTGAGAACAGTGGGCACTTTCAGCTTGGAGAAGAAGAGGATCAGAGGGCTTACACGTGACCTTCCAGCTTGTCAAAGGAGATTACCAAGGATGTTGGGCTAGATGTTTCATGCTGTGCTTTGGCTAGGTTGAAGCTGCATGAGTGTGTGATGGGCAAGGGGTTGGGTAGTGCCCCATGGTTCCTTCGATAGCTCAGCTGGTAGAGCGGAGGACTGTAGGCTACTTGCACAGCCATCCTTAGGTCGCTGGTTCAACTCCAGCTCGAAGGAGTGCCCTTTTGGCTCTGAACACACCCTTGGTACCTCCGCCCTTTGGCCCTTCCCTAGCTGGCTAGTCTTTGAGGGACGGCCAGCCTGCAGCTCCTGCCTGAGGTGGGGGAGATGAGCAACCATGGGTGTTTTTGGATGAGTTCTGGGCAGGGGATGATGGTACCTGAGCACTGGGGTTGTCAGGGATGACCTCCAAAGGGAAAGTGAGTGGAGTGTGACTTTGGGTGCCACCTGTGTCAGGGTTGGGTTTCTAGGTGGGGAGGGACCTCAGGTAGGGGCCACAGGCAGGGGAATTAGCTCAAGTGGTAGAGCGCTCGCTTAGCATGCGAGAGGCAGCGGGATCGATGCCCGCATTCTCCAGTGCTTTTCACTCCTCTGGCATGGACATAAGGGCCATTACTCTCTCTCTTTCCTCTCTGGATCCCATCACTTGCCCAGATGTTGAGAGCATCCAGGTTTGTGTTAACATCATCTCAGGCCAATGGCACAGTGTAGACAATCCATCTTCCCTCCTTGTTTGGCATCATTAAATGGGATTTAAGCACTGCTCTCATTTTCTACTATAGTTCTCAGTCTTCAGTGTTTCATGAGCTGCCCTTCTTAGTATTTTTTTTGTGAGCTGCCTATCTAAGTGCATCTTTTCAAATCTCTGGTGAATACGTAAGAAATACAGTGCTGCTACATCTTACTCAGTGTCAGACTGGAAAGCCGAAGTCAAAGTGAGAGTTTAAATGACTGTGCCCCAAAGAGTTTCCGAAGGATATTTTTGTAGGGTAAGATGAGTAGATATCCTTTGAATTTCTGCTGATTATAAGCTTATTAGCTTTACTCCTTGATAAATCAGGCACAGAGTGGTGCCTCTATCATGTTTATTAAAAAGTTAATTGTGCTCTGGGCTGTGGTGGTATGATTAATACTTACTTAATGAATAATGGCAAGAAACTCAGAGTCAGGTATTGCTGGTTTTATACCTTGCACTAAAGAATACCGGTTCAGCAGCAGATTTTTGGATTAGCATAAATTAAAAGATAATTAAAGCAAATCTATGAGACTGACTCATCATTTTGTCTTGCAAATATTTACAGCTACTCCATTAAATGCGAATCCCTCTGACATTTCCACTTTAGTCAGAAGCAGCCTTTTTTTTGCTATAATTACTAATAAAGATGGATAAAGCACCGCTGTCAGTTTTACCATCAGTTACTCTGTAAGTCATCCGTATTCATGTTTGGTGTTAAATAAAGTTAGTTCCATCCAACATTCTTCCATGACAACTCTCTCCTTGGGGGGTTAAGGTCTCTTTTCCATAAAATTAAATGTTAAAGCAGTATCAAAACATGAGGTGTGATACAGAGGTTAGTTCCTGCAGCCAGGCTATACAGGGACACAGAAAGTGCAAGTCATAAGTGAATTTGATACTGTAGTAAGTTTATCCATGGTGCTACAGTTATGCAAGGCAACAGAACCATGAGAAGTCAACGGTTTCCCTTCCACTGTCTGTTTCTCCCACCTCCACTGAAGACACACCTTTAAGGACACAAAGTGGAAGAGATACAGTTTGTTCAAAACCACAGAGGACAGAGTCCTAGCACAAGTCAAGCTAAACAATGATGCAAGTAGATCTATTTCATAACCCCTTTTAAAACTTCAAATATATCCTTATATATGGCAGACCTAATATATTCTCACATAATGACATTTAAGGCTCTTTCAATAGTGATAGAACAGATTTAAGAGCAAAATGACCAATAAAAATCTTCCAGATAAACAGATGCAGCTTCTTGCATCTCTTTATCGAGTCTTCAATTGTTCTTATAGTACTTTTCTGCACTGGCTTTACTTTTCAGGAGATCTGGGTGCAGTGTTCAAAGCTGCCACTTTGCAAGTATTGTCTGCATTACTTTATGCCACCACTCTGACCTCTCATCCAGCTGGATTAAAGCATTTTAGATGAAGCACATGGATTGCTTGTGGGATGAAGTCAACAGATTCACCTTGCATCATCTCAGGTTCTTCTCAGGCTCATAGTGGAAAAAAAATTGGTAACAATGAACACCTCCGGTGAAGGTAACTCAAATGTTTTTACCATCATAATCATGCCAACATATGAGTGTTTTTAGACATGTTGCAAAGCATGTTCTACATACCTGTAGGACTTCTTAATCTCATCATGTGTTGCTCCCTTCTCTAGGGCCAAGATTTCATACAAGGCTTCCCCCGAGGTTGACAAAGCACGTTGCCTTTGTTCAGCCATGTTAGCAGTGCATCACCAAATCTGCTAACAAAGAAGAGGATTTAAAATAGCAGGAATGGCAAGTATGTATGGGTAGTATTTCTTATTGCTCATTTTAATAGATTTTAATCAGGTAGCAAAAGGTTTAAAGTATGTGACAGTGAAACTAGACTAAAACCTCCCCTAAGTTATCCTCCATCCTTCAAGATATTTTACAATTATGTGAGAAAATGGAAAAGCAAATAAAAAAGAACAGAAACTCTTGTGTTAGGTATAATGGCATTAATGCCTGCACACAATATTTCCACCCAGTTTTACTGGTGTTTGTTTACATGTATCTTTTCTAAGTCCAAATAATTCTACTAGTTGTTAAGGCTACTGGCTTCTTGCAGCAGAGTTAGATCTGAGTACAACCTGAGGCAACACAATGGTGAATTTTTACCTCCTTAGCACAGGGGCTCAGACTCAGCCTGACCGATTTTAGATGTCTAAGCTGAGTGATGAAGCTTGCAGCTAGACTCCTTACGGTTCATAATTTGTCTTTCTGGAGCTGCAGAACCAAATGTTTTTAAACTAGAGCTAGATGATGCCAGGCAATTACATGAAGAAACTCATATAAACTATAACACAAACCACTGCTGTAGATACCTATCGCTCACAAGTGAAAGCATCTGCTCTTTGATGGCAGCAGACTTGCCACAACAAATCTCTCGCCACAGCCTTGCTATTTCTTTGGACTTTGCACCCTTCTCCAAAGGCTGGCGAGTGTTCACAGAGAAAGCCAAAAAGTGAGCTGTAAATCCCAGATACAAATCCTGTGCGACTTGATCTAGGTGGTCCTGCTGTGGCAGGGGGATTGAACTGGATGATCTTTCGAGGTCACTTCCAATCCCTAATGTTCTGTGATATAAGAAACATTTGTGAGAACCCATTTTGATATATAAGACTTTGCACTCTGCTATTTCCTCTCCTCATGGCTGAGACAGAAATTCTACCTCAACATTATTCATATATTATTTACTGGGCCACATTTTGGTTCAGAAGCAGCCACGGTCCTTCCTAGTTGTGTCTTGCACAAACCACCAGCTAAATGGACTACGCTTTTGTTTTTAAATTAACATTGAAGTATTATATCATATATGAGCATCCTCATTAAGAAAAACATAATAGTCACAGTTTAGGTACTAGAGACATTGCTGATGGCTGAAATTAAATTAGAATTCTATTTTCAAGCTATGTATTTTTGCTCCAGTAGAACAAAGACAAGAGAAACTATCATACTGGGGTTGTAATGTGTCTTTTCTCCTACAATACCTCTAATTCTTTTGGATTTGTGCTGAAGAATAAGTCAAGCTGATCCAAATGACCTACCTGCTTCACAAAGTGTTGGAACACAGTCTGAGTATAAACTCACAACATTATCCGCTCAGTATCTTGATGTCTTCACGCCAACATAATCCAAAAGGAATGAAGCAGGAGCCTTCAGGAACCCTGCTGCACAGCAAACGGCTGCTGCTTTTCATCCTGCACAATCAAGGTTAAACAGGTCAGTGGAGTCTGATTACTCCTTTTGTTTGTTTGTCCAGTATCCAGTTGGTTATCTCTCAGGAAGATCTACGAAAGAAAGAATAAAACATTCATAAGCTTCAAGGCTGATATATCCGAGAGTTAATGACACCAAAAAATATGGGACGGCTGTGTACTTAGATGGTAGTTCAGTGCTTTACTCTTGAATTTGTCTTTTTTCCTACACAAATGTATTTAAATAGTTCAAATTGTACAACAGTATTGCTCTAAAGTTTATGTCTTTGATACCAACTGTGGCTTAGGTTTACTATATAGTCGCTTCCAGAACAAGATTCACTGAAGATGTCCCTTTAGGACTTCTCCTGAGTTCTCATATAGTTTTGTCTCAAAACAGAAGATGCAGAGTGTCTTCTCTTATTCCAATGGAGCCTCTCCTCTGCCATAACAAAATCTGGAGAGCAGTTTCTTTCCATTTGGAATAGATAAGACAAGTGTAATTCATTACAATAGTATAGAACCACTATTTATAAAAAAGGAGGTAACAGTATGACAGTTAATTTAAAAATGTGGTAAGTGGATGCTTTTTTATATGACACATTTTAACATTTCTCCTCTTCTTAGGTATATTCTTTGATTTCAAACATTCCCTCAAATTTCAGCTTTGGATGGGGATGAGGCAGGAATATTTCAAGATCAGTTTTGAGTGGTTTTCATAGTTACAAGAAGTCAAAATAGCACAGTCAAAATATATTTCCCAGGGCATTAACAACAGAATAGAAGTGGCTAATTCTTTTATGTTGCATGAACACAATAAGCTGGACTATTCAATCAGCTTGTTTGATCTCAGTCTTTGAAATCACTTTATCAATCTTGCAAAGTAAAGCAAAGCAAAGTAAAACAAAATGTATAACTTCACAACAGTAACACAAAATTAAGGATGAAAAACATAAAAGCAAGAAAATAAAGCCACTCTGAGGTTACCCAGATCCTCTCTGTTTATCTACAGCCTGTGATGAAGAAAACCATTCCTGCTCTGACTCGTGCCACAAACCCAGACGTGATTCGGTGTGAATCCAGCTCCCTCTGGTGTGTCGAGCTAACACTGCTCTGAAACCTGTGTTGCTTTTCTTACAAGCTCTGGCTTTATTGGAAGGAAATGAACACAACCTCTACAAACCTCCACTTTTTCCCGTGAGGCCTCTATATCCTAAGCGCATTTGAATGGATCTTTTAAAAGACTCAAACTTTAAGGAATTGTCGTCAGCCTTTTGCCAGATGAACTCGATAGTTTTGAAGAATAAAATACGTGATTAGATATCTGTTCACTCTTCTCATTGCTTTTATTTTTTGTGTGGTGCACCACACCACAGCAGCCAGCAATCCAAAAGGAAAACACAGTCCTAGTCCCTAAGGACCTTCTGTCTACAAAGTCTGATTTACAGTTCACGTTGTACCTCTGTGCCGCATGCAGTTCAAACCAGACAGCTCAGAACATGTCTGGAAATGCAAAGGAGCATATCAGCCGATAAAAAATTTGAAACATGGCCCAGAGACAGCAGGAGGTTTGAGGTTGCACACAACCAAAGCAAAGAGTTGAAGAACTCTAAATCATTCCGGTCCTTCCTCCTACTGCTCCCTCTTTTTCTTGGCTCTGAGCAAGTTCAGCAACTAAAAGCCCAGAGCTGACAGACAGGTGTGCATGAAAGGACTGGCATCATTGCTCAACAGCAGTGTGAAATTTTACCTTCCAAGGCAAGGAAAGACAGTTTTTAAGAGCTGAATTGTTTTCTTAGTTTGTGGAATCTGGTGGTGTTAATATTGGCATCATCAAAGGAGTTAAAGTTGCCAGATAGGCCATTCCTGACCTTCATGGAGAACTTATTCTCACTCTTCCCACAGTGACAGAGAAAGGAAATCTGGTTTTACTCAGAAGGGTTTGGAGACTGAAATGATTTATAATGATAATAACATGTTTTAGTAAAGCCAACAGGTTAAGAGAAATGATCTTTCCCCTCTGCTCAGCTCTGGTGAGACCACATGTGGAGTGGAACCACATCAGGGTCCTCTGGTCAGGGGACACGGGCATACTGGAGAGAGACCAGCTAAGGGCCATGAGGATGATGAAGGAACTGAAGCATCTGTCTTCAGAGGAAAGGCTGAGAGAGCTGGTACTCTCCAGCCCGGAGAAGAGAACGCTCAGGAGATCTCACTGATGTATGCAAATACTCGATAGGAGGGAATGAAGAAGATGGAGCCAGACTCTTTCCAGTGGTGCCCAGTGTCAGGCCCAGAGTCCCTGTGCACCCATTGAACCACAGGAGACTCCATCTCAGGGGATAAACTTTTTCCCTGTGAGGGTGACCAGGCACTGGCACAGGTTACCCAGGGAGGTTGTAGAGTTACCATCCTTGGTGGCCTCAAAAGCCACCTGGACACAGTCTTGGGCTCTTGGTGACCCTGTTTCCTTTCCCCAGAACTTCCCTAGTGGGATTAATATTAGCACTAATATCTGTGCTTTGCTTTGCCAAAAGGCAGTATTAAGATTAGTAAGGATGTTGAAATTCATAGTGGTGCCTGACCAGAAGTGTCAGGAGAAAGAAGGCAGGTGAGAACACTGAAACAAGAGCTCTTGCTAGTTGATGACTTCTCAGGCAAAAACACCCAACACAAGCAAAGCATAAGGAGATGAGTGAAGTGTGGTAGGTTGATGAGATAAGAGTATATGTACATCAGGAAAGGGTGTCACAGGAGTAGTTGTACTGTTTCTTTTCATTCTTTATGCAGGATCTAACTTTTTGGTTTATTTTTTAATGCTATGCTCTGCTACAGAATAGTTACTGTCATTGTGGACCCAAAAGTAATAACAGAACTGATTTAAATAATCTGATTGCTTTGCATCCATTTTTAAATACATACAGCTATACTGGAAGGAAGGTGTTCCATCTGGTAATCCATCTGCAACTCCTTCTACACAAGGAGTAAGTATTCATAAGAGAACATTCGTATACTTGAGTTTTCTGAGCATATTGTGACCTTCTGTTACTATTCACATAGAATATCTCAATTTAAATATATGTTGAGTTTTTAATATCCTTCAACAACTGCAGTATTGGAAAAAAAAGCAGAAAGCTCAAAGAGTATGAACCTTAAATGAGCAGTCATATCCAAAGTGCTTGTGCTTTTCTGTGGTCAGTTGGACAGAGAAGCAATCTAGCATTGTAACTTCCTGGCTCACCCAGTAAATCCAGTTAAAGGCCAGGCGGATGGACTACCTATGTGACAAGATATGAACTGTTTTTCCCCTAGAAATTAAATTAGAGGCTTAAAAGTGTTGCTTAAAGTAATAGTAATATACTCAGCAGTACACTGGGAACTTTATTTTCACCTGTGGTTTACAAGAAAGTTCCATTTCGCCTCGCTGAATCAAAAGTGGGTCATGCAGCCATAACTAAGACATAAATCATCATAATCTCTCTGGTTTTAATTGAATTTTATTTCTGAAAAGCAAAGGACTCTAGCTGATGTAGCTTTGATAGCTCATACGTTGGTTATCTAGGAATTCAAGTGAAAGTGAAGTAAGAGAGTTCCCTAATTCCTTATTTAGGCAGAACCTTTGTAACCGATTTGCAGCCAGTGCTTTAAGGCACTGCTCTGCCTCTTCTGGTCCAGGTTAACAAACTCACAGGTCTGGTAGCAGGATTATTCACCTTACCACAGTTGAAACAGCTACAGGGAAGAAAGAGGAAGGTTAGCCTCAACGGTATAAATAAGCACTTTGTCCTATTCCTCAGGTTATTTTACCAGGAACTTGTAAGGAAACAGCAGAACCACATCTTGGGATCTGCTCCTTGGGACTCACTGGCTGCTTTCATTCCTCTCCATCAGGTATGACCTTTCTCCAGCACCCAAATGTGCTTTCCACTTTTCCTCCTTCACTTGGTTTTCTTAAACAACCACCTATTGACTTCTGTGGAATTTGTACAAGAATTTTCCAATTTGTCCATTGTGCCCCCAACTACTCCATCCCAAATTCCTGCAAAAATGTGCAGCAGGGAGAGAGCAGCCAGTAGCCATTTCTCTGTAAAAGTTCCTTAATCCTCATGTTGGATTTATGACCCTTCCTTAAGAATGCTCGTTTAATTGATAGCTGAGAAAGGCAAACTCTGTCTAATGTGCTGATGAGTAATCATCTTAACTTATCTAGAGCCGCAGAAAAATGTCTGTTCAGGGATTGTGTTAAAAGGCAAAGAATTAGAGTAATAGGCAATCCTAAGAGGAGAGGAATTGCAGATTAACGGACAAGGAGACAGAAGTCTCAATGTTTTTTTTCCTGAATGTCACTGGGAGAAAGTAAAAATGCCTTCAAATGTATTCAACAGAAATATTTCAGGATAAATCCGAAAAATAAAAATACAAAACTTATCCATTGCATACTAAACGTGGAAAAAGTCACTGGAAATAATTCCCAATAACTCAGTGAGTGAACATTTCAGCAAATTAGTGGCTTAATTGATAACTGGTTATCACGGCTGTTCTTAGGGGTTTTTCTCCCCTTAATATGATGAGATCTTTCCTTTGGAAAATACTCAGAGCTGAAACTTAAAGTCTGAACCCATGTTGGCTCAAACTCAGTGTGATGGTTGCCAGCAAAGAAGCAGTTCAAACTTTCAATGCTTTTAGAAATTATTATGTTTTCTTAGTTTTTAGTTAAATCATCTTCGCAGGGCTGACTCACTTTGTGACTGGCATCATTAGTAGTGCTGATGCAATGACGAGGTGAGATCACACCTTTTCAGCAGTAAAGTCTTACGTTGTCTTCAGCTCACCACAAAACTGTACCTTAAAAAGAGGCCAGAACACCATAGGATAAATTCTGTGGGAAACAGCATTAATTAGGAGAATTCTGGACTGGGCTGTGGCTATGGGATAGAACAATATCCAGTATTTTGGAGACTTCTGCTACTGTGGGTGTCTGACACAGCATTGATGCTGTTGAGACACTCTCAGCCAACACAATTAGTTCCAACAAAACCTGGATGGGTTAACTTTGTCCCAGTGGGACAGGTGCTAGAGCTGGCACACGTCACTTACATAGTCCCAGCCCTCTGGTTCAGGCAGCACCTGTTCCTCCACAGCTGGGATAAAAGCACTCAGGCGGCACAAAACCCTTGTGGAGTCCTTGGCTAATTTGACAAAAATATAATCGTGTACCTGCGTCTGATCCAGATCAAATTTGTACTGCTGGGTGATGTGGCATGGCCCTGAGCCAGCGGTAATGCTGGTGGAACCACAGCGCTGGGACAAGGCTTTTCCTGCAGATGAATTACCCAGACACAGACAGTAAATCCAGAATGCGGTGTATTGCTGTGGAAATGGCTTGTGCAGGCAGCCCAGAACATGCCCAAATCTGCACAAGAGGTGCAGCATAGCCCCTTGCCAAACCACTGTTCCTTCCACCCTCGGAGGGAGGGTGCTGGCCTCACCTCTGACTGAGCGTTGAGCAGGGGAGGGGAATAAAAAGGAAATTACATGTCTGAGGTTTTTCTTTCAGGCAACTCTCTTACAAAAATAAAGGAGCTTACAAATGTCTTTATTTCCCTGCCAGCTTTTATAAGAACTAATTAAGACCAAGTAGAGCTTCATTTTCCTGTTTATTTTGTATGGAGAAGAGTGAATGGATTTGTCTTACTGACAATTTTGCAGCTGCCTGCTTTAATTTGCTTATGATTGGCAAACCAGAAGCTGGTATAACAGCAATGAGTTTCCCTGGATTCTGGTGCATGTGACCAAAATGGTGGCCACTGCATGACTTTTGCTTATTTCTGAGCTGGCGGATTTGTCTGCAATAAGATCAGTACAATCATAGAGGTTATACGGTGCTGGCATTCATTCTGTGCTGAAGAGTGTCATGTACTTTTCAACTTTGATTTATCTATTCATTGCTGTAGAAAATAACTCAGATTTTTTAATTCAGGCAAATTGACTACAGGGCATTTATTATACTGAAGAGTCCTACAGACTTTTTGGAAATGATACAGAACTCAATAAAGAATGTTGATTGCTATAAAACCTACAGAATAATTTTTAATGTCCTTTTGATTGAGATGGTGAGAACCCAGCCCTCTCTAAATCAATGACAGACCTGCCAGTTGAGATTGACAGGAAAGGAGCACCCAACAATTTGCAGCTCTTACTAATAAAACCTTCCATAAATTACTGTGTGTGACTGGAGAACCTTGTGGGTTTTACACTAAAGGGTTTTTTTCCCCAAAGTGGAGGGAGGATGATTCACTTCAGGAGAAGCAAAGTATTTTCTCACCTTGCTTTCCTTAAACAGCTCTTCAAACTTTTACACGTTATTTCAAAGTGTTATTTGAAAACAATAGAGCTTAGTATTTATTATTTAATTATTATTTTAAAACAAGGATTCCCAAACTGTGGTTTCCTAGTACCAGAATACCCGAGCTTGGAACTACTGCTGTACCACTGGTCCCCAGCCAAGGTAAATGTGTTTACTCCATTCCAAAATTGCAAACCTGGCAATGTGAAGATATTCCTGGGAAGGTGGACAAGAGACTTCTCTGTACAAGCAGTGGGAACTGGCCATCACCACCCTCTGGAAATGAGGTAACTTTTTGTTTGTCCAAATAGTGTTTAGCATGTTCTGTCCCATCAACTGTTTCTGCAAATGAGCATTCATGCATTTAGACATGATAAAGTTACAAGAAAACAAATATATCTGGAAGTTCTGGGCCCCTCAGTTCAGGAAGAACACAGAAATGCTGGAGAGAGTCCAGTGCAGAACCACTAAGATAATGAAGGAAGTAGAGCACCTCCCTTAGGAGGAAAGGCTGAGGGAGCTGGGTCTCTTTAGCTTGGAGAAAAGGAGACTGAGGGGTGACCTCATTAATGTTTAAAAATACATGAAGGGTGGGTGTCAGGAGGATGGAGCCAGGCTCTTCTCAGTGTCTTCCAGTGATAGGACAAGGGGTAATGTGTGTAAGCTGGAACATAGGAGATTCCACATAAACATGAGAAGGAACTTTTTCCCAGTAAGCATGACAGAGCACTGGAAGGGGCTGCCCAGGGGGGTTGTGGAGTCTCCTTCTCTGGAGATGTTTAAAACCCGCCTGGAT
>JAOXOE010000343.1:31243233-31311956 GCA_028565055.1 Phoeniculus purpureus | reverse complement strand
ATCCAGCCTGGCCTTAAACACCTCCAGGGATGGGGCCCCAACCACCTCCCTGGGCAACCCATTCCAGGCTCTCATCAAAGTGGGAGCCCCAAAGTGCCACCACTCACAGCACAGCACTGACACAGCTTCAGCCCTTCCCGTGTCGGAAGGACAACCCCGGAGAAGGACTGAGACATTGGAACAAGTGTTACAGAGCCTCTCGGGTATTAGCAGAACACAGCAAATGCAATTCAGGTTCTGTTCATGTTAATTCCCATTTCTTGCTGCTCAGGTAAGCATGTAGTGACAGCTTCCATGAGGCAGGGACCTGTTCTTTGAAAAACAGATTATGACCCCCAACACTTGCACATAAACTACTGAGCGGTCATCTCATGGTTACTAGACAGACGCTAGAGACAGATCTGTACTGGTGACCTAGAAGTGAAATGACTTTGTCTACCCGAATCCCTGAAGCATTCACACCCCTGATAGGAGGGGAAAATTCTGATCTAGACAACCATTAATCCTTCTTAAAGTAAAAAGGTCAGAAGAGCAAGTTAGCCAAAATTAACTGTTCTTTACATCAGCAAAAAAGCTTCTTTAGTTCCAGTGCTGTCCTTAAATACACAACAACACATAAACATACACATTTGCAGAGTGATTTCTGAGAGTGATGTCAGTTCTCAGATAGATGAGCAAGTGCACACACAGGGTCACCCCCACAGCTGTGTCAGACAATGCCATACAAAGGTGGCCTTAAATCCCATGAAGGCAAGCAACAATGCCACAGAATGAAGCGATAATGTATTGGAGCTGCTGACAATCAGCCCTTAACATGCGTTATCCATTTGACTGCAGGTGTAAATCAGCATTTCAATGTCAAGTTGCTAATTTAGGGCTGTGTGGTCACACATCCAACCAGTATGCTCCAGGAAAAGCACAAATGCTTTGTTAAAGTAGGTCAAAGTCACTGCAAATCAGGGACCAACTAGAAGTTCCACTCCAATAAACCCATGTGCGCGCTATGATGTGTATCTTCCATGATACAACAGTACTTGATTAAACATTTAACAGAGCTCAGTCTACTGCATGGGCACAGCCAACACTCTGTCACGTCTCAGTTGACCTTGGTGATGCCTGTGCTGCCAGAGTACATATCCAGGACCAAGCTCTGTGGATTTACAGTGTGACACGAATTAACACAGCTCTCCAAAGGACACAGGTCACGTTTGCTCTGTTTTCCCTAGTTCAGAGAAACAAGGAAAGTATCTGCTGCCAGATATTTAGAGTACTTAAGAGTTCCCTACAAACCCAGTACATGTGACTTTACAAAAGAAACCAAAGTCTGGAAGTGTTTTTTTCATCTCTTCTGCTATTACAAGAAAAGTAGTTAACTTTAGACCCTGATTAACATTCCATTGAGCTGTGTCAAGCAGTTCGTCCTCTTGTTGTTACTATTTGGCTGTACAACACTTGCTACCAGCTCATTTGTGGCAGCTGCTTCAGTACAATGGGGAAAAAAATAAATGGCATTTTAGTGAGTTATTTAATGGTAGCCCAGACCTGGCAACATACACGGCTGCATTCAGAAATGTTGCATCTAAAGGAACTGATAGCCCAGGTTTTGGAGTGTTTCTGGTCTCAGATTCACTGAGAGGTTCAGAGCAGTAGCTGAAGCTTCTGCTTATTTTCACGGACGACTGCACATACAAAACATGCAGTAAATATTTTGTAATAAATTGGGCCTGGGTGATTCCTTGACAAGTCAAGGATGGGACTAGATTTCAAGGCAGGATTAGAGGGTGCATAGGTGTGGGACCAGGGCCGACACTGCAGCAGAGCTGAAGCCTGAGTACTGCTGCATGAAGAGCTCAGGAAAACAGCTGCATCATGCTCTGCATTCACTAGCTGGTGTCTGAATTTAGATCAGGTTTGTTTATTTATGAAACACACAGGGATGGCGGTCTGAGGAAAAACAGTGACAACACCTTCAGGCCTCCTGCTGCCCTGTGTCAGGTTGCCCTTGTGCCTTCTGCACAGACATGCTTAATGCAGTGAGGGATTTACTCAGCAGGAGCTGTTGAACCCCCCAGTGCACATGTCCCGGAGCACGGTGATGCTTAAGCAGATTTACTTGGGAGTTAGGGAAGGAGCCTATACTGAGCTTGGCCATGTCTCTTAACCATCACTTGTTCTCATTCATTCCTCAGGACTCAAGAGCCAACCACAAGACAGAAGCTGACAGCCTTGGTACACTGCCATACAGCATTATGAGGACTGAGCCTGTACATCAACCTACCTGTGGTTCCTCCCAAGTTTATTCAGGCAAGATGGCAATAAATGCTTTTTCAGACTTAGGCATTTTTTGCTCCATTCTTTTTTTGCTTGAACTGTTGGTGAAATCAGCAGTGAAATGGGTAGAATGTTCTAGGACAGCACCAGCTTTACCAGACAAACAGGAGGTGGCAGAGGTATTGAGCCTTCTGCTTCAACAGTGGCTGGAAAGTGCTAAAAGAAATAAGCACATCAGAGGTTATGGGCTTCTTGTGTGTGCCGTGCTCTGTGGTAGCTGTGTGAATCAGGTGCTGAAAGGGTCCAGCACAAAACAGACTGAAGTGAACTGTACACACAACCACATGCACTTGGTAAAAAATAGTATTAAAATTGTAGTTTCATTTCTTCCTCTCCCACTTCCCTTTCTCAGCTGACAGTCCCCCAGCTGGTTAACTACTCTGCAGGCATACACTCACTCCCACCTTCAACCAGTGCTCCCAGTGGGGTACTGTGCAGCCATGTGTCACACCACTGCTTTATACTATGAACCGCAGCTCATTGCCACTTCCGTAAGCTGGTGGCTGTGCTCCGAGTGGCAGCACCTGCACTGAGCTCAGCAGAAGCAATGACTTCACAGAGAAGCAAGACCCAGCTGATAACTTCTTCCCAGAGAACACAGCACAGAGAGGAAGCTGTTGCCTCCACAGAGACAATATGACCACGATGGATGATGTCTTGCTGTTATAGGTGGTTCCTACTGAGTGTGTGACCATTCTTTATTCTGGTTTTGTTCCTCCTAAGAACTCTTCATATGGGTCTTAAAAGGGAAGATTAAATATTTACTTGACAATGCAGACCAGAGTTTTAATGCAAAGCAAACTCTCAGGAAGCCTTTTCCAAATATGTATGAAGTGTGTGGGTCTTTTCTTAACCCAGTTCAACATCCTTCTTAGCCAAGCCAGGCAGTAAAAAGATGATGGAAGTGGAACAGAATACAGTAAGCTGACATCTTCTGCAGGGGAACTCTCTCTCCCTAATTAAACATTACCTCAACTAGTTACTCTGCTGAAATAATCCATATTTAAATAAAAACAGTAATTTGCATACTGGTTTGGAATATTCCTTAAAACATTCTTCTACCTTTAGTTCTCCTAAAGCTTAGGAAAGCTTTCAGTAAAGCGAGAAATTGACCCCAACTTTTGAACAAGTTAATACCACCGACAACTGAGCGAGAAAAAACCCACAGCCAAGCCTTTGCTTCAAAGCACTGTTTAGTTAAAGATGAATTACTTGACCTTTTGGCAGTGTACAATGAAGAGGAGTCAAAGGTACCCACATTCTCCGATTCTCTAAACAAATTCAGCCCCGTATCTATAAGAAATTACCTTTGTGTTAGAACAGAGCACACTTTTCAGAACAACATGTTTAAGCTAATAAAGCTTCATGGAGGCCTCGAAGAGGGCAGATAAGTCATCTTCTGTTTGGGGACGTGGTGATAGTTTAGTCACTCTCTCCTGCAAGATTAAAGGAAAACAGGGTTACAGGAGGTTGCCAGTCAAATGAATCCAGCAGTCAAACTATGTGTCTTGTACTAACGTCCTTCACAGGGAATAACCAGGTTTTGCAAACAAGTAATCAAGTAATTTAGGTTGAAGCATCCTCAACTTTCAAGACTATAGTAGTTCAAATGGATGATAAATAAATACACTGCAACAAGACTAGAGCGTGGCTCACTTGCAAAGTCAAGTACTTCAAATGCCAGTGTTGTTGGTCCCAAGTGTCAGGATGCTGCAGGACATCATCCGAGGAACACAGCCCCCTGGAAATCTCATTTACCCGCACTGACTTCAAGTTTTAGGGACCAAGATTTTCAAACTACAACATGGCTATGATATGCAAAATACAACAGCTCTGTGCTCAAGGAATCAGCTCAATTAGCACACTGGGCCAATTACAGTTTTGTGGCCCTTGTGCACTACAGTGGGCTGAGTTCTCCATTAAGCCACACTGGTGACAGGAGAGAATCCCCCTAACACACTGAGGCACTTCCCAGCTCTGTGGACAGAAGGCTGCAAGCGGATGCATCTCCTGTGTGCTTGGACACAGACATCAGCTCCCCCCTTGGCACCAGCCTGCTTCTGTTTGCTGGTGGCCAGACAGCAGGGCCCGGCTCTCTCAGCACTGTATTCCGAGGAAAAGCTACCACAAGATGAAAAGAAGAAAACATACCAAAGTTTAAACTCTCTGGGCCACCTCTGGGGGCAATAATGGACTGTTAAGGAGTAGAACACTTTCATCATGCTACAGTTTATATATACAAATGAGGTGTGAGAAGCTACTTGCTCATTTAATTTTACATGGCACAATTAATCACCAATGGTGAGACATAACAGTGATTGAATTAAAAGTCAATTTGAGCCAAGCTAACAAACAAACAAAAAACCCCTTCAGCATCTTTTGGTAAAGGACCTTCCCTCTCTCATGGCTGTTTCAGGGAGAGGTTGTTTTTGTGAGGACGCAAACCCAACTGTTTTAAAGGAAAATATTTGCCAAAGTGAACCTCCAAAATGCCCCATAACAATTTACACACAGAACCTATTTGATGGGTGCTCAGAGACCTTAGTTTTCTTCCTGGTTTTGCTACTGCTCTGGTGTGTGTGATCCTAAAGAGTTACACCTTTGTGTAATTTCCTCAGTTATAAAATAGGACTATTAATATTTGCTCTCTGATACACATTGCTCTGAGATGTAAGAATAAGAAGAACTAGACAAGGTAAGAGATACTGCTGTAAAAATCAAATAAGCTTTTCAGCCTACACATTTTCCATTTTCTTTGTAGTGCTTATTTCCCTTGCTACCTGGTGGAAATAAATCCAAAGTAGTAAGAACAGTCTATAGCATATGAATCAAACGATCTTTTTACTGGATTTGCTTTTGAAGTGGTCTGTTGCATTTTGCATCATCTTTGAGACCACCGAAACAATAAAGGGCATTACAAGTTTAATTTATATCATCCCAGGGGACATTATTTCAAATTCTGATGGGGGTCAGTGGAACAAAAAAAGCCATCTGTGAAGAGAGGTGCAGATTCTCAACATGGAAAAGTTTAATGCAAAGTGAGCTCAACCATTTTTATCAGGTAGCTCTTGGTATTACGGTTTAATCTCTATCCCACCTTGCATACATAAAAGGTCACTTTTTACAAGCAGCATCTCCTGTGCAGATCGGAGGCCTGTGAAGAACACTCTCTTTTTAAAAAATGGGATTTAGAAAAAAACCCCAAACATCTGCAAAAACCAAACAGCAGCACACACTTCACCTCACTGATGAGGAAAACCTCAACTGTGCAGAGAAACAAAGTCCAGTTCACTGGCTGTAGTTTTCTCCACTTTAATTGCTTCTGTGTAGGAACACAAATCATGTTTGCTTGAAAAGAAAGACTCCTGGGTTTTTTGTATTTGACCAGACAAACTGTGTGTCTTACCTGGGGCAGCGTGCCTTTGACTAACGCAGGGATGTCTGCGCTAGAATAACCGATGGCAGCCAAGCCGTCATCAACATTCAGATCAAATAGGAATTTCCGGAGTGTGTCTGCCAAAATCAACCCCGCGTCTTTGATTCTGGCAGTGCGGATGTCAGCTCCTAAAATAAGACATAATGACTTGACTGTAGGGTGGAGAGAGTGGAGGAAGCCTGTTCTGGACTTAATTTAATCATCATATTGGCTGAATACGTACTCATACCTAACGGTCACTGCCCTACAAGCAACACAAAGCAAAAAGATGAACTGCTCTTCATGTTACAGGTGGAATTGTTTGCAGAAGGTGAACAACACGTGAAGAAGCAGGTAACTGCTGCCAGACAGACCAACTGCCACAGGAGGGTAACTTCCCTTCCTCTGTGCTTACAGGGAGCAGAACTTTTCAGTCTGACTAACTGCTGGAGGAAAGAACGTCACTGGAAGTTATTTTCATGGACAGCATGCCAAAGTCTAACTTGATTTTGAGGCCTTGAGTTTGCTGACATCTAGAGGACATGAAAACAACTTCGGAAGAGAGGACTGGAGCATACAGGCTGAGAGGAGAAATGTGTATCTTGGACACATCCACTGAACAGTAGTAATGAAAGCGTTGATATAAAGTTTACTGATATTTCTTATGGAGTAACTTGTTTCCCCTTCTTCCATGAATGGTCAGGACTTATTCAAAAGTAACAATAAAACCACAGCTCCACAGGAGACACAGGTCCCTCCCCATGACTTCATTCCAAAGTAAGTTGAGCTATATTTGTTCTCCGTGTAACCTCAATGATGTTACACCAGAACTATGCTAGGTCCAAGTGCTGCACTGAGTGATGAGTAAAAGCACAACACAGCTACAGGGAAAATATTTCCTGTGTTCCTCACACAGTTCAGTGTAATATTGGGAAGTTAGGTGAGTGGGAGACCAACAAGCTTGTCTGAGGAGCTTGGATGTTCAGGTAGTAAGAGCTATAGCAGCAAATGTCTGGAAGAAATTGATAAATAAGGTATCACAGAGGCTTGTATGAAGACTTATGCAATTGGGATTATGCCATGCAGTCTGAGTTTATCCTGGGTTTGGCAGTAGAGGAGTAACTGGGACATAGATCAGGTATCTTCAGATAGCAAAAGTAAAAGGGAAAGGGAGGAGAGGCAAGGCAGTAAATGTGAAGGACAGTTTTAAAATATTGTTGTAGCTCTAGTACTTTCTTTTCACTCAGCCGAAGGACACATCAGTCTTTGATTGCACTTAGAAAATGTCTGGCCACAGGCTCACCTATTTCAGCTGTTTAAGAATCCATCCAGGGAGGTATTAAGCTTTTCCTGACTGTACCTGAATTCACAGCTGTACATACACACAATGTAACTACTTAGTAATCTGCTTCATGTCATAAAATAGCTCTTAGTCACTGTGTTTGGCAGCATCACAGAATTGAATCAGCTATGGCAGTCAGCTGGACTCTGGGCTGGGACCAGAACTAAGCACCCCATGTGGGAATTAACAAATTCACTTCCACGTGATGCATTTTTGGCAGAGTCCCTCTACAACAACAACTACTATAATGTAGTTTCTATTGAGAAATTTAACAGAGATTTTAGGGCCAGAACTTATGGCAGCAGTTCATACCACAAAACCTAAAGGAACCACTTTCAACCACTTGTTTTAAAATAAAGAAGCCAGAGTTTAAATTCTTTGATATGCTCTGCTGGACAGTTATCCAGAAACATTTTCATAGTCTCCTTGAAGTTGTGTGTTACTGCTGTAGGAACATGAGTATTTTGTAGCTTAGTAGATGATTCAGTTCTCCCCCAAAATAGACATTTAGAAAGGATTCCATTTGCATGAGTAAGTTGTATCCATAGAGACTCCTACCTAATATCTCTGCAGCTTCCAAGTGCCGCTCAGGACGTATCTGTGCTGTGAAAGCAAACACTGCTGGGGATGTCAGCACCACAGACAGGCCATGTGGCTGGGGAAAAAATGAAGCAGAAAGAGTAAAATCACATCAACAAGACTTTCACTGCGACTTAATGATCATCAATGTGAAATATCTAAGAACTGAAATGTGAAAACAAGGATTAAGCCAAGTTTTACCACTAAAGCATGATCCACATTATAATCCTTTGGTCTGTAAGTTTTCACCAAACCAGAAATTGGGTAGGACATTCCATGGCTGGAACAGAGAGAGCAGAGAGAAAGCGGTTAGGGCAGCTGTCCCGGTACTTGGAAAATGTGCGTTCAGTCCCTTTCGTGGTCAGTCTTCTGTGCAGACAACCCTCTCCCCTCTGCACCTCAGGGTGCAGTCTCAGAACTTCACACTCGCTAGCCAGCATGAAGTTCTGAGACTGCACTGAACAATGCTCAGTTACTCAAGTAAGAGAGATACACCAAGCCCAGCATAACCCACATCCCCACCTGATCAACACCGCCTGAGAAAAAAAAAAACATTAAAGTGTAATTAAAGAGTGCATTTGCTCTCACAAAGGGAATGAAAGGAAGGTCTTGGAAAGGAATGACTGCTAATAACTTCATAGTTCAGGCTTAGGCTTTGCTTCTCTGGGATTTTCACCTCTACGAAACTATGCTGCCTTGTAGAATTAATTACAGCTCAGCTCAGCCTGCTGTATGCCTACAGACAAACCCACAGCCAGCCACACCAGCTCACGAATGGCTCAAGATTAACCTCACTGTTGTCCCATTGCAGAACACGAGGCACGGTATCCAACATTTTATATGTAATTGTTTTTTTCTTTTCTAACTCTATTTTTTCCTGTGAGGGAGCGTGATGAAGGCCCTGACTGGATTTGGGTATCACAAGCCAGAACACAGAACCCTCATGCACACAGATTCTGAGAGCCCATCAGTTTCTCATAACACGTGTCTCCCCTTCACCACGGGCCAGGCTACAACCTCTCACTACATATCTAGCAACCAATCCAGCAGTATCTTTGACAATCAGAAACAAATTCTGGCTAAGAGCTGACCTTGGAAGGGGTTAATATTTTTCTGCACTCACCAGAGATGAACACCAGCATTGCCAAAGCCAATTCCAGCAAAAGCACTTGCCAGATGCATGTTTGCTCTTGCTTCATGGTCCTCAGGGCTTTTGATGGCTCTGCACACCATGGAGATAATGGCATCAGTGAATTCACTAACAGATTGTTAATTCAGAATGATGAAGGGAGAGAGGGCGTCTTTATGGACAGATGCACAAAACCCACAATCATAAGCTGATATTAAAACTCTGAAAATAAAGCTCAAGTCAGAGAAAAAGGATTCTTGGAAGAAGTACATATTAGCTCAGCAGCTTGAAGTGTGCTTAACTGAGAACTTGTAAAATATATTAATTAAGGCATTAAAAAGTGACTTCCTCAAGACACCTAGTAACCCAATTTTTACTTTTTACAAATTTTTACAGTTGTGTTTGAAAACCTTTTTTGCTTTATTGAAGAGAAATCTAGGATCCTGCTGTGGCAGGGGGATTGGACTAGATGATCTTTCAAGGTCCCTTCCAATCTCTAATGATTCTATGATACAAAATGAAATGCAGTAGTTTGCCTTATGGTAGCCTAAAATTGAAGTTCTTCTAAGCATCCCTTTTCAGGCAGCGAAGGCCAAACCTACCAAGAATTACCTCTTCAATATTATTTGAATTACCTCTTCAACTATTACCTCTTCAAATATTTAGCCACAATGCGCAGAGCATGAAGAGCCCAGATGTCGCTGATGGGGTTGCTACCTTGGTACGCTGGTCGGTTCATGGGATTTGAAGGGCAGGGACCGCGCATGTTGTAAGGCAAAGCAGTGTACGATTCTAGAGCATGGCTACAGGAAAGATGAAAAACCGAATTACTTCAGTGGGAGACGCATTTTTTTCTACAATGATAGTAAAATCACAAAGCTGTAATACATTCAAGCAGCAGCCCACACAGAAAACTCACCAAAGCACATCAAAGCCACTGTTGGCCACTATTCGCTCAGGCATGGACAGCGTGTGCAAAGGATCAATGATGCCTAATGTTGGCTTGATGGCTCTTGAGGCAATACCTGTGACATGTAAGTGGGGAAAATGAGTTACAAATATTTTTTGCAACAAAATGGACAAGACAAACTTAAGGTTCAAATCATAATATTAATGAGAGGAGATGACTAGAAACTCAGAAGATAAAAGCAGAGAGGGAAAAGGGACAGCAAGGAGTATCAAAGTGGTGGTATATAAAATCATCATGTTTGGTACTAAAGCTTCAGAACAGCTCTGAAGCTTAAGATGACATTTTCGCCCTCATCTTTATTTTCCAGGGATGAAAGGGCCAAAGGCAGACAGTGCCCCTCGTCTGTGCTGCATCTCAGGCTTTAGGTTTCAGCTCCAGGAAAAGGAACATTTGGATGCAATTATACAACAAAGAGACAGAGTCTTAAAAGCAGACAGCAAAACACAGAGGAAATACGGAACAGTTGGTTGACCGTGAATGTAATTAGAAATTTCCTTTGCAATTAACATTTTCTGCTATTTAAGAACTTGAAAGATTTTAGTTTCCTGTGTTGCCTTCAAACTATAATCCACTGTATTACATAGGCATTTCATTATGATAATATGCTATGAATTTAATTCAAGAAGGAAATCTTCAAGCTCTTCAGATTTGCCTGTGGCTGTTAAATCAAACAAAATGGCACCTGGAATGACATGTAGCATCTCTTTCTTTCTTTGAGGGAAGGGAAATAATGAAGACATTGGAAAAGCAATTGCCTTGAATAGCAGACAATAACAAATAAAAAATCTCACCGGTTTTTACTTTCAGTTCTTTGAAGTCAAAAATGGCAACACCAGTGGTTTCACTCCCAGTTCCAGCTGTTGTAGGAACTTTAAAGAAAGAATGGGGGTAACATTAATAAAAACAAATAACAGGTAATATTGAAAACTAAATAAGCAGAACAACAGTAATGATGCCACCAAAACCACCAGGAAATCTCATAGAATCATAGAATCAGTAGAAATATCAGATAGAGCTTCACTTCCCACACACTCCACTTTGCTCTACCTGCAATGAGTGGCTTGAGAGGCACAGTGACAGGCTTTCCTTTCCCGATGGGAGCATTGACATAATCCAAGAAGTCTGCCGTAGGGCTGGCCGCATACAGGTTGGCAGCTTTACAGGTATCTATCACAGATCCACCTCCAACAGCAACATAGGCATCAAACTGGCCCTTTTTAGCAAAATTAATGGCGTCCAGGAAACTTGGAAAACAAGAAAAACTTTCTGATTAGTCAGGAGAAAATCAGCACAGAGAGAAATCAGTTCTTAAGACCAGCACGAAGATCTCCCAGGAGGTGTTTAAGCAACTGATAGAGTGCTCTAAGGTCCTGGGTATACCTTTGGTCTGTGGGTTCCACCCGGACATTGTCATATATGTGGAAGTTTATACCATGTTTTGCCAAAGAATTCAATACTGCCTTCACAGGAGGAAGCTGGGAGAGGTTTTGATCTGTCATCAGACAAACTCTTCTAGCGCCAAGATTCTGCAGGTCCTACAGTAACAATGAAATGAAAAAACCCAAAGAACTGGTATAAAACCACGTGTTGAACATAAATACAAAGTCTGAGCCATTTAATACTAATAGGAAAGCCAACCTAAAAATAGCTGGTTATGGTTAAATTTTGGAGATTATATCAGTGAAAGAAAAAAGGATTAACCACATACATACAGAAACATGCAGAAAACAGCATGAAGTGAACAGCTTCCACACTTAGGGAGTTGAAGGCTTAAGACAGAAGAAAACTAACAACAAAGATGTTGAACAAGTGAAAACCACATGGAACCATTTAAGACTACAGTACATTTTTAAACATTTTTGGAAATGTTTTTTGCTACACAATGCCTCTGACATAAAAAAGCTTTGCCACAGTTAGGTCTCCTCTACCTTCCTTGTGTATTAAGATCTTGACAATTTAAAACTGAATATTCGTTTACTGATGACAAATCAAGGTGGCAAACTGAAGAAAAAGAACACTACATCCTAACCTCATTGTCTCAATAACTACATTATTAATGCAAATATAAATCATCCTCATGCTGTTTCAAGATGGAGGTTCTGGAGTCTCCTTCTCCAGAGAAGTTTTAAACCCACCAGGATATGTTCCTGTACAACTTGGTCTAGGTGCTCCTGCTCTGGCAGGGGGATTGGACTAGATGATCTTTGGAGGTCCCTTCCAATCTGTAATGTTCTGTGATTCCATGATTCATCTACAGTCTATTAATTTACTTCACAATAAAAAGAGACCTGATAAATCCATAAATGCCAAGAAAGGAAAGAATGGTAAATGAAAGGCCCCACTGCTAAAGGCAAACTGCAACACCATACTCAGGTGAATCATCTCATCCCGCTGAGAGAAAAATTCCACACTTTGACAGTCCAAATTCAGAATGAATATCCAACTAATTTAATGGAAATTTTCCAATTCATTTTTATGATGATTAGAAGAGACAAAAATGATCTTGCAAAACCACGGTGAGTCACCAGGACTCAAAACCTTTTGAATTAAATTCCCTGTCAGAGAAGAATATTGTTGCATCATCCTGGCAAATAATTGATTTAATTACATGCTAAGCTACATCTCACCTACTCACAGCACAGCAACATGGATGTAAGGCACTTATGTTCTCCAGCCAGCACAGCTTTCCAATCTTTGAGGGCTAATGTATATGATTCCACACACTGCAAAGCAGTAGTGATTCAGACACATCACACATAAGCTTCCCCTTATAAAATGGGACCAACAGCCCATTAAAAGTATATTCTCACCATCAATGGGCTTATGCCACACAACCTTACCATGCCAATCTCTTTAGTAACTCCTTCTCCGTATCGGATGTTTGAGATGGCCATCTGCAGAAAAAAGAACAGATCTTTTAACAGATTTTTTAATGGAAAAAAGGAGAAATGGTATCTAGTCCCAAACAAAGGGAAATAAAAACATTCACTAACATAAACACCTGTTAAATTCCGTATTTAGAAGCGTACACAACAGTAATTTTACATCAAATATATTTTATTATTAAATCTACCTCAAATGCATAGTCTGCATTTCCTATGGGAGGTCGTTCAGGGGCTGCAATAGAAATAAAATAGTAAAATTAGGAAACAAGAAGTTACCTCAGTTTATATTTCACTACTAGAGTTGATGGATTCTTTGCTTTTAAAATCACTAACACTCCTGCACAAGGCACCTTGGCCCATCTGGGTAACAGTTACCCATTTCATCTCTTCTTGTTTGTGAGATTAATTGACCCAAGTACTTAATTAGTCTTGTCTAATTCAGAAAAACAAGAATTCTTTTCCTCTTTCTTTCAAGAATTCCTTCCTATAAAAGTTGAGTAAGTTAGCTGGAATTCACAGGCTGCACAGACCAGAGTAGCACAGAGAACACTGGGCAGAGCATCCTGGCTGAGGGGCCATAAAACATGTCAGGCTGCCTGACAACCATCAGAACCTGTAAGACAAATGCACAAGCAATCCTCCATATGCACCTGATAGGTAACCTTCTGTGTACCTGTGAGGTGGACACTGGCAGCTCTTCACGCTTTTACTCCTGCCTAGCTGTGAACTTGCAGGTGGAACCTAACCGCACACATCGTTGATAACAAACAGCCATTTAGTAAGAACCTCTGTGTCGCTATTGACTTTATTTAGAGAGACGATATTTATAGGGATGGTATTTTGGGCACATCCTCTCTGCCACGTCATTCTGGCATTAATTTCCACAAAACTCCAAATTTCTTGCACACCCTGATTTTGCCACAATGTGAAGCAAACGACCCGAGCTGAAGCAGACCATTCTTCTCCAAGACGAGATGAGGCATTCTGCTCCTCCCACTGAAGTCGTGTCTTGCCTGCTGTACTAACTGAAAATCCACTGGTGAGGGATTATGAGTCCTATAGACACTCTGGGCTGCACTGAAGCACTGATCCACAACAGAGGCAGACAGATGTATGAGAAACCTTAATGCACTTTCTAGTCAAGCCCAGGCCAGCTGCTATCAGCTCTTTTATTGCCACCTTTTGCCAGGCTCCTGGCACTGGAGCCTGCTGTACTTTCAGTCATTAATTTGACAGGCCAAGAACATGTCCAGGCCTTTCTGAGGGTGCCCTGCTGCCATGTTCTGGAGCCACATAGCTCTGAGGAAGGGACTTACTGAATTCAGAACTTGCACTATTCCCTCAAACACTATCAATAAGCACAACAAACATTTTTTTTCTGCTACAGTCACTGCAAAACCAATTCCCACTATTTAGGGACTTACTGGACTGACACCATCTTGCTACAGTAATTGCTGCCTCAAACTTGCAGAGAGGGTTCTTAACCAAGATTTTAACAAGGGCTTGAGGTGAACTGAGTGAGCAGGTCATTGAGCAGACAAGCAGAACAACAACTCTATTTCTCAGCCATGCTTCTGTCTTGATGACAACCTGGGGCTGAGCAAACACCTGAACTTTGATTAGCTTCTCCACATACACAATGTTAATTCTTTTACAGGTGTCCTAGGCAAAGCACATGAAACTAAGCCACTCAGAACTACACGTTGCTGAAACTGTGGCAACACCTGGGACCAACTGTACAAAATTCCTCTGGGGTTATATTCCCCCAAGCCAAAGCAGAACTTTAATAATTCCTTTTTATTTATACTGCTGCTTCTTTCTCTTCTAACATAATCAATGTGTATCTTTCCCCCAGAAACAGAAGGAAAGGTCAATCAGCTCAGCTGATGGCAGTAGCTGCAGCCTTAGAAGTCTGGGCTGGCTCCTCATGGTGTTATGTGGACACCACAAACCTCTCCAAAACCAACCACCATCACTGCACAGCTGCAAAGCAACTGCTTTAACTCTAAACTATTCCCATTCTTATGTGTCTCCTGCACCCTCTACCCAGGCCACACCAGTACCTACAGCTCTATGGCACCAGAATTACCTATGGAATTAATTTGGAGGCACTAATTACATCTTACCTTGGGAGTAAGTGTGGCCATGGCTTGGGCACCGACATCTAGTGAAAACAATAAAAAAACATAAAGAAAAAATGGATTGTTCAAAGGTCAAATTAAGCAATAAATCCTATCTGTGCTTGTAGGGCCCAGCCTGAGGGTCTTGGTGAGGTGGGAGGGTACAGTCATTGCATTTCTCTACCCCTGGCCCTGTCAATCTATAGTCAGAAAAGCCACGGCCCTGCCACCATGTCTCCCCCCAGCTCTGTCCCCCTGACTCTCACCGGGCCCACTGCAGCTGCCGCAGCAGCCGGACAGCTCGTTCCGCCATAGTCTGTCTGGCACCGCCTCCCCTGTGTCAGTCACAGCTGCGCTTAGCTGCTCGCTCTGAAGGCTTGGGGTCATGGCATGTCACCTGGCTTCGTCAAAAACCCACTTCTGGCCAAGTATTATGTTATCATTTGCCACTCACCAGTTTGCTACTTTGAAGTTTGAGAACTCTGTTTACTTGAGACTGCTGGGACTTGTTTTAGCGCTGCTCTAACCAGGAATGTGCAGTGTCCCAAAGCTGAGCCACATAGAGTTCAAAATCCCGACAAGCAGAAGTCTGAGACATTATCCAGTATCTGCTCTCAAACTTCTTGGTAAGGAAAACCACTGTGAAACAGTTTCCTTGAAACGATGGATTACTGTGAATACATGGAGAAACTTAAGTTTTAACCAGTTGTTAAACACTTTCCTGTTGAATTCAACAGCTAGTCACCTGCTTTGACTTCCCTTAGGAAACCTGCACAGAACTAAGTCTTGTTTTCCTGTGCTGCAGCGGCACAAAGCGACTCATGGAGCAAGAGCGCCACCATCACGCCACGGAGGAGAGAGCAGAGAGCAGGGCCCACGTGCTCTAACTGAGCAGGCTTCTGTCATGTAACCAAACTCTGATCACAGTTGCAGCCATCCCGAGCCCTGGCCACCCAAGCAATGCACACATTAGCTCTGCTTCAGTCCTGCCTAGAAATGCTGAGGCCGCAGCCAGCTGTGAAGCAACACCAACCTTCAATACACCACCACAGCTCCCGCTAGATGGGGAACACAGTCCCCCTGGCCTGCCAGTCAAGAGCCAGACATGACATTCTAGAAAAGCCAAGTGTATTTATTGACAAACAGGAATGGGAGTAGAGCAGTGGGCGGAGGCTGGCAATGACAGTTCATTTGCACCCCTCAGCTGGCATCCCAAGCTGTATGCTGCGCGTGTCTCATGCTTTCTTTCTCTTGCCACCACTGGTGCTCCTGCTGCTGGCAGGCTGCTTCTGCTGTCGCCGGGCTCCACTCTTTGCTCTACTCTTCTTACTGCTGCGGCCAACATGCTGCTGCCGGCGGCCACGCTTGCCCCTCTTTGACTGCTTCTTGCCCTTGGCAGTGGCTGCTTCAGCCTCCTCCTGGCGCAGCTGCTTGTTGACAGCACGAGTGACATCGAGGATGGGTCTCTTGCTGCCCATGTCCCGCAGAAGCTCCAGCTGCCGCCCGCGCTCGGCTGCCAGGTCACCCAGGAGTGGCTCGAAGCGGCGCTTTCGGCCTCCGCTGCGGGAGGGTGGCTCTGCTGGCTCCTTGGGCAGCCGGGGCTGGAAGCGGCCGAGCGAGGCTGTGGACACACGGGCGACGCGGGCAGCATGGGCCAGCTCCTGGCGGCTCTGGTGGCCTGTGGGGTGCAGTGTGGCCGCAGTGGTGGCAGTGCGATGGGCGCGGGCCAGGTTGCGCAGGCGGTTCAGCTCGTTGCGGGCCACCCGCTCACGCTTCTCCTGCCGCAGCCGGGCGAACTGGTCCTCGTTGGGGTCGCGACCCGCGGGCACCTCGGCCAGCCACTCTCGGGCCGGGTCGCCGCCCGCCCGGCGATAGCCCCAGCGCCGCCGCCACTCCTTGGCCTGTTCGTCCCACACCAGCCCGGTCCGTTTGCGTCGGCGGATGCCCTTGAGCCGCGCGAACTGCTCCCAGCGCGTGGGCGGCCGTGGGCGCGGCGGCGGCTTCTCGCGGGGCAGGCGGAACGCGGGCTCGGGCAGCCGCGCCAGCACCGGGCCTGCCGCGGCACCGCTGGCGGCATCGGGAGCGCGCTCGGCTGGCAGCGCCCAAAGCTGTGCCACCAGCAGCTGCGCGTTCCCGCGGGCCAGAGCACGCAGCCAGTCCTCCCGCCGCGTCCTCGCCCCAGCCCCAGTCCCCGGCGCGGGGGGATTCCGGTCGATCGCCAGCAGGTTGCCCAGGTCGAACTCGAGCTCCAGCTCCTTTCCAGGCACCGCCACGCCGAGTCCCCGCTCAGCCTCACGCTCCTCGGCCGCCGCCAGCAGCTCCTCCACCCGTGTGGCCGCCATGGCCAGGCACGGGGCAGAGCGACGGAAGCGGCGCCGCGCCCGGAAGTTCGTCACGGGGCTTGTGTGGTCCACCCCTTGGTAGCCACCCAGGTTTGGTCTCGTCTTTGGGATTCTGTTTGGAGGAGACCTTTAAGCAGGTGTTCACTAACCCGTGTCGTCACCCCACATCTTCTTGGCCTTCCGGCCCATCCAGACACAGGGACTTCAGCCTCGACGGCCCTTTCGGGAAAGAAACTGTTCCTCAGGGCCAATTTAAGCCTCCCGTGGGCTCCTCAGGGGTCTCTGCTTGTGCTCCGGACCCTTCTCCAGATCTGTTACCTTTCCCTGGTATTCTGGGTGGGGCCTGCCCCCAGTGCAGGGGGACAACCTCTGCACTGTTCCCACTGGCCGCACAGGTGCTGAGACAAGCCCTGATGCCATGGGCCTTGGCCACCTGGGCACACGCTGGCTCATCTCCTGCTGCAGGTGACCTTTTCGCTGTGCAGTTTCAACTGTTATACCCCAGCCTGGAGTAGGGCAGGGGGCTGGTGTAACCCAAGGGAAGGACCTAGTCTTGGTTTTCGTGAGCCTCAGCCTATTGGCCCTGGCCCATTGATCCAGGCTGGCCATAGTCCTCTGTGGAGCCTTCTGACCCTCCAGCAGATCAACACTCCAGCCTGACTTGGTGTCATCTGCAAACTTTCTGAGGCTGACTATTATCAATCACCCCTGCAGAACAATTCCTGCAAGTGCCTGTCGCAGGACCAGAGACCATGTACTGTGCTGCAGCTCTGCCGACTGACCCAGGCCTTGCAGGGCAAGTATCCCCACAGAGAACACAGGAACAGCATTTGGAGAGTGGTATCACCTGGCAGATGGCTCATCAGCCATAAAGACGAGGTGATACTGTCTTTAGTGGTACTGTGCCAACCCAAAGGTCAGATGGGTCAGAGGTACTTCTGTGCTATTTTTAAGCGAACAGGCACTGGAAGAATCCCGTTATAGTGGAGCCGTGCTTTGGCTTGTGTGGCCATGACATTTTGAGCTGATCCCCGGTGGCCTTAAAACAACCTCATGACAGCACTTAACCGTAGCCGAGGAAAGCGGTGGAACTTCTTATACTGGATTCGATTCTCCACTACGTTATATCATAGCTCTGCTGTGTGGTGGGAGTGATCTCGCGCCTCATTTAACCCAGGCCGGGTGGCACCGACAGTTTTCCCGACTACCACAAGATGGCACCACGCAGGACAGTACTTTGTTCCCAGTCCCGGACAACTCATACTGGAGTTACAGTTAAAGACTGTTCTTTGAAAAGATGCACACACAGAGTTTATCCCGAGGCATGAATTTATACTCCTGTACTGCAAGGTGCACTGTTCCAGCAGTGTGTACCTTTACAATCCTCCTGTTGTACACTTAACACAACTTGGGCTAATTTGGTCTGTGTTTGTACAAAGCCCAGAAGGCTTCAGGTTAATGTCTGGGACTGAGATGACATAGCTGGTGATACCCATTTCACTTCAACCATCGCTCGAAGTGTTAGGGGTTTCCCTGTGTCACTTGAACAGCAAAAGGACATGCCAGGAATTTGTTGCCTTGTTTTACCTGACAGCGTAAACCTGCTGAGGAAGGGAGTCACAGAATCACAGAACATTAAGGATTGGAAGGGACCTTCAAAGATCATGTAGTCCAATCTCCACACCACGGCAAGACCACCTAGACCAAGTTGCACAGGAACATGTACAGGCAGGTTTTAAACATCTCCAGAGAAGGAGACTACAACCCCCTTGGGCAGCCCATTCCAGTGCTCTGTCACCCTCACTGTGAAGAAGTTCCTTCTGATATTTGTGTGGAACCTCCTATGGTCCATCCTCCTGACACCCACCCTTCACATATTTATCAACACCTGAGGTCACCCCTCACTCTCCTTTTTTCCAAGCTAAAGAGACCCAGCTCCCTCAGCTTTTCCTCATAAAGGGAGGTAGTCTACTTTCATCATGTTTGTGGCTCTGCACTGGAGTCTCACCAGCAGTTCTGTGTACTTCTTGAACTGAGGGGCCCAGAACGGGACGCAAGATGTCAGATCTCACCAGGGCAGAGTAGAGGGGGAGGAGAACCTCTCTTGATCTGCTAACCACCCCCTTTCTGATCCACAGAAGACTCTCAAAAGGTAGGAGTCGTTTTCCAGCAACTTCTGTGTAGAATAGAATTCCGCCTTTTTTGTGTGTTCCAGGAACTGTCATTTGCTCTCTGAGTGGTCTCAGTGCAGAAAACAGGACTAGTCTTTTACAGGATTACTCCAGCAGTGTCACTTGACAATAAGAGTCTAATAGGGTCACCCTCATAATTAAAGATTAGTGATAGGAAATTTAGTTCTTGGTCTTGGATAGAGTTCAAAGATTAAATTTTTAAAAAACATTTTTCTCCTTTTACTAGTCAGTGTTGTACGTTTTGTTGCTGGAGGCAATGAACTGATTCTCTACATACATAATCCAATAGTAACAATTATAACCAGCAGAAGGAATCTGTAAATGCTTTCACATTGTGTTTGGAGGGTTTTTTTTCAGTTTATGAGAACCTCACTTTCAGCAAAAAGAGCTTTGAGACTTGTCACAAGCAGATGTTACAACACAGTCATAAAGCTATTTCAAAAAACCACAAAGA
This sequence comes from Phoeniculus purpureus, assembly GCA_028565055.1. Lineage (NCBI taxonomy): Eukaryota > Metazoa > Chordata > Aves > Bucerotiformes > Phoeniculidae > Phoeniculus > Phoeniculus purpureus. The sequence goes on along the minus strand of JAOXOE010000343.1, from coordinate 31,292,197 downwards.
AATAATATAAATTCCTGTTGAGGGAATAATTCTGAAAAAGCTTCTTGCATCTTTTCAAGGATTCTGGGAGAAACCCTGACCAAGCTGGAGCCTCAGTGGGTTTGGCCGTGGTCCGTGGCAGAGTCAGGCTGTACTTATTATAGACCATAATCTGTGTTCAGACCTCCTGTTGTGTAGAAAAAAGAGGTATCTCCTTAGTTTACTGGCACTGCAATAGTCTTTGTCCTGTAAGCACAGGACTGAAAAGTTTGCCTCATTTGACTGTGCTTCAAATGTCCTCAGCACGATGTTGCCTGTTAACGAGAAGCCTGGCCTCAAAATGGGAGATGAAAGGGTGATGCCAATGTCAAATTACAGAAATAGCTGTTAGAAGATTTATTATCTCTTGTTTGCTCCAGCTTTTGCATCAGGTTTTTGCCATAAATGTTTAAGGATGAAGTTTTTTAGCAATGCTTATTCATTTTGCTCATCTCTGGTTTGGGGTTCCTGATTTTAGCACTCAAATACAGCATTTTAAAAACTGCCTGTGCCTGGATTTGTGGGTGCTCAGCCACAGGACCTGAAAGGAGTTGTACCTATGGGCACTCGTGTTCCATAGGCACTTCGACAACTGCAGCCTTAATCTCTCTTTCCACGAAGTTTGTTGCTTCACTATAAACTATAGTAATATGTAAGTTACATATTGCATGTGTATATGCTTTATTCCTTCCTTCCTTATTTCATTGAGAGATGATCAAACAGAAATTGGGTGCTGTGGTAAAATGCAGGCTCTCTGTGGGCTGAAGAAGGCCCTAGGGTATTTGTTGGCTGGTTTTTTTTTTAAGAAAACATATGTTACATAAAGCATGGGATGGCAGAGGGTAATTTGGTGAAACATTTGCTTAAGGGATTAATAGAAAGCATGATGCAGGATCTATGTGGTGCACCAGAACTACAACAGCAAAGTGATGATAAACTGTTGGTTTTGTTTTTCTGTTGGAAAAGAATGAAGAATTACCATGCTTGTACAGTTTCTGATCAGCTGGGTTGTTTGATAGAAGCTGCTCTAATGTGTGGTGTTCGTGTTTTACCGTTAGCAAGACCATTAATGTAGATTTGCTCTTCAAACTTTTGCCAATTACCTCTGGATGGCAGTAGATGTAGTTACAAGATGATTGAACCAATTCATAAGCCTGCTGAGAGGAGCATTATGAAGAACACTCTTAACAGGAAAACCCAAAGTGCTGGTAATTTTGGCAAATAGTAGAAAGTGCCCTTAAAATACCCACAGTGTCTCCAAGTTGTTGCACCAGCTTGTTCGGTACACCTTGTCGTAGGGTTTCTTCCTGTCAGGGAGATGTCATTTGCTCACTGAAGCTAAATTAAGTGCAGCGGTCTCTGAAACAATGCATTCTTTTAACCCTGTAGAATGCATTAATGTATTGCAGCATGCACCTTATTTCCTGAGACACAGAAATGATTTTGCAGTCCAAATAATGAAGCGGAAGCATGAAAATTTGGCTAAAATTTTGTCTTTCCTATTCACTAGTCTGTAAAATGTGGAAAAAACTGCAAAGACGTGAACCACTATCTTTTGTTGAATAAAACCTGCCTGGGTATGTTCCTGTGTGACTTGGTATAGGTGATCCTGCTCTGGCAGGGGGACTAGATCATCTTTTGAGGTCTCTTCCAATCCCTAATGTTCTGTGATTCTGTGATAAGGATTGACTTCAGCAGAAATGTGCCTGGCAGCCCCAATACACCAATTCTAAGCAAGTTCTATTGATGTTGATGATATTATATGTGCTTGTAAACCTTTCTGGTCAGTCTGTAAATGAGCAGGATGAGATTTCCCACCCGAACACTTAATGTAATTTTAGCAGAATGCTGTGTTGGTGAAAAACCTTGAAGGTGAACCTCAGGAGGCTTTGGATCTAGTTCCAAAACCTAAGGCTGGGTAGTTGGGAATGTGATTACAAGTGGGTATGAAGCGAAGCCGAAGTTTTGATGCAGAAACCAGACCATAGATAGCTGGTGAGATAATGGGGAGGCTTGGATAGCTGCAGGCATGGTAGAACAGGCTGAGTAGACCACTATCTATGCTGATCAGTTGACTGGCTGTGGCTGTGTGGTTTCACTGATCTGATTGGGGGGAAACAAAACAAAGCTAAGCTAACTGGAGGCCTTCCCAAGTGCCTGATGCCTATCTTGGTCTGCATTGGGGAACCAGGCTGAAAAGAGATTGCGATGTGGTTTGCTTCTTTACAAGTTCTACAGTGATCTGATTTTTTTTTTTGAGAAACTTTTTGTGTATCATAGTCTTTATATTAGAAATAGCAACAGCAGCGTGGCATGGCATTGTTAGGTGTTTTTTAAGATAATTTAAAGAACAGAGTGAGAACTTTATCACTCAGTGATGGCAAGAATGGCACCATGGTAACGTGTTCCTTCTCCAGGGTCAGTTCTTCTTATCACCTGTCTAGAGCAGACCTACTTTTTTGGAATAAAAATCCCTCTAGAATTTTAAAATGAAGCCAATGAGCACAGTTCTTTGTTGTATAGATCTGCCACGCACGGATAAGTCACCCTCGGTTAAGTCTACATTTGCAACCAGAAGTTCCTCTGTTCTTAGGTTGGACATATGTGACACTGCGAGTGAGATGGAACGTGTAAGTCCATGACACAAAGGTTGTGCTGTAGTCATCCCTGACTTTTGTTTACAGGAAGATATAAGACAAATCTAATTGAGCAGACGGTTCAGCATCATGAACCTGAGAGCAGGGTAAATCTCTGTGTCTGCTCACCATGGCCATGCCAGATCCTTTATTCTAAAGCTTTTATGAGTCAGAAACAATCTGTTTTCCAGTAGTGGCCTTAGGAAAGACTTCCTGGGACAAAAACCCCAGACTTTTATGTGTGATACAATGCATTTAGGACCACAATCCTTCAGTGATTTACTACTGATACATTGTCGGTTACCAATGAACAAGGAAGAAAGTGTTGATTTACAGATTACACAGGAATATGGCACTTTATAGGTTCAGTCCAAGATATTAGGGAGGTTTTCAACCACACGTAACCATGGATGACTTATGTAAGAGAAGAATAATCTGTAAATTTGTGTGAGCTTGTATTTATAATGTACTTTGTAGTTTGAAGGAAGTTAAGGGACTTTTTGTTAAACAAATATTTTTCATTTGAATATCATATATGATAAACTAAAGCAGTTGCTGTGCATTGGAGAGCAATTGCCAGGTAAGGGTATTCCCAGGCTTTGGGACATCAGTGATACCTACAGCTGGAGAGGGCAGAGGAAAGAACAGGAAAGCTAAGTGGAAATATACTTCATAAATGAGTTTTAGAGGATCAGTAGGGAGTAAGGATGAGAACAACATCTCTTCACAAGAATGGTTTGAATGACTGCAGCTTTTCCTTTCAGTTCAGTTGACTCAGGCTGTGCAAAACAGCTCTAGAGAAAGCGTATTCTCATGGTTTTGCTGATTGGAGAAAGAGAAAAACCCCACCCTGTAGATGGTTTGGGGCTGGACTGAGGATATTCACAAATCTTGGGAGATGCTCTTGTTCAGGCTATGAGTTATTATGATGGAAACACCTGACACAAATAAACCCTCTAAACCCAAACAATCTGAACAAAAAGAAAAGTAGATGGATACTATCAGACATCACATTTGCTAAAAAGCATGAGTTTAGACTGGAAATTCAAAATTGTGTGTTCATCTTCTCAACAGATTCAGCAGTGTTCTCCAAGGTGATGTGAGATCTTTGGCTTACGTGTAGAAAATGTGCACTTTGACTGCAATATTGATTGCTGTCCTTGAGAAAAACAAAATCTTGCTTTTATACCTTCGGATCCGAGTTTGCATTTGCCATGGAAATTACACTCATTTAGGATGACATACACGGAGCAAGGAGATGTGGTTTTAAACCTGCCTGCCTTCAGCTCTGCACACCAACCACCTGTGTGTTCCTCTGGGTTTTGGAGTTCAAACTGAGTGAGATAAAATTAAGCATCTGTTTAAGAACCTTATGACCTGTAGCTTTGATCCCTTCCTTTTAGAACCTGGCTGAGATGTGCTCACATGGGATGCAGGCAATGTTTCTGAGTGGGTTTTATTATAAGTTTGGAAAATTAAAGAGATTGTTGTAAACTTGCTCTTTGCAAAATGCCCAGACGTACCACACCCCACAATCTCCTGACATACTTCTCCACTCCGCTGTCATTCTGGGTGGTGGTATGACAGTTTTTAAGGAAAAGTTGCTTTTAGAGTATGCTTCTGTCTAAAAACTAATAGGATGATAGAGCTTTTACAGTCCAGAAAATAAATTTGAACTTTAAATCCTTAGCAAACTTCTGCTGTAACTGCACTAAAATAATGCCACTGCCTTACCCTTTGTGTTAGGATATAGAACAGCAAAATTCTGCCAGATTTCCCCTGTGTTGTGGGCAGTGAGTGAAATGGCCATGGACAGCAAGTCCCATAGTACTGTGGTGATCCACAACACTTTCCTGTGGAAACACAAGACAGACCACAAACTTCTCAACAAAGAGAGATAGAAATGTCAAGAATGCTGCAGTTGGCAACACAATGTCAGTTGGAAAAAATCACATCTTGCCACCAAAGCAGATGGCAGGGGAGACAGTTGAGCATTATGTCACATAGCTGTGCATTAAAGCAACGTCTCAGGACGCTGAAGTTGAACAACTACCAGACTAATTAGGGACTTCAGAACTAATCTTCTAATATGTCCAGGTGAAAACAGGTATGGGGAAGCTCATCTACCATGAGTAGTGGGGGCTGGCAGGACCCAATGAAAAACTGCTCTGCTCCTTTTTATAAATCCAGAACTTTCTCTGGACCTGTCTTCTGAGAAGGTGGCCTAAACTCTCAGAGGTTTAAAAAGGGTGTGTGAGTAAAATCCTCTAACTCTACAAAGCATGCAGCTACTTCAGTAGGTAACACTGTGGCTTGTCTCCTCTAAGATCTTTCTTACTCTGTTTTCATATTTGTACAATCCAGTGGCTTTAAATGGATTTACTTGTGATACCCTTTGGTGTAAATGAAATGGGAATTTGGATCCTGAAGCAGGAGTAAACATTTATGTGCAATGGCCTGATTCTCACTTAGTCAGACATCATGTTGTGCCTCTCTGTGAAGCAAATGTGAGTGTAATCTACAGAGCCAGTGAGATGCAAACTAGATTTTGTATCAGAAAGCCTCAAGGCTGAAGATGGCTTTTGCTCCTTAGGACCTGGGAGTAGAATAATTTATTTCTTCTCACATATGCACTGTTATAATGAGCAGGATTTAACTGGAGACAATTAGAATTAGAAATTAGTGTATTTACATACTCAGAAACTTAGTGTGAAAAGAAAATTAGATCCACTTAGATCCTCATTCATTTCCAGGTGTCTTCCTGTTCATGACCTTTATTTTAGCAAGCACTTTTATAAAGCACATTTAGTCTTTATGAAGAAGACTGAAATCTCTCTGATTTTATTAAAAAACTACCTTGCATTTCATTTGCACAGTAATTCATAAATTGTGAGGCATTACTGAGAAGCATTTGACACTGAAGATCTCTAAATATTTAAAATTCAAGTGCTGAAGAGTGTCTCATCACATTAGAAAGCAATCAACCATCCTGGGACAGGTTAATAAAAGCATCTTAAACTCATTATCAAAAGGCTCTCTTGACCCCCATTATCAGTCACAGGACTCCTAAATGATTCATTGATCACATTTTCTCTGTTCAACAAAAATATCATGCGCCTAAAGGTTTCAATATATTCAACATGAGAGATTTTTCTTCCTGCCTCACAACTGCACTTGACAGATGACCTTTAGTCTTTCTTTCACATTAGTGAGACATTTAACAAAGATAACGCAGACACATTTTCCACAACTATCTGATGCACACGCTCACAGAATCCTCTGTTCAGTACTGTACACACGTAAACAGACAAAAGAGTCTTGCTTCTGTAAATGCCTTCATTATAAATAAGTGCCCTGCTTTCAGCTTTCCTCTTCCAGTAAGATCACAAAGTTTAAAAGCCTCCAAATGATTCCCTGGTTCTGTGAATGCACATAGTTAGCTGACACTGTTTCACACGGAGATTGGTGCACATGTGGATATGCAAGAGGTCTCCAGGAGGGATGTGAGGTCTCTTTACACCCAACAACTTGCACGTGCATTTCCAAAGTACCAAGAAGTCCCACATCCTCATCATTTCAGTTTACACCTTTGCTGATATGCAGCTGAAGGGACGGACCATGGGTTGCCTTTCCATCCTGAGATCACCTGGAGCTTCCTGGCTCAGGTACAGACAACAAGGAAGCAGTGACGTTGCAGTTGTCCGCAGCTGAGTCCTTACCCAGGGTCCTGGGCAGATCTGCACACTTTGTGCAGAAATACTTGCTGTCAGCACCAGGGCTGGCAGCTGAAGGTGACTCAAGTGTGCCTAGAAGAGCTGCAGTCACACCTCCGGATCATGGCAGTGTTCCCGTTCTTGCTGCTTCTTTGCCCCTGTCAAATGTCTCCTGCTGAAACTGCAGATGAGAGAGGTTATGGAGGGCACAAGGGTGCAGAGAAGTCTTAAAAAAGTTATGTCACCCCAGAGCTCCCACTAGCCTGTCAGTGGTCCTCTGACAGTGGGACTGAACCTCCTCACTGTTTTGCAGGTAAAGCCTGAAGTTATTCCACTGGAGTCAACAAGTTTGAGAAGTGTGGCCTTATCTGTCTGAAGATGATTCAATGGTGGGTAGCAGTGGGCAAAGGAAGGGGTCTTGTTCGGATGACCTGACACCCTGACCTGCGCTCTGCAAGGAAGAATGAGGAGGAAGGGCAGAAGTAGGCAGAGAGCATCACAGAACAGCTGGCAGAGCATGATGAGCTCAAGGTCACTTGGCTGTTGGCCCAAATGCATTGAGAAATACCAAAAGCTAGCAATCAGTGAGGCTGGCAGCCCAACCCAAAAAGAAATAGCTGAGCCATGTCATTGTTCAGCAAAGGTGTGCAGGTTCTGTTAGCACTCTTTCGAAGGCCACCATGGACACAGAGTGGGGCCATCACCCTTCATGGCTCAGTTCATCAGTGTTAAATTGAACTTGGCATCATTTCACTTGAATACCTGCCTGAAACAGATTCAAAAGGAGATTCTCAAGTGAATCAGGGTTTCTCTTTGGATGGAGATGTGGATGACTTAAGGCAGCATGATTTGATGCAAGATGCCTGATAGAGCAGCAAGCACAAGTTCTGGATGGAAGCTTTTCCCAGCACAGAGGCTTTTACAAGGTTCCATCAACTCGGAGACAGTTAAATCTTTATTCCCCCCTCTATTAATAAACATAAATACGTGGAAAATTACCCTAATTTTCTTCCAAAGAGGATGTGCCTCTAGAATCACTTCCAGTACCAGGGACCTCAGAATTCTGCTGCCATATTTAGAGGCAATAAAAACAGTCCTTGAATTTCTGACCAAAATCCAAGTATAGCCTATTTCCTTCTGCCAATTCAAAATGTACCTTTTTATTTCATTTGGGTTTGTTTAAATCAAACTTTATTCCAAACTTCTCATTCTATAAATGTATCTTTCACTATAATTATTTAAATAAAGTGAGGAAAGTGCTAAATTTAGTGAACTGAATTAGTATTCCACTGAATGTGCCTACTATTGTCACTTTGCTGCTAGGATGTGTGCTCTGTTGCTGTGATGGCTTCTCCAGATTTCAGTGGATTTACACAAGAGCTGAACCCAGCTATGAAGGATGGATTACCACAGGCAGCTGTATTTGACCAAGTGGAATTGGACATCGTTGCTGTTTCCCCATGATTTACCAAAGTGTTTGCTGCAGGAGGAATACACCAATTGCGCCATGGCCAGGCATTGCTGTTGGGGCTGGAAGCTGGCAGTGCATGTTGGTGATGCCCTGAGTTGTCTGAGCCTACTTGTCTGGGGTGCTGTGTGCCAGGTCCTGGTTTCCCAAGCATTAAGCTGATCTCCAGCTTGGCAGTGTGACAGCTTTTGTCTGTGATGGACACCTCTCTGAGAAGTGGGAATCATGGAGCTCAGGAGTCTCAGAGAACATTAAGAAGCAGAAGAGACTATGCAGGACACTAGAATTTTACTAACTTCAGCTAGCCTGACATGTCTCCACCATAGATGTCCACAAAGAGCTGGTTGTTTATGGTCCTTTTAGAGTCAGTGGAGAGAAGCAAGGAATGCTGAGATAGTCTGGATAACTTTTGTGATACAGGACAAAGCTTGCCCTGAAAGTGCTTGTTTTTCTTCAGTAAGCTTAGAAGTGTAATCCCAATGAATTTGTTCAAAAATGCAAATCAATATTCACAGCAGGTGGTTTGTTGGGTTTGTTTTTTTGGGGGGGGGTGTGGTAGTAACATTTGTTCAACTGTATGCCTTACACTTGGGCTATAAAAAGCAGCAAATTAAGGCTTAACATGAAGCTACATAACATTAAATGAAAAAGTGACAGCAGAAATGTTTCAGTATCCACCTACCACTTGCACAGGGAATGTGGAATAGTGTCTTGCTGATTCCAGAAAGGCTGTCATAGTGATCTCCCCTAACAAGCCACAAAGTCCACTCCTTCTTAGAGCCCTGACAGTTTGGCGAGTCAAAATGCTTGTTTTTAACTACAATTCTGAAGGAGGATGCAAGGTGGTGCCTGTCAGTCAGTTTGAAGGGAAAACACTGTGGTTCATGGAACCTGCTGACTCTCAAGAAAGGCTTTTAGGATGGTGGGTTGAACACAAAACTTTGCAGAAGCGAACTATCAAACACTACTATACATGCCTCCTCAAACGGTAGATTTCTTATACATTCTAACTAAACCTACTTGTACCACCACCCGGACAGTAAGTCCTGGACTCTGTTCCCTTTCTGGAGAATTACTTGTGTTTGGGATTTTTCATTCCTTACTATTACACAATTGGTTTCCATAGGATCAGTGTTTTTTGGATCAGTTCTTCTTTCCTATCCCTAATAAACGTGTGCTATTTCTCATAAGAGCCATGAAACTGAGGTGCCAATCCCTTCAATTTTTTACAAGCTAATCTTGTCTCATTCATGTGTGGATATGGAGCTATCCATAGGTCTTTGGAAGTAATTCCGTTCTTTGTGCATACCTCTTCCTGAAGTGACAATTGCAAAAGCCATTAGTCTTCATTGCCTGTACCAAAACGTTACGGTGTACCAATTACTGCCTCATACTGCTCTCTGCCTCTCAGGTGGCTTTCAAGTCAACCTTCTAGCTCTGTTCCAATTTAGAAATGGTCCCAGCAGTAGTTGTACGTGCTGTGTGACAAATTGCAATCTGCTCTTGCTGCTCCTTGAGGACCAAGTCAATGGATGCTCAAGGCAGCTGGAAGTGAAGCAACCCAAAGCACACCATGCTGCTCTGCTTGTGCAACTGCCTGTGCAAGCGAGTGGCTGGTAGAGAAGTTGTGCACTAAACTGACGGCAAAATCAGAGCCCAGCTGGAGTTTTTCTAAAACGGAATGCTAGAGCAAAAGGAGTTCATAACAATTTGAATGCTTTGTTTTTTGAGTTACCTACTTTGTAGGTCTGAGAGGCCACTCTGTCAGTGTGGGGCTTTAGAAAGAAAAAAAATCTCTTTTCATAACATTCTAATAAAGCAGACTTTTGAAAAATTATTATTATAATAGATAATTGTTAGATAATTGTATGGGGTGTTTTTTTTCAAAGTCATGAGAAAAAATAGCCCAGAATGTATTTCTAGGAAAACAATCAAAAATTGTTAAGTCAAATACTCTGATAATGCATGAAGCAGAGGGGAAGTAGAAGAGGGAGAATCCTCTGATGGTTATCCTCCAGTTGACTTTTAGGTATATCTGGCCTGATGGTTAGATGCATACCGTGGTGTGGACCTAACCCACCCCTGCTGTTTGCCCTCCTTCAATTAGTGCTGAAGCAGCTGAGCACTGCGACATCCTCCTGGCTTTGCTGTTTTCATTACTCCCAACTGAACCTTTGAGTAGATGCAAGGAGAGGGGATAGTAGAGCAGTTTGACAGCTCTAATTATGAATATTTAAGAGCTGCTTAAATGTGCTCTTTTATCACTTAATTTCCTATCAATGACAGCGTTGGAAGCACTTGTCTCATTTTTCAACTCAAAGCTTCCTCAAGCAAAATGCTGGGAGACGGAATAGCTTATGCATCCTATTAATCACAGAGGGTGGAAAAAGATCCATCAAGTGCTTCAGATAGTTTGAGAGTGCTTCATCCTCATAGAGCTTTCCCTTCCCATTTCTCATGGATGAGTGCATTTGCCTCCTGTGAATGATCTTTGTGATTCTTCCTCGTCCAGAAATGGTTTCAGATTTATCTTCCTCCAACAGTGCGTCAAACGATGCCTGAATATTTATTAAAAAAGTAAATTTTAGTTGGGGTTAGTCACAGAGAGGGGGAAAGGGTAGTCATACATTGTTTTCTTAAAGGAGGATGGATCTCATTGTACTTCCAGTAGGTCAAGCTTCATCAAAGGGGCTTAGATGGAAAAGAGTAACTGCTTCAACTCTGAAACAAACTTTTTGATCTGAGCTGGAAAAAGTTTTGTTGCTTGATGTTTACTCTGTCGTAAGACTGACTTTGGTTGTAACAGTAAAATAATCTCAATTAATTTTATTGGAATTTTGTTCTTTGCACATATGCTGCTGAGAAGTGTCCTTCATTAAGAGCATTAACCAGGCTCTCCCCAAAAGTGACACTTAAATTCCACAGGTTGTGCAGAATTCTGCTGGGGCCAGAGAAGGGGAATGTCTGCAAATGGCCACAGCTGGACAGAGGTGTACCTAGGCTCAGAGCTGCCTACTTCCACCACTCCCACAGCAATGAGTAAGAGCTGCACACAGTCACCTAAGAGTGAACCTCTTACCAAAGACACCCACAGCTGAAAACTTTGAGTTTTTGTTTTTGTAAAGTGTTGGTTTATATCCTATATTTAGCTTGCAGCTTCATGCGTTTAAATTTAGAAATATTTTGGTCCAGCTACCAAGCTAGAGGAAGCTACATAAAAATAAGATCACAACTGTTTGAAATAGAATCCTGCTATTAACTCTTTCTAATGCTCATGCCTTTGATTACATTTCTGATTTTCCAGAAAAATAATATTTTGACCTCTTGAGTGATTATTTTAATTGGCTTCTGATGCCCAGTCAGAGCACAAGAATTTGTTTCTCACTGTTTAATCGGGAATCTGTGTATAAGCCTGTACCCACATTGCAATGTGCGGTGCTCTTAACAGAGACAGATTTAACTATGTGAAGCTGTTGTTGTTGCTGTTGAGGAAGGGAAGGGCAGCTTACAAGGAAATGCAGCATACCCTTTGTTGGAAGGACATACTATGTCTTGAAACAGCTACCAGGAATGTGGTTCCCCACTGAGGGACAGGTGAGCTGTGCAAGAGGAAAGGCTGCAGCCAAACCCTCGGTTTGGTCTTAAAAGAGAAGTCACAGTCCCAACCGTGCTTTGTGGATTGACAGAAATTAATAGAGACCCTGCACATTTGGCTGTAAGGGAGACTGAGTCTGCTTGCATTTTTCAGTCAAAATTGTTAGTTTTGGTTAATTGAAATGATTAGCACCCAAGGCACATTAGCTGTGCTGCTCAGCCCGGTGTGAATGAGCTCACAGAATCATGTCCCTTATACAAAGTTTAAAGTGGGTCAAAAATAAATTGAATCAGTGACCTTTTCTAGTAGTTTTCCCTGGGGCAGAGCTGAACGAATGTCATGTGCCCGAGTAATCTATTTCCTTTATACAAGGTTCTTTTTTCTGCATGGGGCTTCAGCAGCCTCCAAACTTTTGTGCCTGAGTTCTGCAGGTCCCAGCTTGTGAGGCAGCCTTGGAGTTCCTGGATAACTGTTTTGACAGGAAGTAACCGACGCCCCACCAGCCTCACAGAGTGAAATGAGCGCACGCTCACTGAACACTGAGGTGGGATGGGACTGCTGGAGCTCATCTGGTCCAACTCCCTGCTCAGTCAGGGTGACCTAGGACTCGGAGGTCAGAACCATGGTTGCTTTTGAAAATCTCCAAGGATGGAGATTCCACAGGCTCCCTGGGCAAGCCATGCCAGTATTCAGGCACCCTCACTGAGAAAAAGTATCTACTCGTACTCAGAGGAACCTCCTATGTTTCAGTTTATACCTCTGGTCCTGGCACTGGTCAGCACTGAAAAGAGCCTCGATCCATTCTCATTCCTCCCTCCACCTTTACAGCACTCTGTGCCAAAAGCCTCTGTTGCTGCATTAATCACCTTAATGAACTTCCAGGCCTGATTAGTGGGGCTGTGTGATGCAGGGAGCAGGAAGAAATATTTCAATAGGCTTTTGATTACTTGATGAATTATGTAATTTTTAGTAATTTTTCACTGGAATCCATAGTTATGTGGGGGATAAGAACAAGAACAAAAAACTTTGACACCACAACTCTCTGTGCCAGTTAACGGCTGTGGTTTATATTGGGCAGCCATTTGATGAAATAAATAATAGCTGGTGCAGAAAGCAAAGTGCTGATTTCTCATCTTTCGGATGAGTGCTCTACACATCTGATTAGATGTTCTCATGTATTCTTTCTTCTCCCTGCCTTTGGAGAGGGTTCTGGAGAAGTGGTATTTGGGGCTGCAAGCAGGTCGCCCAATCCTGGTCTCTTATCTGTTGAGAGGTTGTTGCTTTGACTAAGTTACTGGGTTAAAAAGAGGAAATTACCTCTCCTTGATGGTTTTATGTGTTTCTTGATGTATTAGGACACACAAAGCTTTGGTTCTGCAGTGATTCAAGTGCTTCAGACAAAACACAGAGCTTTTGGTTTGCAGATGCTGAATGGATACAGACAGGTTATTAGATAGCTGGCTCATCTGATTGATCATCTAGGTTCCTCTGCACAAAGATAAGTTGCCTCTAGAGAGGAATTTGTCCCACTTACCTAAAATGAGCCGTTTCTTTCTTAGGCAGTTAGCTGAGGCAGGACACCCAGTGTGGGATTTAGCTGCAGGTTACAATAATGTGTCTGCAAGTAGAACTCTTTGCTGTGGAGACTGGTGTCTGTGCTCTCACTTTTGCTTCTCCCTAACACTCAAGGGAGTGATTTAGACACCCCAAAATATAAAGAACATCCGTCTGGGCAGCTCTGTGCTTCCACTGACCATACTAAGCAGAGCTTCACAACCATTAAGGAGAAAATAGACATCTATCTCCCACTCTTCAATTTGGCAACATCTGTCAGAGCCAAATTAAGTGTCTTAAACTGGAAAGGATTTTCACTTTTACCATGTAGACGGTCTGGCCTCAGTTGAGCTTCTTCACACAGGCATTCAGAGGTACCTCTGCCCACGACAAGGCTGTAGCGGAGGGAAAGCCATGCCTTGCTGGAACAGTATTGGAGGCAGAGCCTAAGGACACATTCAGGCAGCTATATTCTGCCCTTTAAATCATAGACTCACAGAATTGTTCAGGTTGGAAAAGACCTTTACGATTATCAAGTCTAACCATTAACCCAACTGTACCAAGCCCACCTCTAAACCATGTCCCTACATTCCATCTCCCTATCTGCACCATCAATCAGTTGAGGTGAACATTCTCACAAAGGGTCTGATGTTCTTTTGCCTTCACCCTGGATGCTTTGCTATGCAAACTGAATGTAAAGTCCCATTGCACACCCTACTGAGGGTCAATGTCAGGATGACCATGTGGGGCCAAGCAGTAAGGAACCACCCAGGGGCCCAACACCACAGCTTGGTGCTGGACAGTAAAGATCAGAGCAAATTCAGAAAGAATCTGCTTTCTCAGATGATGAACTTGCTTCAGATATGTTTTGTTGTTACCAAGATAACTGACAGTATGTTATAGGGGCATTTGGTTCTTTTATGTGTGTAAAGCAGTGTGTGACATCTGACTTCTGCTGCATGGTGATCTTTGGTTTTACATGCAAAAAGAGTGCAGAGCCCATCACCATCCTACAGAACTTCCTATTTGTTTCCATACATCAGGGAGGTTTTGCAACAGTTCTGCATGTGAAGATATCCTTAAAATAGCTGCATGGATCCTGCGTCTTACCCACAGCTTTATCAGGGGATGTGTAGGAGGTGTCAACAAAGCCATTAGGTAAATTTGAATATCTAATTAATGTGGTGGGAACTTTCTTAATTACTTGCAAGAATGTAACTGTTTGAAAATGTGTCTAGGATGCAGCTTTCATGATTCATTTTTCTTATGGTCTTATATTATAGACAAGATACTATTCTTAAGGGAATTGTCAGGACACCCCCCCAAAGGCTCTTGCTCTCCCATTTTCTTAGCCTTCTATGTGGAACAAAATGTTACTCTTTACTAAAGCATTTTCTCTACCCCAGAAGCCTGCTGTGATCCTTCTGCTTCTTGAAAAGAAAACCAAGGATTCTTCACTATAATTCAAGAAGACAACTGATCTTACTAAATGCAGTGGAGTATCTTTTGAACTTATTTGACTCTAACTGCAACAAAACTGGTCTTCAGCAGTCGTTTGTGTTAGTTAATATTGGGGAACTGTGGAAGAGATCATTGCTGATTAATTCTTTTTTCGTAACTGTTAGTTTAAATAGGACTTTTCTAAGCTGAGTGCTCTCCAGTTTAGATGTGGGACTTTGTTTAGACTTGGCTGGCTCCACTTTTTCAGTAAGGTCTTGTTCCAGGTTATAAGCAGGGATTTGCGAGTCAGCAGTAGATGAGTTGAGTGAAGTGTTAGTGTCAAGGGAAGAAAGGGAAGCCTCAACTTTTGGGATGATGGCCAAAAAGTCTGGAGAGATCTGAGATTGCAACCTACAATTTCAGGTAGATGAGAATTTTCCACTTGCTAAGTGGTGCTTTCCCTTCATCAGTGTAGGCTGCATTTTAAACCCGCTGATTTTCGTGGTGTGCCTGGCACTGATATGTGGCAGTGGTGTTCAGTCATGCTCTCTAGGTTTAATTTGAATTGAATTTTTTCTAACTAGCCTTAAGTATAGTTTTACATTTTTGCTCTTCCTATTGACTAGGTTGAACTCATTTGTTTCCACATCTCTAGAGCAGAGGGAATCAGATCCATGCCACATCTCTTCAATAAAACAGCAATCTATATCCAGTTCTCTATTACACTTCACATGTAATTACTTTGTCTGGGGTGGAAGGGTGGGAAAGAACAGTAGTACTTATCGATGCAACCAATGCATCTCCAAAATGAGTTTTTCTAGCCTTTTCATTTTTGATTTCTAGTTTTCTTCTTCTGCAGTTTGAGCGCAACCTCTGAGGCACTATTGAGTGTGTGGCCATTCATTGCTCTGACAACAACTTTGTCTCCTGGTTCCTTCTATGTATTCTCTGCACGTGAAGAAATCCTCCTTCTTTTCCTGTGCTAACAGACCATTCTACTAAATAAGTTTGCACAGCAACGGGACAAGGCACAAATTATTTCAGAGGGAATTCTGTCTGGGTATAAGAAAAAAAGGTTCACTGTGAGAACAGTTAAATGTTGGAAGAGGCATTTGCAGCCTTGGTTTGGCAGAGCCCTTGATAACCTGACCTGAAGCCCTACCGTTGGACCAGGTGATCTCCAGAGGTTCTTTTGCTCATGTTGAGACCAATATCTAAAAATAGAAATCCCATTAATAAAGATAAATAAGTGGCATGTTTAACACAATCAAATTAACCATTCAAGTCTGAAGCAAAGATCCCTGTAACAATGTTAATTCATTAGACAACAGGCGGTCTCACCATGGGGGCATTATAGCAGAGTGCCACTCATTAATAATCCTTTCCTGTCACTTCTAGATTAAATAATTTCTAGAGACCCTGTGCATTTCCTCTGCCCATTAACCAACTGGCTATTACATGCTGCTGCAGGAGGTAAAAGTCCTGGGTATTATCAACCCCAAAGTGATTTCTCATTTACCTGAATTTATTCCCCTTCTCCGTTTCAGGTCTCCAGTGCCTTGCTGGTACCAGCCTTGATTACACAGAGAGTTACCCTTGCGATGACATTTGCATTTTAAAACAGAAAAGATTTCAGAATTAGCTTTCTTGGAATTTAACTGCCAGATTCCAAGGGCATGATGTCAGGCAGGTACAAACCTAAGCAGCTGTTACTTAAGCCAGTGGATCAGTGACACCTTGTTTCTGCCAAGCAGCTGTCCATGCTCAGCTCATGGCTACGGGCAGCAGGACAGTGTCAGAAGAGAGCAGCAAGTGAGATCTTAGCAGAGACTGAAGGAAACTTTTTATTTGAAATTTCAAATGTATTTGTAACAGCCCTAAAAGTGCACCTAATCATGGGACTGAAAGCAGTTTGAAGTTCTAGACTGAAGTTAGTGGTGAAACTTTTGTGGGTTTCACCTATGATCTATTCACTGGATGCTGCCAGCAGCTGTTCTGCTGTTGTCCTCCCAGTTATTTGTTCCATTCGCACTTCCACCTGCAGTTGTCTCCAGTTGCCCTTCCTGTAGCTTTCTTATTCAGATTTGAAACTCATTGTCTGTAGGTTTAAATAACTTCATAGCACTTACTAAAAAAATCCTGGGTCTATATGCAAACAGGTTTCTTACACCTTCATTAACTCCACCAATGGCGGTGGAGGCTGACCACTCATGGCCTCGAGTTGTGCCAGGGGAGGTTTACGTTAGATATCAGGAAAAATTTCTTCACTGAAAGAGTGGTCAGGTATTGGAACAGCCTACCCAGGGAGGCATTGGAGTCACCGTCCCTGGAGATGTTAAAACAACATGTAGATGTGGCACTAGAAAATATGGTTTCATTAACATGGAGACGTTGGGTTGACAGTTGGACTTGATCTTAGACATCTCATCCAACCTTAACGATTCTATGATTCTATGATTTTCCCTTCTCTGGGCCTTGTCTTCAGGAAATTCCTACTCCTTTACACTACAGAGGGGCTCTGCTTTAGCAAATACTGTGGCCCTACGAGAATAGACCTTTGGAGTGAAACGGCATGTGCTCAGAACCCAGAGTACACCCTGTAAGTATTACTCCTGTAAGGGAGTTTCACTTTGGACAACCTTTCACAGGCAGGAATCTATATTAGATCTCTGTCTCCTCTTAATAATGCCACTTTGCAGGAGTGTGACCCGTGCACTGGCATCTTTCTTATGAGCTACATCAGAGAGATGCAGGAGTGGAGACCATGTACATGAGCTTCCTGGCCCACTTCTGTTGTTAGGAGGGAACTGAATACCTGCAGCACCCTATTATTAGGCACCTCTGGCTTTCCTCTTCCTCTGACAACCCTGCTTAGTTTGGCAGAGACTCTGAACTACCACTGTCAGACTCATGAGGCCACTTGTGACAGAAAGGAGATGGGGAAAGATCATCCCTGTCACCTCTTTATCAACAGCGATGACACATTGGAGGAAACTGCCTCCCGTCTCCAGCGAGGTAGCAAGAGAGCCATGAATTATGTATTAGTTCAATTAGCTGACATGGCTGAAGAGTGGTGAGGGCTGTAAAATAATTGCTTATTGATTTGCCTTTTCTTCCTTGAATCGCTTCACGATTTTGGTGCGAGACAGCAGAAGCACAAGCGCTGGGCAGCAGCTTGCTATCCCTTCTGGTTCCAGTGAAGCTGGCATTATAAATAATGAGGCTTCAGCTCTGGACTGCTCCAAATATTGGTGCTGGCACAACAGATGCAATAACTTTATTTGCTACAGCACAGCTGCTGTTACCCCATTATTCGCTACAGCTGTGTTAAGCAACAATCAATAACTCTCCATCTGCTTATGGCCTTTGGAAATCTCCAAGGGCTACTTACGACACATGTTTCTTTTCCACACATGCCATTAAATCTTAATCAAAACATCCCAGACTTTTGAAAGGTGGCTACTTTTTGTGTAATTTTTGTGCATATTAAAAGGGCGTTAATTTTTGTGCATAACAATAAATACTGATTTTCAGTAGCCTAATATGACATTCTGACAACGCAGAAGGCAGTGCTACTAGCCCAGTTAGCAGTGTTGGTTCTAGTTTGTATCAGTGCCTGTATCATGAGGTCATCAGACAGGAGATAATCCCAGGGTGATGGGATTGCTTGTGGTGGTGTAGACAGGATGACCCAACTATTGGACAAGGGAAAGGCTGTGGATATTGTTTACCTGAACTTTCAAAAAGCCTCTGACACTGTTCCCCATGGAATTCTCCTTGATAAGCTGGCTGCTCATGGCTTGGACAGTCTGCTGGATAAAACACTGGTTGAATGGACAGCCCCAAAGAGTGGTGGTTAATAGAGTTAAATCCAGCTGACAGCCTGTCACAAGTGGTGTGCCTCAGGGCTCAGTGTTGGGACCATGATCTCGATAAAAACATAGAGTGTATCATTAGTAAGTTTTCAGGTGACACCAAGTTAAGTGGGAGTGTTCATCTGCCAGAGGGTAGGAAGACTCTTCAGACAGGCTTGGATAGATTGGAGCAATGGGCCAATGTTAATGGCAGGAGCTTCAATAAGGCCAAGTGCCAGGTCCTGCTCTTGGGCCACAACAACCCCATGCAATGCTCTACAGGCTTGGGGAGATGTGGCTGGAGAGCCCTGTGGCAGAGAGGGTCCTGGGGGTTCTAATAGACAGGAAGATGAATATGAGCCAGCAGTGTGCCCTGGTGGCCAAGAAGGCCAATGGCATCCTGGCTTGTATTAGAAATAGTGTGGCCAGCAGGAGTAAGGAGGTTATCATCCCCCTGTATTCAGCACTGGTAAGGCCACATCTTGAGTATTGTGTCCAATTTTGGACACAACACAAGAGAGATGTGGAGGTGCTGGAGCAGGTGCAGAGGAGGGCAACTAAGCTGGTGAAGGGCCTAGAGAATAAATCATATGAGGAGATACTGAAAGAGCTGGGGCTCTTTAGTTTGAGGAAGAGGAGGCTGAGAGGAGACCTCATTGCTCTCTACAACTACCTGAAAGTACGTTGTGGAGAGGTTGGTGCTGGTCTCTTCTCACAAGCAATTAGTGGTAGAATGAGAGCGAATGGGTTCAAGTTGCAACAGGGTGGATTTAGACTGTATATTAGGAAAATTTTTTCACTGAAAGTGTGGTCAAGCACTAGAATAGGCTTCCCAGGGAGGTGGTTGAGTTGCCATCCCTGGATGTGTTTAAAGATTGTTTGGATGAGGTGGTGAGGGATATGGTTTAGAGGTGAACTTGTGAAGTAGTGTAGCTTGTTGGACTCAATAATCCCAGAGGTCTTTTCCAACCAGAGTGATTCTGTGATATCTCAAATGCTCTGTTGCTGAGTCAGCACCATTGTCTGTGTGAGCTGTTTTGAAATTTGAAGTAAATTGGAAAACAAATACAGACCAAATGAAGAGCTATTGCAAGTAAGTCAGGAACTTTAGTAACGTCAGTAGAAAGAAACAGATCAAACAGTCTTCTAATCCCAGTGGAAACTTCTATCCTGGAGTACTGGTGTGACTAAGAATTCATATTGTGGCTCAGGACTTCTTGCATTTTGAAGTACAACAGTTCCTGAATTTTTTGATGGTTGTCAAACTGCAAGTTGGAACATGACAGATCTACTGTCATTAGTCATCTTAGCCTGTGGTCAGGGAAATGTCAGGTCTGCTCAAACCCGTTGCTAAGCACAGGAGAATATGAAGACATTTCTATGGTAGGACTAGCCTGCAGCCGACAAAAGCAGCCATGACAAGCATTGCCATTTAAACCTTGAATTGAAGTTGCAGGTTTGAAGAGAGGTGCAAGATTTTCTTTAGCTAGTGTCTGCCATCCATTCGACTTACGCATTTGCTGGTTACTCAGACTCCTAGATTCAGGTAGCACAGGACAATTTGTTTTTCTGTACCAGGCAGAGAAGTGCCCTGATCAGATTCAACAATATGAGTAAAAGCCAATGACATGGATTCTCCCTGCTGGTTTTACAGCACCAACAGCATCATTTTTTCTTGGTGCTTTTGTTGTTGAGGTACCTCCCAGTACTCAGCACTGGCACACATTAACCACTGCCAACAACAGGAAAATCCAGCTTAGGATTCACTGTGGTGGGTTGATCCTGGCTAGCAGCTAAACCTCACCCTGCTGCTTGCTCACTTCCTCCCCTAGACCCAGTACAATATCCTACCAGTGCTGGCTTGTGAAATACTTGGACTGAGATTCTGGTTCACCTCCAGCTCTTGTACTCTCCTGTTGCAGGGCCAAATCACAGTTTGACCAGCATCATAGAGTCACACAATCACAGAATACCAGGTTGGAAGGGACCTCAAGGATTGTCTGGTCCAACCTTTCTCGGCAAAAGTGGAAGCTGCAGATGAGGTTCTAGAAATTGTATTTGGTCTTGTCTTGTCTGGTGGCCATAGCGGCTGTGGTCCTGCTGATGGTGAGTGGCCCTGTGAAACTACTCCAGCGCATTTCTGTTTGCTTAAGCTTTCTCCACTGGTGTTTCCTCAAGCATTTGCCTGTGCAACATTAATGTTTTCAACAGTTTGTCTTTACCACGGTGTGGGTGACCTGTAGGTATTTGCAAGAGGTTTTGGCACTTTTCGTTTCTTTCTCCCTTTTCAATAAAACATATTTTCAGGAAGCAGAATTGACGAGCATCATGTTGAGCAGGGTCAGAATAAGAAATGTCAAGTTCTTATTAAAAAGTGTCGATAGTCTGTGCATTCAGCTCAGCCACTGAAACCTCCTAATATTTTCTCGCAATCTGAGAAGAGAGCTTCCTCAACAAGTAAATGTTAGCAGGAAATTAGGGGAAAGTTTCCAGCAGTTGAGGGTTCTTATGTTCAAGTGTTATTTTGAAAATATTTCTGGTTAAGTACTAACACATTTTCAAGTGTCATTTAACAGGTATGATGGCATCTCATGTGGGAGGTGAGCATATACCGACGACGGTACTTGTCCCTCAGCGTGACACATATGTTCATTTTGTGTGCCGGAGCAGTGTGGTTTTATGGGCGCCTTGTCTATACTTACTCTGGCATCCTTCACAGGGTACTCCTGTGGGAACTGTAAATTTAATTACTGTCACAGTGCTTAGAGGCATTTTTGCACATCAAATAAAAATGCACAAATAAATAAATAAATAAAGCAAGACTTAGCTCTTCAGTAAAGACAGATTTTATCAGCAAGTACTGTTTGTAGCTGCCTGCCAGCCACCCCAGTACCTTCTGTGGGTCCGGGGGCAGGAGCAGAGCATGCCAGCAGCCACATCACCTTGTGAAGGCTCTGTGACCAGGGCAGTTTTTGCCGAATTGCAGGAACAAGGTAAACATCACTGCTAGTAAATACATTTGGTCTGGAAAGGGAACTCTGACTGACTGAGGGTAAAGGTCAGGAGCAGCCTTCAATGAGATCATCCATCCAGGTGGCTGCTTGACAGACCTCCGTGTGCTCCTGGCAGTGGTTATGTGGCTTTTGGAGGAGAGCTTCTCCCATGGTCCTTGCTTTGTTTGTCCTCCAGGACAGGCTTTACATCATTGTGCCACTACCTTTTCCTTCAGTTATACTAGAAATCCATTGCGTGTTGACACCAGGACCTTTTTGTTCTTGGCAATCTTTCCTTGTGCAGTTTAGCAGCTGGTAGTGGCAAATATGTGAATGTTAACCTTCTGTTCTGACTGCAAGGTTTATCGTCTTAACACTGGCCTATAGGGAACATCATGGAGGCAGTTGAATTTATCCATCGACCAGTGAGTTTATGCAAACTGGGGCGCTTTATTTTAACAGCAGTGCAGAATTTCTGCTCGTCTTTAATTAATAAGTCACTTGCATTCAGACTTTCATCAGAAATCCTGAAGGAAAATGTGAATAAATCTGTTATCTTTTCTGTATCTTCAATGCATAAACATTTGATCATATAAACTCTTCTGGCAATTAGCATTTAATACGTATAAAGCCAGTATAAATTATTTTTTAAGTATAAAATTGCTCCTAACTTTTAAGGATAAAACCATTTGTTTTCCCTTTTATCATACACTAGTCTGAGATTTTTGTTACCTTTTTTCCGGCTATTTTTCAGGTTTTTTTACTACATATTCAGGAGGACCAGAACAGGCAAAGCATAAAACATAGCTTTTTACTTACATTTGCTTGCATAAAAAAGGGAAATGATAAATATGTATCAGTATATTTCAGTATCTCGCCAAACGTCAATGTAGAAAGTAGTGAAACGCTTGTAAAATAATTTTGATGCTGCTGATCCAAGTCTTCTTTGCATTATTTTCTTGTTGCTTTCCTTCTCCTTGCTTTCCCTCCACCATTTAGCCTCTTTCCCCATGGTGGTCACCCAATACAGGTTGCCAGAGTGAGATCCCCCAAGATCTGGGCATTTTAAGACTCAGCATCCTGAAGCTGACAGGCAACATGAACAAAGACCTCTCAGCAGCTGTCTCAGAACTGGCTTTCTTTGCAAAATCCACTTGCCTTCTATTTCCTTTGCAAGCTTTGAAATGCTGGTGTTTGGAGTGGCTTTAATTCAATGTTCTAATACCACTACACACACAGACAGAAAGTAGTTGCTGTGAGCAGCCAGGCCCTTCTGTTCAATGAGGCAGCATTTTTGAAAGGTTTGTTGTTTTCCACGTATACTGTGAAAAAATTGGTGGGGCCTTTCCTCTTCATTGTCTTTACACTGAGCAGGGAGCAGACAAACAATCTGAACAAGCTACAGGTTTATTTTTTTGTAAGGAGCTGCGTATTGGGAATTTGTAAATAAAATAGTGTTGATCCAGTGTCAGGAAGGGTTCCTGAGTGTCATGATAATGTGGAAGAAATGTGAAACTGAGCCTGAATAAGGAGTCAGCTGGGAAGGGAGTCCAGGAGGACTTGTTAACTTCAGGGCACACAGCCACCATCTTGATTAAATTCAGATTTTCTGCAGCTATAAGTGAGAAGAAAGTCTCACCAGTATGATAAAAGGCAGATAAGTGTTGAATGTGCTCGAAGCATCTGGGAAACACTGTGTTTCCCAGAGAACCAGTATGGACTGCAGCAGGTGGGTCAGTTCTTCACACCTCCAGCCCTAGATAGGAAGAAGGAAATCCTGAGATCACTGGAACATGCTACAGATGCAGTTAAAGCAAAGGTCATTGATTTGATTGGGTACTGAGCCCCTTCTCTTCCAGAAATGGGTATTGCGAAGGTTAGCTTGAGCCTTTCCGGCACAGATACTGGAAAGGTCAGAGAAAGCAGCAGTTCCTCTTCCTGAGACGACCCAAGACACGAAAACGTTTCTATTAAAACTCGTTCTGCAAAGTTATGCCCAGCCTTTGAGCAGACTGTTTTCAGATGTAAACAGGAACATTTTCTTACTGACAAATTATCTTTCAGGCATTATAAGATATGTTGAGCCAGTCTGTGAGACAAGGGCTGTCTGATAAACCGGTGCTATAAACCATTTTAAATTGAGAGGATAATAGCATTACTTATGGTTACATTTATTTTTCCACCGGTAAATGAACAAGGAAATTCTTAGATACATTCTTTTTTCTTAAACTCAGATGGAGCCACACAAATTAACAGTTCAGGATATAAACAATTTGATGTAGTTGGAAGACATTTTTTATTTTACTTTTGCTACAAAATAAATATTTATTGGCCCAATTCATGAAGTATGGAGTACTACATATGTCAGTGGTTACTGTGATAACTTACAATCAGAATCCCAGTAGTGCCATTTTGTAATATTAAAACCAGTGATCAATGTTAAAATGGCAAACTGGAAATGTTCCCCTGATTTGGGATATAAAAAATTTGTGGAAGTGTGATACAAAGGTAGAAAAATCAAGAGAAGAGCACCTGGAAATGTGTAGTACTCACTTTTTCATGTATGGATGAAACTCTGCACACAGCATACAAAACTGAGTGTTGTCAGCTGGTTGCTGCTCTCAAAGCACCTATGCTAAGTTCATGCAGTATTTCAGGTTGCATTTAAATTGTGAGGCACATAATTTATAGCCTGCCCAGTAGGTTGTGAACACATCGGGCTCCATTTGCTCAGTAGATGTAGAGTCTATTGCAAATCCAAGAATAGTTTCAGGCATAGGGTGAAAGGTTCCAGCTAACTTTCAAGCTTGTTGAGACAGAGAATCTGGCTTTAATCTGTTTGCTTTGGGCTCAAACACACCGTTTCTGGCAGTATGGACCATAGAGATTCTATGGTTTGGTAATGATCAGGATATGTCAAGGCCAGCCAAGACTAGTTATAACTTTTAACTGGAAGAAGAGCAAAACAAGCTCATCTGTGCCTGCAGAAATCCACACAGGCCTATTCGGCTGTTTGATGATCTGCCTCTTGTCTCAGTGGACTAGATTTCATTAAAGACGAACAGCCTCTTTGTCACTTCATTAGTTTTCCTTCAGACTCATACACTCAGTGAATGAATAAAGCCCAGGGGTGCTATCAGAGCCCACCCGAAGGCAGTTGTACTTGTACAAGATTAATTCTGCTAAGGTGGATGAGAACTCATCTACCTTAGCAAACTGTAGCTCTTGAGCCATCCCAGAAGAATTAGAGTGACAAGATTATCCTAGTGTAATTTCTGTTGGGCTGATAGTTGGAGAGCTTGTTCTGAATCTGGAATTGGTGTAGGCTACACTTGGACCAGGTACCTTGAGTAAGGCCAACGTGCATCCTGGTAATTTACATCACTTAATGGATGTCCCACAGTTAGTTGATGACCTCTTCAATTTGCCCAAATTTTTGTTACCTTGTGCCATCACTTGAAGCTGCGCAAAAGGATTGGGTTAAGAGAAATTGCATTTTGTTTACTTGGCACTCAGCGGGCACGGATTCTGAAGGAACTTTGAGACACCTGAACCCTACTGAATTTCTTCAGAGGCTGGCCATCTGCCTCCCAAAGGGCTCTTCTAAATACAGTTTCCCCAATGTCCCAGTGAGATGTAAGAATGAGGGAGTGGGGCCCAGAATCGTCCAAGAGCTGCGGTAATAACTTAAGTGACTTAAAGTGAGGTAAACACTAAATATAAATCTCCAGTTTGACACAGAATCCACTGACAGCACCATAATCTCAGATCCTTTCATCGTGTATGATTATAAGCACTTGTTGGCATGAGGCACATATCTGTCACATTTATAGTTAGAAGCAGTGGAGGCAGCTGACATCTGACAGGGGAGGCAAACCTGACAGGCACCCCCAGCTTGGCTTGCTGTTCCTCTCCCTTTCTTTCCTGTCTTTCAGTGGCTGCTATGACATCTCCTCTCTACGGCACCGCTCTGCCTGTCCCAGTCACACTGCCACTGGAGGGAAACTTGCCTTTATGGGATGGCTTCAACACTCTCTTGCTGTCCTGATGGCAGCCATCAGGGCATAGGTCTTTGAAAGGAACAAGTGATTTCTGAGAGTAGAAGCCTATTCCAGACAGGGCATGTGCACGTTCTATTTCCTCATGGTCAGGGATTTCTCGAACTGGGTACCCTTTAAAAACTCAGTGTTGACAGATCCTTCCTGAATATGGTCTTAGTAATATGGATTCTTTTCTTTTTTGTTCCTCGAAGGGTATAATGTCTGCCTGCCTTTCTCCTGGCAAACCTCACCTCTTTCCTCACACTTATTCACTGCTGGAAGTCATCCATTCAGTGGAGGTCGTCATCTGTCCACACCCACTCTGTGGTGGTTCACTCCGCATCAGCAAATGGGGAAAAGAATTAGCTCAGAAACTGGTGGTATGAGCACAATGCCATTATAAAAGTTCCTGACTTGTTCAACATACATATAAAATACCTTCAAAACACCCAAGAGAGCACTGTGAATACAGTCAACAGTGGAAGAATTTGCCTTGTTTCTAGGATGTCCCTTTATTTTGGACAAAACTTGCTATGAGAAGGACTAAGAATTCCTAATAGCTTAATTCACTGTATTAGACTGATGCTGTCTAAAGCTGAGACCTGTTAATATAATTTTTCTTTGGTACCTAACAGACTTTCATCCTCTACCCATTGCTGAAACAACAAAATGCAGTGTCCCTTTGTTTTCTTATACCATGTCAATCTAAAATAACACCACCATTGAAATCAGTCGCAGAATTTGGCCCATAATATTTTAGGAGTTTTCAAATCAGCCAGGAATGGAAAACAAGGCCATTGTCTCCAACTTCAGTGGAGGAACTTTATCTATCAGGCAGCTGCTGAATTCTACCTGCAGTTGATTGATGTTAGCTTAATAATGATGATCGATTAGATCATCAGTGTCATCCTTAGAAAGAATGTACTTTAGCTAATGACATCAGTTGACTAATAGATTCCTGTTTAAATGTCAAGGGGCCAGAGACAGAAAGACACTCTTCTAAGTACTTACACTATACCTATTGAAAAAAGTCACATCAAGTCTACCTTACAAAGAACTCCATGTCATATTTAGGAGCCTTCTATTTCCTTTACTACAGACAGGTAGATTCTCCTTTAAGTTACAACACAGCAAAGCTGAGAGTTACTGCATTTGTGTTCAAAGTTTGCATCAGTCTTTGCAAAATCCATCAGATACAAATCACTAAGCTGTTCCTTGAACAATCCTTTCCTTTCTGTCAGTACAGAGGACACATCTCCAGCCCTGAAACCAGAGGTGTGGAAGATGGGTCCTCAGAAAAAACCCAAATATTTAGGGCTGAATTTTTGCTTTGGAGCAACTCAGTTTCCTTTCTTCTAATTATAAACACTCCCGATGATCATCTGGAGAATATTTTCTATCATTATTGCTGTAAACAAACTGCATTTCATCTTCCCCTCAAGGAGAAGATTCTGAATAAATTCTACATTCATGTTATGCACAAGTTAATGACTCCAGTCAGCTATACTGTGCTATGAAATTTACAAACATAACATCCACCTGAATTTTACATCATCATTCAAGGAAATACTTGCTTCATGCAGACTTGGAGTAGGTAAATGTGGATGGGGATGCTATTCTATTAGTCCCTTCTTTGTGGAGAGGTACAATTTATGGTCTGGTGTGACTAAGGCACTCAGGGAACAGGAGGAGGTGGTTGGACGAGGGGCACACTGTTCTGTGTGTGCCACAGAAGATAATTTTGTACTTTGAACTTAAGTCGATACGGACAGAACTGTGAGTAGGGCAATTCACTTTATTTTAACAGCATATCTAGAAGCTTTCTTATACTGAATTTTAATTACTGGACAGATTTATTTTAGTCGTTTTCAGAAAATCACTGCCAATGTAAAAATAAGATGCAAAGTTGATAAGTGAAGCAGTACAAATGCATACATACATGTTTCTAGGCATACAAACATGTTTCTAGGCACAGGCCTGCATGCCTTAAGTCCGGCTGCCTGCTTGACAGCTGTTACCCTTTTCTAACTGGAATTTGAATGTGCTTAAGTGAATGTATTATTTTCATGGTTCTGGCTTGCTATAAAGTCAAAAAACTTCATGGGAAGTTGACTGTGAATGCTGCCTGAGCAAAATTAGCAAACCAAAATTACTGAGTGAGGTTATTTGCTTAGAGACAATCGCAAATTTCATTGCTGCTGATACTCGGTTAACCTGAACGCATTCTCAGCAGAGTTCAGACAGAAGATTAAATGCTACTATGACGGTAACAGCTCAATAAAAGCATGACTTTGAAATTCAGCCAGCTATCTTCATGAAAGCTATAACAATACAGCTCAAAAAAGCCAACACAGAGCTGTGCTCTCTGCAATTTCAGGATAAGGAGAGGCAGTCATTGTCTCATTGCATGTTACAGTTTGCTCATTGCACATTTATCTTATCTAAAGAATGAAAATGTACCATGAATGTCTTTTAGCAAGAAGAAAAACAACTTGAACATCTCTCTCGTTCTCTCTCTCTCTCTTTCTGTCTGTCTATCTGTCTATCCATCCATCCATTCATCTGTCTTAAGAAAGAATAATGTATTAAGTGACCAATCCAGACCTAAGCAATGTCTGGCATTGTTAGAAGCATGTTTTTTAATTTTTAACATTGTTGTTTCCCAGGATAAAAAGTTTTTATGGTGGATTAATGGTGGATTTTGCAAAAGCGTCTTCTTAAATGTTCTGCCCAGTACATGATGCTGTGACTCACTGTATAGGTCACATCAGACTTACTTCTTTAAGGAAAACATGATGTCATATACGCATTCCAGTGCGATATGTCAGAGCACATGAGAGGTCATGCCTGAAATGTGACAGAAATGGTTCTCAAATTCCCTTAAAATCTGTGGACAAACAGCAAAGTGCCAGATAAAGCTGTCTCATTGTGTTAATAGTATTAACTCCTGTGCTTACTGTAGGACCTTTAATCCTGAAATGCATCCATCTCTGGAGCAGGATTTATTATTATTATTATTATTATTACTATCATTATTATTTTCCTTAAGAAATAATGACTGAAATGGAATTGTTACCTGTCTAAGTTTAGGCTAAAAAAACCTGAGACTCTTCAGTTTATGGTTTTGATTTCACTTGATGTGGTACTGGCATGCTTAGAGTTTTGCTTCAATAATAACATGAAAAGAAAGGTACCATCTATGAATCTCACTCCTGGAAGATGTTCAAAAGCTGTCTGGGCATGGTCCTGGTCACCTAGCTTTAGGTGGTCCTGCCTGAGCAGGGGCTTGGAGCAGACGCCTTCCAGAGCTTCCTTCTCTGCTCTAAAGTCTGGGCAGTATTTGTCTGCTTGAGCTGAGGCTTGTCTTGATGCACGATACAGTTTAGTTTCATGGTAATTAACTGTTCCTAATTACTCATCCCTAAACCATTACAGCTCATTTTTCTGTCAATTCTGTTGCACTGCTGCAATACTCTTCTTCTTTTTTTTACAGGCACTAGAGCAAAAAATAAAATCATGTGTTGTGTCCATGCTGTGAGCTACCAAACAATAGATCTCTACTGCATTACTGGATATGTAAAATCTTCAGTCAGGATTTCTAAATATGCCTTAACACAGCAACCTTTAAGGGGAATAGTTGTCAGATGAAAATGATTTCTAAGTTCTGTGCTTATTAACGTTTAGCAACTTCTCTGGAGGAATTAATTGTCCTTTCCTATTGAAATTCTTCATAGTTTGGTAAAAGTGCCAGGTTTTTTGAAGTGGGGGACCAAAATTCATTCGATCACTTTGCCTAAAAACAAATCTTTAATTTCCTGACTCTTCTGTGAAAACAAGTGTGGTTAAAAAGGGCTGATTGCTCTTTTCTAGGACTGCGTATGGAGTTACGTTCAAGGAGATGCAAGTCATCATTTCTTCTTCTCCTAAGCTCTTCTAAAACGTTGCTCTTGACGTATACTGTATATACACTGCAAACTGTGCCCAGATCCCAGATCCAGGCTCAGATCCAAACCTCTGGTCTGGCCAAATTGCTGTTTTTTACTGCATACAATCCATGCAGTGTCTTTGCTTCTATTCTGGAGCATCAGTTTGGAGACAGCTTGGTGCAAAGAAGTTGTAGCAACAGGTCCTAGCATCCTTAATACCCCCTTAAACAGAGCCATTTGATGAAGCAGCTCCTTGTGACAATCTGTCTGCCTGTGGGATACTTCACCCAGGCTGAACTGGAAGAAGGCACTTGTTTCCTATAGGAGCTGACTGGTATGATGTAGCTCATGGTTGCTCTTGCTTCCTGAGCTGAGAAGGTGTCTGACTTTATTTCACAGTAGTGACACCCTGCTGTGGCTCAGCTAAATCAGAAAAGGAGACCCAGCTGAGGATGGCACAGCTGGGAGGGCTGGCAGTGGGGAACAGTCTCCTCTGCTTGCTGGGCATTGCAAAGCAAGCATAGCGCACTAAATTAAAACAAATAGACGTGTTCATACACCACCGTCTTAGTGAGGCAGCACTTGGGTCTGAGCCCAGGAAGCAGCCACCAGAGCTGTACCCCAGTTTATCATTGAGGAAGGACTAGCACAGGCACATCTGGGCAGGAGGCAGAGAGTTTTTGTCCTGCAGACTGAGTCATCAACAGGTTCCTGTCTGACCAGTCTGGCTGCCACAGTCTTTGCAATTCTATACAGACGGGGTGCAGAGTCAGAAAAGGTTAATTCTTCAGCAAAATGAATTCACTCATCTTCAGAGGTACGTCAGACTCTGTGAATAACACTACATCCCCAACTCTTGTTTCGTTTTGTTCCCTGCTCTGTCTATATTCAGAGGAAAGAGGAAGGTTGCTCCTTAAAATATTTATTAAGTGTTTTGTGCAACTACTCCAAGTCCTAAATTTAACTTTCCTCCCAAAGATACAAAACATTCTTGGTAATAAATTCTCTCTTCTTTTCCTATTTGATCAGGAAAAGAAATTGTTTATTTTTAACAATTCAGTTCAGAGGAAAAATTATAGCATGCGAACAGCAAGTAAATTAGCAATTCTTTCTATTATCCACACCAGCAGGTCTTCTATTAACAAGGGCAATTCATGGCCCTGGATTACAAGATCAATCAGGCAGTTAATTTTTCTTTAATTTCAGGGAATTAATTAATGGTAAATCAGTCAAAAGTTGCATGTAGGACTCATGTTTACCTGTGCTGAGTCGATTTAGCTGATTTAATACCAGTTTCTTACTCCTGATTTATTTTCTGAGGCTAGAGTGGCTGATTCTGTGTCATTTATCCAGATTAAGGACAGTTATTAAAGACTCTCTCCAGCAAACTTGATGCAGACAACACCTTCACTCTTGCTTTGAAAAATGTTCCAACACTCAGCCAAGCGATGTTAGTGATACATAGGCTGGGAAAGGGGAATAATTCCATCTACTCTGCTTTGTCTGCAAATGTAGTGGCAGGCTGTTTGTTTCAACCAGGCATGTACATTGGCGCATCCAGCAGCTGCTGGGTTAGCTGGGCAAGGCAGCTCAAATGGAACTGAAATACAGGAGCTGAGTTTCATGTCCCACTGTAGGTGTGCACAAGGTGGGATTGGGGGAGGGGGGACCGGAATATCCATCTCCATATGTTGTCCTTTTTAAAAAGACAGATGAGACCTCTTTACCCATAGGTCTGTACTCACTGCCTCTCATGCCTAGGATGCAGGAAACCTTGCCTTAGGCTTCTTCTAGATCACTTGACTGCCCATAGACATTTGCCACATGTCAGCCTCCAACTTGATTATCCAAAGGCAGTAGCAGCTACATCTGCACATGCGCCTCAAGCTCTTGTTCTGTATTGATGCCCTTAAGTGGAGTTGTATTCAAACCATCAGTGCTGGGAAGCCTGGAGCCTGGACAGGGAAAAGAGGAGCATTATACTAGAGCCACTGGCCTGATCAGCCCCTGAAGCCCTGGAGGGACATGGAGCACAGCAGAATTCAGAGCAGCTGTAAGACTGACCTGAAATGTGCCATGGGCTAAATCAGTTCCTTGGAGATAGAGGTGAAATGAAGTAGCATGAAACCATGCTGGTAGACTCTAGGGTCACTGATGGTCTGGGTTACTATGTAGGTACGGGCTCAGAGATCTTCCTCAGAAGTTTAAACTGCACTGCTGGATTGCATTGCTCTGCCTTTGAAGATTAAAAGAATTGGATGGTTGAGATTAAAGTGTACTTTTCCTCCATGAAAGCATACAAGCCACCTACTCAGGGAATTAGATGAGTCATTGAAAAATTCAGTGCATCAATACATTATTTTTTTAAACACTAACAAAATACGAATTGATATTGGCAGTGAGTTTGGAAATTATGTGAATGGGCACATACTTGCTTACGAACCTTTGGTAGAAAACTTTTATGGTGAAGAGGATGCCAGCCTAAAACAATAAAACATTTTCTAGGAAGTCTAACATCAGAAGAGAGTCAGTAGATGTATTTCTTAAGGCTGGTCCTTGCTGCTGGTTCTGCACCACTAAGGAAAAGATAGATATTAAGATGAATGTTATTTAAGGCCAGAAAGCATCTTTAGATTGTCTAGCCTGAAACTTTTCATGCGTCACACACATACAGGTCATTGTCACCTCTGAGCTGAATTTAATAACATGTCTGATGAAAGACCTCCCAGAAAGGCGCCTAATCATGTTTCAAAAGCACTTGAGAACTGGAGAGCCTAGCTCTTGACTAGGCAGTCTGTGGCGGCATTTACCATGTTTCAGGATAAAAATGTGTGTTGCTGCTCCCATATGGAGCTGTGTGGCCAATGTCTGCTTCCAACACCCATATCTTACGCCGTTCCCCACTGGATTAGCAGCTCAGTGGATCAAAGCAGTGGATGCCACTTTTCAGTGCCTTAATTACAGTGGCACTGTATATGGGTGATCCAGGAGAGAAGTTTGGCTCCTGAAGGAGCTCAGCACGCACCATCCCAGGGATCTTCATACCATCCACAAAGCATTTGAATGAGGTTGTTTCAAGCTCTATGCTCAGGCTTTTGGCCTTATAAATGTTAGCAGTCTGTGATTCCTGTGATCTTTACTACCCTCTTTAAGATGTGGTCTCTACTGCCTGGGCCTCATCTGGAAAAGAGGAAATACAACTGTGCATATTCCAGAGCTGCCTCAGCTCCACTGCTTCATCTTTGGGATGACACACTTCCCAGGTGATAGAATGTTTTCTTCCTGAGCTCAGGAGCAGACTTGTTAGTCATTGGAGAACTCAGCACAACTCAATTAAGTTTCTTCCACTACCTAATTGACACGTAGTCAGCTAGGGAGAAAACAAGACGGACAGAAAACAGTCATTGCTTTCAGTTAAGATGTTATGAAACTTCGTAACATCCCAACTGGCCAAATATGGGGAGAAATGAGGAAAATCTCATTAGACATTTCATGGCCTCTCCTCCAAGATTAAATGTAATATATTTGTGGTTACAGCTCCCGTTGACGATCCTCCTACTCATGTCATGTACACAAAAATGTTAAAACATCTGTGGCAGCACAGTATATAACTTAATGTGTAGTCTGTGGTCATGAGGTCAGGGTTAACTCTTCCAAACAAAGAAGGTGATATGTCTGCTGAAGGCTTCAGGCTCTGGATATCTATGACAAACTTAACCTCTGAAGACAAGATGGACAGGCACAACCATTGCCATAGTAACTGTGAAGTGTGCTTCAGCTTTGAATGTTGTAGGAGCTTGCCCTTGAAAGCAATGTAGGATCCACCTTTGGGAACGACACCGTCTTACAGCAGTTTACAGCACTTAGCAGTCCCTAATACTGCTCCTTGAGCTGCTGTGGTTTTTCCTAACAATCCCTGTAATCATACAAACTTAAGAATTCATCTAGTTGTCAGGATCTTATTGCCTCTTAGCCAAAGTGCTGTGATGTTGGGACACAACATGTTTGAAAACTCCCCTCCCTTTTCTCCAGAACTTGGGAGTGGGGGTTAATCAAGAAGCAACAGATGAAACTTGACTCTAATAGACTTCT
This sequence comes from Phoeniculus purpureus, assembly GCA_028565055.1. NCBI lineage: Eukaryota > Metazoa > Chordata > Aves > Bucerotiformes > Phoeniculidae > Phoeniculus > Phoeniculus purpureus. Next base: position 31,258,868 of record JAOXOE010000343.1, on the reverse strand, counting down.
GACATTGTCTCAGGAATATTTGTTGTAAGCAGTAAAGATGATCCTGGTGTAGTTCTAGTTTCTTCCTGATACTCTGTGGATTGACCTGTAAGTCTTTTGTAAGGTATCAGAGGTGAGTTGCAAAACAGTTACTAACAGCAGTTAGAAATGCTGGGAATGCGAAGTGAGGAGGGAGGAGAAATATGCTTTCATCTGGTTTTCACCACACCCAAACCTCATGTGGTGTCATTGCACAAGGTGGTGTGTGAATTTTTATTTTATTTTTTTTTCAAAAGGATTCAGTGCTTCTTGTTCAATAAGGTTGAAGAATATTGCTCTAGATGAAAATACCAGTGAAAATCCCATTGTATAAACCTCGTTCACAGCAGTTATGACTGCCTTTTCAACAGAGGAGACAGGTCCAAGGAAATATAACCTGGGCTTGATAGTCATTATTTCATTAATGGTTTGGATGATAGAATAGAGAATATATGTTAAACTGGCATAAGACACCTGTCTGGGAGCAGCAGCATGAACAGCAAAGGGCTTAAATGTTCTTCACAGGCTGAAGAAAACCTCAATGGGCTAAAAAGCTGCAACCTGATAACCAAAACTCTATTATTTGGAAGAAAGATGCACAAATCTAAAATGAGAGTCCTCAGTGGACATATCTACTGAAAGGAGTCTAGGGATTACAGCAGAACTGGTCACATCACTGGCACCAGGATATGGTGGATGTGGATGACATTCACTACTGAAACGGCTTCATGTTAGTCCTGTGTGAGCTAGCTGTAGAGGAGAGGAGTCTGGGTGAGGCAGTCCCAAGAAACAAAAATGTATTGGGAGAGGGGTAAGTAACTGAGAAGGGTTAGTATGCAGAAGGCATCAGGGAAACCGTTTCAGTCTCCAGATAATATTTTGATGGGCTGAAAACTCATAGGCTATATTGATGTTGTCATTAGGTCTTAGGAAACTTTGGCAATGGGAAGGAAAGATTGATAACGAGAGGATGAGGGGTCTATGTGATCCTACATTGAGGCACCACAATGGTCTAGTGTATCTCAGCTTGGACCATCAGACAGGTGAGGTTGTCTGGATGCACGGCTGCCAGCAGTGTAGGTGGCCTCCTCCTTCTGCTCCACCACTGTCAACAACGAGTAACTTGTGATGGATTCTGTATATTCTACTTTCTATTTTCACTTGGGCGACCTTTCATATCCAAGGTGCTGGACTTTCAATCTTGCAATTTCACTGGCTACCTCTTTTTTAACTGCTGATCGTGTGTCTGAGAACACTTTTCGATACCGGTTCAAACAAAGAACCTGCAGCAGCTTTTAACTCAGCTTCTGAGGCTCGATTAGTAGCAAAAAAAAAGTAAACATTTTAACATCCCTATATTACAACACATGGTTCGGAAGCCTCTACCGTTCAGATATTAGAGAGCTTAGTAGGAATTTCTGACAGTTCTGGGGTTCACAGCATCTGTACAGCAAGTAAGGGCTCCTGGGTATGTGGGAAACAGTGGTGGAGCCAAGCTGCACTAAGCAGAAAGTAGCAGTTAAGGGCAATCCCCTGAGGTAGACACATCGATGGTGGTAAGACTAGTCTGGCTGAGGGGAAAAACAGGCTCAAAGGAACTAGACTCATGTTACATTATTATAAGAGAAGGTTCAGCCCCACTAGACTTCAGCTTCTCACCGTTGTTTTGATGAAACTCTTGTCCCATGTAGTATTGATTTCAGCACCATGATTCCTGTTCACACCATTAGAAGGAGGTAGCCTGTCTCTGTGAACAGAGGAGGTCAGTGCATCCTTCAGAAAATATATAGAGTGGCCCAGTCTTGCAGCATCAATGATTGTTTCACCACATGCAGGAACAGGGAAGCATTATGCGTGTGCATTTCCCAATGGCTGCTTTCAGCACTGAGGGGAGAAGTCACATTTGCATTCCTTAAAGAACTGATTGAGATTCTAAAAACAGATTGGAAACTTAATGGTAAGAAAGGCACAGCTTGAAAGTCTTTACTTTTTGGCATGGAAGTGTGGACCAGATTGACACAATCTGTGACGTAGTTTCTAATGAAGCATTTGTAATGAGACATTTAGAGCAACTCAAGAGGCCTCTCTATCCTGTTGGGAAAGGAACACAAGGAGCACATATTTGAAATTCATTCAGCAATGAATACATAAGCTGATCTTGACATGAATTTAGAGTAGGATTCAATTGTAGATAGGTGCTTGGGGAAGAAGTTGCTTCTAGCAAAAAAAAAAGAAACAAAAAGTGAGAGAGATAAATTAAGAGCTGAAACAGTTGGAGGAAACTCTTGGGAAAATTACCAAGAAGAGAGAGAGAGGTTTCTGCTTATTGAACTGTTGAATCATGGAACTGATTTCAGACACAAAACTTTATGCTGATATTTCATGTGGAGACAAATCTGGTTTTCTCAGCAGGTAGGTGGGAAGAGTGGGACCTCCTGATCGCTGTTTCTCATTCACATATTGCCTGCTTCAGGCAGGGAGGTGTCTTTGGTGCTCACTACACACTGGAACAAACCTCTGCCGTAGCTGTGCTGAGTGTGATCTAAACATTTTCTTCTCAGTGTTTAAATGGCTATTAATTCGGCAATGTAAAGCATCCCTCTAGACCTGACCCTGGTTCACTAACATCTGTTAAAATCATAGTTTACCCTACTTCCCTACTGAAAACCACCCGTGTCCCTACAGAAAGCCACAGCAAATACATGACTCTGCTCTAACAATCTGACATTGCTTCTGTAGCTTTGTTTTCTAGTCCTAAGTGTTGGGTTTGCTTACTTCCTCTGCTAATTAGTTAGGGATTAATCTTCTACCTAATTTGCTTGTGTAGCTCTTTGAATATAAAGTGTCTCAAAGTGCCAAATATTGCTGTTACTGCTGATTAGGTTATTAGGTAATAATCAGTAGCTGAGGTAGGACTTCCCAGAAGAAGAAACAAGTGTGGCACTCTTCCATCCTCATTCCCAGCCGTGGGGAGGCCAAGTCGCTCTGAAGCGTGTTGCAAACATCTCCCTGAGGCCTCTGTGGCTGTGTTGCAGGGGCACCTTAACATCTGGCCATGAAACCAGCTTTTGAATGCAATGGCAGCCCTGGCTTTCAGTGACAGGAGGAGCACATGGTGCTCTGCAGGTGTCATTTAGGATGTGAAAACCCCCAAAAGACTAATGCCTTGTGCTCTGACTTTTGCCCCAGTTTCTGTGGCTAATATTTCCTCTTGGCTGACTGTAGGCCTTTGGAGGTGCTAAATGAAAACACCAGGCATGACGAATTAGGTGAATTAGGTGGAAGTTGCACTGAGCAAACCCAGGCAGAAGCTGTCTCCTGTAGCACGGGGATGTCAGAGAAATGTCTGATTGCAAAAGCTGTCCCTGGCTGAAGTCTGGCATGGGCACAAGGGAAAGTCTTCTGCTGGAGACACACTTGGATCGATTTTGCTGTCAGGATATAGATCAGGAAGGCAGTCTGAACTCTAGCCTCCAAGACTGGGTCTGCAGCATCCTTTCTGCCTGGGCTGATGGGACTCTGATGGACTGGGTCATGGAATGAGCTGCTTTTATGTTTTCAAGTATAATAAACCCAAATGTTAGTCTCAATTTGCTAACAAATGAAGGTAATTAGTTCTTTAGGAGAGAATGAGATGACAGCTTTTACTGTACTTCAGATATCAGTCCCAATTACTGTAAATACGATCATCATGCAAAACAGTAATTAGGAAAATCTAAACTGTTTGAAATGTAGAATCCCATATGACTGATTAACTACATACAAAATATTGTGCCTGATTAGAGGCATTCTACTGAGACATCCATCTGCGAGCTCTGAAATAAACCTGGTGGGAAGGGAGGGGAGATCTCAGCACTAGGGGACTGGCATGGTTGAGATGGCCTAGGAAGCTGCTGGGCCATGTACAGTTACAGGGCTTTCCAAGCAGTTACATCTGGCTACCTAGTGTTCTGTACTATAGGCATCTTCAGAAAGAATATTTCAAGGGTGACAAAGTCAGGCACTGAAACAGTACATGGCGTGCTCAAAGTCACTGAGAGAAAGCATGTCAATGTGGAAGTCTTAGGCTAACTCTAGTTCCCATTTCTTACACACGGGTGGAAGTGTTAGTCCACAAAATCAGATGGGAAATAATTAGAACAATTGGAAGAAGTGGGAAAGAAAACTTCTCAAACCAATGGTGGTTATGCAATTATGGAAAGACTGGGAACTACAAAGCTGCCCAGAGGTCACCCCAAGTGCTGTTTATGGTGGTGGTAATTCGTGTGGTTCTGCATTTGCAAATCTTCATCAATTGCTAATGAAAGAATCCACTGGGAAATGCTGGCTTCAAGTATTTCATATAGGATAAACACATCCAGCACTTGTCTGCACCAAGTCATAGGCAAACCCTAAACAGTGAAGGACATTCCACTTAAGTAATATCTGGATAAGGCCTTTATGACATGGCTCAGTTTCCTTTGATTTAGGTAAAAAAAGGGAAGAAATCATCTCCAATCTTGTTTCTTGATTTTATTCATATGGTCTTTGGCAGAGAGAGGAACCATGAGAGCTCAGAACTATCTGCTAGCTTGTGTCTTATTTGAAAAGCATCAGTCTTCTCGGTTCATTAAAAATACTAAATAACTATGCTATTGCTGTTTTGTTATGAAACTTGGGTATGTGTTGCCAAACGGGCTATTTTAAGCAAAATATTCTGTTGTAGTGTAAATGTCCTATTGTTCCCCATTTGGACATGAGTCCATGCCCACTGAAACATAAAAGCTGACAAAATGGTGTTTCTTTGTGGTGAAAGAATCAGGCGACAAAGGATAATTGTTGGTAGTTTGGACTCCTTTTTCAGCCAGTTCTTTGCTTGAACATCCCCCTCACTTATTTTGGTGGTGATGCCACATTCATTGCTGGTGGAACTGCTCACCACCAGATCACCCACCGATCCAGCTGGAGCATGAATATCTGCTCCCATTTCTGTCAAATTACTCACATCACGTGCTGTGGTATTTATGCTGCCTCCACCTTCTGTGCCAGCTTTTAGGGGGAACAGATGATACCCAGAGCAGCCCAAACCCTGCCGGTACAAAATTAACTTGCTTTTGAAGAATTTTGATCCAGCAGCACTTTGCACCAGGTGGCTGCAGCACTTATAATCCAACAGTGGTAGGTGCCAGGTCAGATTTGTTGTGCTGAGTACTTGGAGCTGGGAGCCCTGAGCTTGCTTTGAGCATGTCATGGGCTTTGCTGCTTTTCTTTCTCAGCAGCTTTAGTCTTCTCAGCCTCCAAAAACAGCATCCAGTGAACTTCCCCTGCTAGTCATGCTGATGTACGGCTTTACTGGTGACGTGTACGCTTTTTGGGCACAGAGAATAGTATCATTTATTGTCTGATTCCCCAGAGTGCTACAACTGGTGCTTACATGTATCCCAAAATGGAACGTGGCTGCTCCGTTCCTTTGTTCCTAAGAAAACTGGTCTAGTGCATAACGAGGCAATGTTCTACAAACTATATAAGAATATAACCATGGCAAATTGCGTAATATCCTAGCATTTGAATTTGTTCTCTCGGCGTGTTCTTTTTATGATGAAATAAACCCAGGTTAATTACGAGCAGCTTATGAAAATTTCACTTCAAGTGCCCTATGGGCTAATTGTTTAGGAGCTCTTAAAGAAATTCCCTACTCATTGGTTGTGAGGCTCCAATTTATTAACAGCCCTTGTTGATTCTGAAGTGACAGTCTTTAGTGGTCTGTTTTCACTGAATAAATTAGGAGACTTAATTGCTCAGATTTTAATGGAGATAAATCTAGAAAACACGCTGGAAGATGTAAAGGGAGGGTTCTTTTGGGGACCTTTTACAATCAGTTGCTAAAGTGTGGCGCAGGCAACAAGTGCCAAGTATTATTAGTTGTTATTAAAAATGGTCAATCACTGCATAGTTTGGAAAGTTCTGTGCTGCAAAACTGCCACTGAAACCTTGCTGGTTCTCTCAGCGGAGGTGTACCTGCTCCTTGTAGTATTGCTCAAATTTCCACTAGCAGGATCAGAATTTCCTTTTGAGGATGGCTAGTTAGATGAAACAATTCGCAGAGGATTGATTTCTCCCTTCAGCTATATCCCAGCAGGGCAAGTAGAGCTTCAGCTATGGCAGATACTCCTGGAAGTACCTCCAGTATTGTTCTTTCTCTCTTGCTAAAGGCCCACAGTGTAGTGTGATTTGCTGTCACTGAAAGAGCTCCTCATAATTCATCCCCAAAGTAGGACATTTGTCACTGATGAAAGGCCTGGTATTACTTTAAGCATGATTTGACTCACTCATTTTGATAGTATGTTGCTCTAGTGTTCGATTTAGGGACAATGAGATGAGATTAACTCATGAATATTTGAATTGGGGGTGATTGTTCTCGTTATACTGATAATGAGTGCTCCTGGACATAGCTGAGGAGAAAACAGTTTCAAGAACTCAAGGAAGCGCACAGGAAGAATTGGAGATGATTACTTTCCAGAACAGCCAACCCCAAAAACTGCCAAACAGGTTATGCTCTTCTTTGACAGCACAGAGAGCTGAGAAAGACTAAATAGCAGATACTGGAAATAAAGATACTGGAATAAAGAATATTACAAAGGATGGGGAGTGCAGCCATCTTTTACAATCTTTCCACCTGAAAACCAGGTGGAGTAGACCTTGTCAGGTACAAGATGCTGAGTTCTAGCACCACCTCTTGGCTCCCACCTGTAGGTATGGGACGATTCAAGCTAAATGAGTGAATAAAGGGGAGTCAGGAAGTTTGGCCTTTTTGAGTAAGGATAATTCCATTCTTCTTCTCAGAGAGGTTTTGTTGCCTCAGCTAGAGGCACAAAGAAATCAATCCATGAAACTTACAAAGTGCTGCTGGAATTTCTGGTATTTCCGCTGGAAATCTGATTGCCTGCATTGTTTTTGTTGTGGAAGAATTAGGACTTCTACTATCAGTTCCTTTGTTTCGCGGTGCAAGGGCATCAATATCAGATGCCAAGATACCTTTCCTAGGACAAGAAGGATCTTGCTGTGTTTATCGATTGGTTGAGTAACTGAACTTACCTTGTTCCCATCGCAGTCATGTTATATGTTAGGATCTGTTGTGGGGCTTGTTTATTTTAAATGCAGATGTCACTCACAGACTGAGCACTTCTCAATCAGATTCAGGAAAGGAAGTTTTATATTCTTCTATTAAAATTCTACTCAAGACAAAGCCTGTCACTTGGTTACAAAGTCCCTGAGCTACTGACCAGAGCCCCTGCACACAGAGCTGTGTGATCAACCAGTTTATTTAAAGTAAAAACCTGAAACTGTTCCATCAATATACCAAAATATTGCTGGTTTTTTTTCTTCAAAATCACCAGGAGCTACACATGCTGTGAGTTTTCAGCTACTCAGCTTGCTTGCTGTTGGAAGAGAGCAGTAACTAGAAGATTTACTTCAGTTTAGATTCCTGAAAACATCTTAGTCTATCTTAAGCTGCAACCCAGCCAGAACTCAAGAGTAAGTAATCTAGGTTTAGTGGTGAACAGAGACAGGTTATTGGTGGGTGACAATGAGTGTGGAGACATCCATTAGGCTTCTGTCTGCCTGTCGTCTGCACTTGGCACCACTTGTGTCCAGCACTCAGATTCATAGAATCATAGAAGGTATTGGGTTGGAATGGACCTCCAAAGATCATCTAGTCCAACCCCCTCATGACAAGCCAGGAACATATCTAACTAGAACAGATTGCCTGAAGTCAAGTTGAACGGGACCTCTGTGAAATTGTGGTGGAAACACAAGCACATGAAAAACATATTCCTTGTGGTTCTGCTCATATTGACAGAAAGCATGGAAAGATATTTAAGCTGTCACATTTGGGGGCAAGCTCAAGCTTCATGTAGTATCTCAAGCAGAATCACATAGAGAGACAAGGTTGTGCTTCAGGATGTTGTTCAAGGCTTGAAATCTGGCCTTGATCCCAACTGGGACTTTGTTTCCATTCCACACAAAGGAAGAGTCAAATAACACTTTGTTTTCTATCAGCAGGTTTTGATTCTGCTTGGTGCTGACTCTAATGGATTTTTTAAGGGATTATCTCATTTTTTAAAATAAAGACCTGTTGTAAGGGGCCAAAACTGAGATACTTACCCCTTAGACAAGTATCTAGGACATGCTATTTGGTAGATTTGTCCTCACATGTCATTAAGCAACTGAAGCAGGGAGCACAGTCATGTGCCTGTGGCAAGACACAGTTCCCAGCTACAACAAAAACCCCAATGCACCAGAATTCCTTCACTCTCAGAGCATTTCCTGAGCCTAGATAGACCTATGCTGGAAATACTGTTGTGAAATGCACAGTATTCCTTTTTGCTCATTTCTTTAATTTGAGGTTTGCTTGTTAATAGTGATAGCAAAATGATCCAGAGAGAAATCCCACCTCTTAGGCACAGTCACTGCAGCAGTGAAGTCGGAGGGTTTCTTGAATTACATGTATGTACCTACTGTTGTTGCTACTGAGAAGGTAAAGATACGATGGTGCAGCTCAATTACCTATTGCCATGTAGAAGCCAGTTCATTTGCCACTGCCCTTGTTTTCCAGTTCACCAGTTTCCTGTTATTGGCATCTCATCTCCATTCCTGCTCCGCAGCAGCCAGCCAACCTCCATCACATAGCTCTGCCAAGAGCTCTGCCAAGACAAATAGGAGAGAAGTGTGTTCTTTTTAGTTTGGGGCCAAAACGAGTTTAATTACAGTCAGTGTCAAACCTCTAGATTTCAGGATGTACAATTTCATCTGCTTGGAGTCCAAATAAGCACCTTTTCCCCTCAGGATCATTAATAGGGCAAGTAAGGGACTGGGATGTACTCCCCACATTACACCCAGAGACTCTCTTCCTTCTGCTAGCAGAGGTAGAGACCTTTCTCACACTCAAGCCTACAAGCAACTCTAACTAAGATGTAAGTCAACTCTTTTACTAGATGTGTTTCCAGGTTCCTCTGAATCTGTCTCTTATGCTGAGCAGACTTCCTGGCACGGCACCCCTTGGAGGTTCGCATGAGCTGTCTGGGTGAGACAAGGATTTTTAAAATCTTCTCCAACCACAAAATACTCATCAAAAACTGAAAAGAGACAACCTCAGGGAGTTTATTATTATTCACACTGCTGTCTTACAGGAACACCCAAAGGTCAATGGCACTAACTGTTAACACCTTAAATTTGGCTGCTCTAAAATTACTTTTCACACAGCGTTCACTAAGGGAACTGAAAAAGCCTTATAGGGACATTCCCAACCTTTGTATGCCCATATATGCGTCTGCCTCAAAAGAGACACTATCAACCCAAGGATAGTTTAAATTTAGACCTTATTTACTGGTTGCAGTTCTGATGTTATTTTTTAAGTTTAATAAAAAACTTTGTCCCCTCTGGTAGCAGATGTCTTCTCCTGTTTGGAAGCATCCTAGGAGGGGCTGATAACTTGTTGCTCCTAATGTCTTTCAGACTACCCTATGGCTTTCTGCTTTCATTACTCCCTCCTGAAATCTCATCCTTCTCTGTCATTTAGTCAAAACTTCATCAGTGCTAAAGAAAATCAATTCTATATGGCTATTCATTAACTTCAGTGGTAAGGTTTGCAGAACAATGAGAAATCTGCTTCTTATCAAATGGCCTGATGTCAACTGGCACCTCGTGAAGGAGACATGAAAAACCTAATGCCTAAGAGTATTCATAGGCTGTCTTACTCTGCTTTCATATGAACTATCCTGGAATAGAGAAGTTTTTAATGTCATCCTGAGGCCGAAGATAAACCTGCTTCTAAGTTTACTGGAAGGTTCTGTTTGTAGAGAAGTGGCTACAATACCTCTTATGCAACACACTGAGGCTCTCCCAGCATCAGGAGTTCAGAATAAAGCTAATATTGTCTTCCAGAATAAAATCTACCTCTCTTGCTAAAAGAACAATGTATGATGATGTGTGTGTGTGTAAGCACCTTCCATAGCCCCTGCCACTACATCTGTAATGATGACAAAGCAGAGGAGAGATGAAGGAAACCATCCAGAGAGTAACTTCATTAAGTATGTGCTTTGTAGCAACAGTAACCCACAGTGGGAATGGTTGAGAAATCTGGAGATTTTGTCTGGTAGAGAGTGGCGATTTCTTCTACTTATGGACTGGCATAATCTGAGTTTTTATTCTGTATTGTGATTCTTTCACCCAGTCTTTTGTCTTGACTATACCAAAACCTTCTCCAGTGCTTCCAGACAGTGCAGCCCTGAATTAGAGGAACCAGACAAAAAGTCCTGCCAAATTTCTGAGATAAAACAGTGGTTTCATATTAGCATTGTCTTCTCCTCATAAAAATGAAATGTATTCATATAAAACTCTATCGGCCTTTGGCTCAGAGAAGCACTTATTGGTCCTGTACATCAGAGTTGCAGATGAAAACCACCTTTGTGTTCCTGGCTAATTTAATAGGACTGTTTGCTATAACATGCTAACAGAACTGCCGCAGCACTTAGGATTCCCAAGCACAGACTAGGGTGCTGCTGTGCTAGATACCAGGCACAAAACCCAAAGTTCCTTCCGTGAAGAATTTGCAGTCTTTGGTATGAGCATGGTCATTGTGAAGATAATATTTTTATTCCAAGAAACACTTCATCTTTTTCATTATCCCTCGCAATTAGTCTCATGGGGCTCCACTTCCAGCAATACACACCTGTTGGTAAGCGCAGCCTATCTGGAGCTCAGAGAGACTTTGATCCTTCCATCTTTTTAATGAACAACAAGTGGTGCATTAGAGATGTTTGCTCCTTCAAATATGCAGACATCTGAATTTCTAATTGTTTAGTATTAGTCATAACTTAAGTAGGACAGAGCAGGTTCTATATATAGCCCATTGCCCAGCCATTCAAAAGACAGACAGTGTGTTTGTATTTCTTCCCATACTTCCACACTTGAAAGGAGTGAGAAGGCAATTACAACATCTCTAGCCTCAAGTATTCCGGAATTGTCCAATCCCCTTCTCCTTCTCCCCGTGATACTGAGACTGCTTTCAGTATCATGACATGTTGAAGAAGACGGCCTTCTCAAGTCCATTGGTGTTTATTACTTGGGAGTTCTTAGCCGAAGGTATAGCTGAGCATGTTTGTAAGCTTGAAGGGGGAACTTTTATTGTTATTTGTTTTTAACAACAGTAGAGGTTACAGCAGGATTCCAGGATCAGGAGTTGCTTTTGGTACCACAAACCTCCTGCAAGTTGCACCAATCATTTTCTCTCTCCTCAGTTTGTTACCTCTCGGTCTCACTCTCGTGTCAGATGCACCCTTGCATGTGAGTGTACCACATGTCCTACCCTGCAAAGGAAATCCAGATTTGTAACAAGCACACATGGTGAGGGTTTTGCTTCCTGCCCATGCAGGAATTCCAAACTCTGGAATTTATCCTGTTACCTTCTCCTCCAGCAGGAGAGAAGCAGGTTGGCCATTGAAAAAACTCAGCACCAGAAATTTGCTCAAATTTCTTATACGTGGGTGCTGGAAAATGCCACCAGCCCAGCAGTGCTTGAATGGCTCCTTCATCTTCATAGTGATGCCCAGACCTGTCCCCCCAGCAGGTTTCCCCACACTTGTGCTGCAGCCACAGCATTAGAGCTGGATGAACTAAGTCCTGCTTCTGAAACTGATGGCTAATTGCAGGCCAGGAACTGTACATGATGAGAGCAAGGCTTGTGTCAGCAGTTTGTTGGCTGAAGCCACCACAGGCTCAGTGGCCATTTCCATCGGGATGTACCAGCTGGACATTCAGACATGCTCTGATCTGCTCTTGGCCTAAAGTGGACAGTTCCTCACGGATTCGCTGGAGCCATCAGCATCACAGACAGCATGTTGCTGGCTCTACTCTCCCAGTGCTGAGGGTGTGCCTGGGGAGACACAACATGGGTAGTCACACCTGCCTGTCCCAATGGGCCCACCCAGTTCTCCTCTACATCCCCTTGGCCAGTGCCTTGTGCATGTCCTTGTCTCCGCCACTGCAAACTGTGAACCTGGTGATTTCAGTGGGTTCTTCCAAGTGTGTATGAGATGCAAACCCAGTTCCTTGCCGTTGCCCTGGATGTGCGGAACGCAGGCAAATTAGATGTTCAGTTAACCAGTGTTTTGCTTCCTTTGTACCCAGACACCAAGGCAACCAGGCACACTGGTTGCATGGTGCCCTCAGAGAGTACTTGACTGGTGGATTTCTTTGGTGTTAGCAACACTTGTGAGATGAGTTCCTGCAGTAGAGGAACTGAGAGGATGTACTCAAAGAATTCTTCCTTTCTTTGGGATTCTGAGTCTATAAAAGTGTGGTCTTGTGGGCAGCCATCCAGGCTTGAGGCTATAGACCTTAAGTCATGAATGAACACAATTCGCTAGTTGAGCTTATGGGAACAAGATTCACTCCTGCATGTGCATAAATCCCTGAGGGCCACTGTATATATCTCTTCATCCTCTCATGTTGTTTCTCCCCGCTGGAGAGTTTATGACACTAAGTTGCTTTCTTCTCTCTTACAATACTTTAGGAAAACCTGTTGTAAGTTATAGGTGGAGCTCTGATAGGGTGTTGACATAACACAGAAAGCCCTGTGACCGGAGCACATGAGTCCCTTCCTGCAGTGAGGGCGTTGAAAAATTGAAAAGAAATTAAAACTGAATGAGGCAACTTTGAAGACTTCTGAGGTCAGAAAAAAGGGCAGATAGCCGAGTTCCTTATCAGTTCTGTTCTTTGTCCTGACCTAGAACATACTCTTTTGTATTTAACTGATTTATTTTTATTGATCTTTGTAATTCACTTTAATCGAGGTGCTCTGATTAGTCTGGCAAATTCAGTCTGCTGAGGAATGGCAGCAAATATATTTTGTTCTTAAGATGACTTATCCCCTTTGGGTATTGTAGGACACATTGAATATTTTTTTCTTTTTCTCTAGATCACCCCAGAATCCATAACATTTATGACCACCAGATTTAGCTTTCTTAATGCTAGGAGTACCCAAGGTAACATGGAAATATGTGAGATTGCTGGCAACTCAGAGTGGGCCAAATAGTCACAGAGTGGAAGGTCGTATGTTAGAGAGCTGACCACAGGGCCTCAGCACTGATGGTGACCACAACAAGTGGGTGTGTGAGGTGACATGGAAATGTTTGCTGCATGCACCAACACCAGAAATGTTACTGCCTCTTGACAAAAGCTGGAGTAGTAATGAAATCTGGCACTGTGGCAGAAAGCTGATCCACATGTAGTGTGTATTCTTCCATGTTTGTGGTTGGACACCTTCAGAAATACCCAGGGTAAGAGCCATGCCCTCAGTCGAACATCACCCCTCCTGCAATGCTGATTTTAGGACACTGTGATCACTCTGCTGTGGTCAGTCCTTGAGGAGGGGATTCTTCTTGTCTCACATTAGCTATCAAAATACCCTGTGACTAGGCATGGTAGATCTCTGCACTCCTTTTGTAGACAAGGGGAGAAGAGGAGCTTCTCCAGACGTGTTTTGCAGTGGGCTGTATCATACTTCGGGCATGCTTTTACCTTCCCTTAGGCACAGCAGAGCAGCTGTCATTGCCTTTCAGTAGGTGCCTGAGTTTGAGATCACTAAGGCTGAAGAGTAGGTACACCCAACCAACCCAAGTCAGTGTTGAGGAGATGGGCCTCACTAATGCTTTTTGTCAAGACAATGTTATTTTGTGATTCACCACAAAAATTCTGTTTGCCCCTGATGTTTGCAGAATGAGTCAAATAGGAATTTATTCCCGTAGTGGGTATGCTGATCTCAAACTGCATTGCTGAACACTCTCATCCAGCTATCTCTGACACCTGCCTTGTCTCTCTCTTTCCTCTCTCCAGTGAGAATGGCCCTCTCACACGTAATTCAGCATTCGTGAGGTGATTAGGGTGATAAGACCATGCTGGGTTGGAAACCAGCTTGTCTGTGAGGCATTGCAGACCCCACGCAGAACCAGGAAAGGAGAAGGCAGGTTGTACAGCTCTTATGAAAATTGCAGAAGCTCTCCTAGCCCACTCCTGTGTTCTGTTTGCTGTCCCTGCAGTTCTTCAAGGCATGAGACTGTCTGCCTAAAAGCACCTAAATAGTATTGTAAGTGATGAAAATTCTCACCAGCTTTGACTTTCTGGAGAGACACAGCCCCATGGCTTAATCAGATCTCCCAACAACACTAAAGACAATGTGCATGCGTCAGGACACATCTTCCTTCTTTACATCTACCATTACATCATTTTAAGAGGTTTCATGGGGGACATTAAAAGGGGATATTAGATCTAAAACTGGAGGCACTGGGCTCAAAGCCACCCAGAGTACGTCCAGAGGGTGTGAGTTTAATAAGTGCCTCTTGCATTTTCCATCGACTAGTTGAACTTAGCTCCTGTTTCTTTGAGCCTCTTGTGCTCACTTCCGTGCTGACACGCTTTAAAAGCCTACAAATAGCCGCTGCTGCTGTGAGTAGCTGCACAATAGACCCCACTTGGCTTTCGTTGTAATACGTATTTCAGTCTCTGACTGCCTGAGCTAGAGGAGGTAACACACTTTGGTCTCTGCTCTCACCACTTGCTTGTTCTCTTTGTTTCTCTGTGATGCACAAGCTCTGGTTCTTTGGCACTCCACCAGCAGCAGCTGAGGCTGGAGGTAGGTGTGACAGCAAGCAAAGTGAATGGAGCCCCTGAGGAGTTGCTTGGGGCTGGGCTGTGGCCACCCTCATCTGTTAAAATCGTCTGAACGTTGCTATTTAATGAAGGAAGTGGATTTCAGTCACCCCTGATTTAGTGTCGGTACTGTATAAGCACCTTCCGTGGGCTGGTGAAACTCCTCCAACATGTAGCTAGATACATGCAGGTGCATGACCCTGAGCATTTCCATTCTAGGCAGAGTAAAACCAATAGGTTTACTGTACAATTTCCCAGTTTAAAGGGAAGGAAGTGATAACTGTTGCAGCTGAAGCAGTAGAGAAGAATGGGGAGATTCATAGGGTGTGGAAAGTGAAGGTGGTGTGGAATGGTGCTGTGCAGAAGTTCTCGAACTCCTGTAGAACTAGAGATGTCCGGGGAAGCAGTGAGCTGGTGGGACAGAGTCTGCAGAGGTAGCAGCAACGGTAGAGCCCCCTTCTGGGGGATTCCATATGGAATTGGGACAGCCTGTAGGATAGGGCAGGCAGGAACTGCCCGGCCATGGGGGTGACGAGAGGCGTCACTGGCAGTGGCCAGGAGCAGGGGAAAAAGGAAAAAAGGTAAAAAACGAGAAAAGGAGCAGTTTCTACCTCCACACAAGAGAATGAAGAGAAGCAGGAGCAGGAGGAGGGAGCAGTTCCTACACCGGGGGATGCTCGGGGTGGTCCAGTCAGCGGCAGCCCCGGCTCCCCTCGATCCACGGGACGGTGTCCACGGTGCCGCAGGTCCCTCTCCCACCTCCGGCCGTTTCGCTCCATGCAAACCCCGAGAAGCTTCCTCACGGGGAGCCTCGGGTCCGGGGCGGGACAGGACCGGGTGTAGTCCCCCGGGGTGACCCCTGTCCCGTAGTCCACGCTCCCAGCAACTCCCATTCAAGTGTTTCTGTCAATGGGGTGGTGGTGGGTGGG
>JAOXOE010000343.1:31225387-31243133 GCA_028565055.1 Phoeniculus purpureus | reverse complement strand
TACCCCCCCCCCCTTTTTTTTTGTTAACAAAATCTCTCCTTCAGCAGATTCACAGCGGCCTGGTACGGAGCTGGGTTCATGTTCCTTTGTGCCTTAGCTGCCACCGAGCAACGTGTGAGCTATTTCCCTTGGCCAGCAGCGAGCGACATTTCACTCGTGTGGTTTGCAAATGCTGCCCTGCAGTGCTGGCACCTGTGCTTCAGCAACGTGGCAACCCAGGCTGGGGCAGGAGAATGAGGGAGCCCAGAAACTCCTCCAGCATAGGTCTGTATGTCCAAGAGGGATCAAGACTTCCCACATCCCCGTGGAGCCAGGTGGAGGGAATGTGCCTTTTGGCAGCTGGGGTGAGGATGGGACCTCATCAGTTTGTCCTTTCACCATAGTCACTGGCCTGTGAAAGGGGAGTTCTGCAAGGCTGGACAAATCAGCTTAGCTGGCCCCGGCCGAGTGGGACAATGCAGCCCCTGCAGCAGAGTCTGCTGCTAATTGCCTTGGGCACATGTGCAAAACCTATTACAGCTTCTGGCTGGGAAAATGGCAAATGTGGCCCTGGGTTGCCCAAGGCCATGCTTTTGGGGAGATAGCAAAGGTTGGAGCATGCTTCTTGCCCTACTGACACAGGAGAAGATCTGTGTCTCTTGATGTTTCTGTGTATAGCGTAAATGATGGGGGGGAAAAAAAGGGTTAGCCAAGCTTGGATTGTTAGGGATTACCCTCATGATTACGAAAGAGTAATTGCAAGGGCGTTGATGGATTCCCTTTATAAGGGTTCATTATAGATAACTGTTTACCTAACTTGCTTCAAACATGAAGTCTGCTTCTGTCCTAACTTTCAAGGACAAGCATCAGGTACCCGCTATTGTGAGGGGGATCTGGAATAAAGCTGTTACAGGAGTGTAGTTTTCACAGGGAATGTTAAGTTCTTCATTAGAAAAAAATCACTTGCAGGACCTTGTGTTAACTAGGACTTGTCACTGCACCTTGGGCTAATGGAGTAGCTCCTGATCATTTGCTGGGAGTTTAGTGGTACTTGTTATTTGGACACCAGCTGCTGCTTCCTGGACCCCAAGTTTGATTTTGCTGGGCAGAGCAACCAGTTTCACAGCATCAGCTCCCAGCACAGCTCACTGCACTGAGAAGTGCCTCATCAGATGTCTCAGGGGATGAATAATGTGTGCTTTGAGGTCCTTTGCATGTCTCTTCTGCTTTATGGTCCAGTGCACCAAAATGGAGCATCAAGCAAATACCTGCTGTGTTGTCTCTTACTATGCAAACCTTGAGAGTGCAGTAGGAAAATGTTGGTCTAAAATAAAGCAGAATGTACAGGACAGGAGGTCTGGCTGGGTGACACGCTTGGGTCCAGGGACTGCCAACAAGTAGCTGTGTGGATCTGCCTCTGCTCAGCTCAGGGCCCTTTGCTGCTCCAAGTCTCTTGTTAATAATTTGGCTGTTAAAAATGGTGTTTTTTTTCTATAGGGAAATCAAACCTGGCAGCTGGAATAAGGGGTGTCTTTCCCATTCCCACTGAAAAATAAGATTTTCAATCCCACGTAGGATGGAGCTGCTCACTCACCAATAGACTATGGAGGTAACACTGGGATTTTAAAAATGTTCCATATTTACGGCTGTTTGGCATCTGCATTGTATGTAGAGTTCACACACAGCTCCACGTGCAGAGGTTTCGTCTGAGAAACCTGACGTGTTTCAGTTTTGCCTGTGTGTGTGTGAGTCCTGATACCGCAACCTTTCTGGGTTGGTAACTCTCAGACAAGAGAGTATTCTGCATACGCCAGCGTTTGAGTTGAACGTATTCTCAGTAAAAGGTGTGTGGGTACTCCCTAAACAGCAGTGTATCCATGAGCAGCTCTTCTGGCAAAGCCGTTTGCGCAGGACCTGAACAGTGAGTGCAAAGGGGAAGAAAGGTGGGCAAAGCACAGCTGAGATTTATTTTGTGCATCAGCAGGAACTACTTTATATAGTAGCCCAGCTTTAAATTTGTGACAGTTTATTTAAATGCAGTGGTATGCAAAGCAGTGATGGGTATTTTAGTGAGGATGTTTTTGAATGGGGAGAAGAAATAAGAACTGTGTTTTTTGAAGTGAATTGTAAATGCCTGTAAGCGTGATGGACTGTCAGCACTTGGGCTGCTTCAGTCAGGTCAGTGCTCTCTAGTTATTTCACATTCTGGACGAGGAGTCGTCCAGGTCCTGTGGTGTGGATGCTCATTTTAAACATAGACGCCATCCATAATGGAAGGATCAGAACTGTGGCACCTCTTCACTCTTTTCATTCTCTCCGAGCACGTGGCAACGGACAGTGATTCTGCTGGAGCTGCTCACAAACGTCCACTTCCAGGCTTTCCCTCTGGGGAGCAAAATTCTGGTTCTTTGCTGTCAGATGTTCCCATTCTTCATATAACCCACCTTTACTTTCCACTAAATGCTTCCCAAAAGCACTGGGACCTGCACATTACCACATGCTACTTGTTTCTTTTATTGCTTTTTTTTTTAAAAGTGAATAGGATGTGTTTGAATCAATAAATAAGTGTCTACTACAATACAGGAAATCTCCACAGCAGTTCCTGGAATACAGAGGAATTAAATATACTTTTTATAACTCCCTCTTCTCTCGTAGACCCAAATAATAAATAAGAAAACCATAAATACACATTTCAAGATACTGCAATTATTAGGTAGAAACGCTGCTTGAAGACTATCAATTAACAAAAGAGACACTACAGCACAGCTTTCTCAACAAACGGAACTCCTGCTGCTCTGGACAGTGTGTTGGGTGCTCTATGGGTCACGTTAGCTACAAGGGCAGGTACCACCAATACTCACTGTCTCATCACCCCAAGTTCAGCAAATGGACTTTTCCAAGCATCATTCAAAAAGGACACAGAACTGCTGGAGAGAGTCCAGCATAGAGCCAACAAGTTGATGAAAGGAATAGAACCCCTCCCTTATGAGGAAAGGCTGAAGGAGCTGGGTCTCTTTAGCTTGGAGAAAAGGAGACTGAGGGGTGACCTGGTAGGGGGATTGGACTAGATGATTTTTTGAGGTCCCTTCCAGTCCCTAATGTTCTGTGATTCTGTTCCATCTTCTTTCGTTTTGCTTTGCTCAGGGAACAAGAGCAAAGAAGAGGACTGGAGATGACTGTTCTCCCTACTCCAGGCATGTCAGTCCTGCTCCCTCAGCCCAGCGCTGTAAAAACAAAAAATCAGAATATGCTTTTTGTTTTTCTGAGTCCAGGTCAAAGACAATGTGAACGCAAGCCGTGGATGAAGTCAGCAGGTGGAAGGTCCTGTAACTGTCATTGCCATTGCTGACCTTCACACTATTGATGAGATCGCAGCAGTGGAGCCTCCTCACCTCGGACCCGTGGCGCTGTGTGTGCTGGCATCTCGGTGTGCTTTACTGCACCAGCTGCAGGCAAGTTCCAAGTGAGATCTTCTTGTCTCTGTTTCTGTCACAGAGCTAGACCATTTGTTTGTGCTTTGGAGCAGTGTTGGGCAGGCTGGAGATGATCATGATCATCACTACTATGAGCAACAGGTGATACTCCTCCCATTCTGAACTAAACCAAAGTCTCTTATAACAACTGGGTAGCACGCACATGCGGTCAGTGCTGTTCATGACTAGTATAATATTGGCTGTTGCCTTGGTGAAACCCTTTTTGCAGAACTTTGGTTTTAGAGGAAAACCCAAAGGGCCATGCCCAGCAATTTCAAAATTGAACAAACATTTTGAGAAAAAATTTATGAGCAAATTCAATTAAATCCAGCTCTCTGTAAGCACAGATCTCCTGTATGCAAATTCTCATGCTTAGCCACCGTTGATGTGTCTTCTTTCCTAGTATCTGCTGCACTCAGTGCAATATCCAGTGACATGTGTGTAGAGAGCAAGTTGCTGACTATCAGTTAACACAGCAGCTGGTTCTGCAAAGGAAAGCATCTCCTGACATTATCCTGTTGCTCGTAGTTTGATCTACCAATCGCTTGTCTCGTAGCAAAGTCTGATAGATGTGAGTTTCCAGCTTGCTCAGTTGTGACCTGTTAAAAACATTTCCATCTTTTACTCCTGTCCTGAAACATCAAAACTGTAGAACAAAAGAGGTGTTATGCTTGTGCCATCCAGCCAAGCATATCGTGAGGTGTGAGGGGTTTATCTCATGATATAAAGGGGGAAGAGGACGACCAGCAGTACACAGCAAGCAGACTCTGGGACTCAATGGCACTCTGAGACCAATGTGTTGCCTGGCAGGAACACACAAACCTCCTGGCGGGCTTTTCCTGTTGCAATCCAAGCTGATGCAGACAGGGCATGAAAAATGTTGAATGGGCCAGTGCTACTTTCAACATCACTGAGTCAAGATGTAAATCTAGTGCGATACTTGGGATTTTAGTACTTTGCAACAAAGAAAGGCCAGTGAGCTGCACCGCGTTGACCATTTTGATCTTAGTCTTTCTCCCACCGCTCTGAGGCAATGGCTTCAAGTAATAAAAAGGATATAGTTTTCCTAGATGAGCTGTGCTTGTTCCCTCATTGATCCTACAGCACCTTGTCCTGGCTAAAGGACCTTCTGTCTTTCCAAGTGATGCTGAGCCACATCAGTCTGCCTCAAAGGCACTGTTTGTTGCCCCCAGGTACTCTGACTTCTTCTTGTGCTTCATCCACATCTTCCTCAGCAGACTCGGGGTCCCGTACAGGCTGCCTCCCGTCAGTGGCAGGGAAGCTTCAGCTGCTGGAGGCAGGGTCTGCTCATACTCTGCCGTCCTCCTCCAGTGCTGCCTGGGACTGGCAAACAAAGCACAGAGCATAAACCATCCATTGCCACAGCCCTTTTCCTTGCTACAGCGACTGCCCATGACAACCACATAAATGCCTCTCATGCATTTACTATGAGGGCCAACACTCAACAAGGGGATAGGCTACAAGTGGGACCAGTGCTAGGCACATCCCTGTAGTGATTGCCACCAGACAAGAAGTTGGAAGATTGCCCAGAGACAGAACTGGGCCCTTCCACCAGAGCCCAGGGACCTCGGCTCCACCCAGTCAAGATGGATGGATGTCTCTGCATATAAAGTGTGAGGATACTCTGACAATGAGCTTGTTTTGTCCCTTGGGTGGCAATGGTGGCATCAAACATCACATAGGTGCCTCTCTGGGTTGTCTACTATGAGGTGACACACAGTGGAAGTTCCCTGACCCCTTCCCAGCCTGGCAGCCCCCTCATGCAGCCCCCAGACTCAGCCAAGGGTGGGAAGGGACTTACTCTTCTATAGAAGTGCTGTTTCCTGCAGGCAAGTCTGTGGCAGCTGCTGCTCTTGCTGTGACATGGGAACCTGGTGATGGTGGGAACTGCGGGAGGAAAACATGGTTGTTAGGAACCAGTTGGGACCCTGGCTTTGGCTGAGGCTCATTTAGGAAGATGAGTAAATCACTTAAGGAGTTATTTACTGCCCAACCTTTCCCACACAAATACTTTTGAACCAAAACATTTTGTGTGTTCATTACAGAACATATTTTTGGGTTTTGCATGATGATTTCCCCACTAACTCTTTATTGATGTTTTTGATTGGTTGGGTTTGCTTTCTAGAGACTATGAATGATTTGATGCTTATGTCACTGTAAAAGTTAATTTATGAAATTCCTTGAGAAACAAGGGGCTAACACCTCACTGCATTTGCAGGTGTTGAGCATCCAGAAGGGAAACCTGCCTGGTTCCAACCCACCACTCTTCCCAGTTCCCTGAGGAGCAGCTGTGCTGAGCCAGTATCTGCATCCAGCTAAGGATCCTCTGCCAGAGTCATGTCTCAAAACTTGAGAGATGGACATATGTTGTGACAGACCAGACGATGTTAGCATGGGCCACGCTGGCAGGTACTGGCTTTCCAGGTGCATCAATGAGTGGCAGCTGGACTCGCTGTATTTACTTACCAAGGATTTTCCATCCAACAGGTGATTACAGGACTTGGATGACTCTCGCTCAGTAATTCCCACTGCAGGGCATAAGAAACATGGCATTACTGGTCGTTATCCCATTGGTTAATTATCCACAGATAAATGCTCACTGATGTTCCTGCTGGTTGTGCTGAGGAAATAAATGAGGGAGGGAAGCCAGATTGCTTTTCACAGAGCTGAATCCTCCCTTTTGGCTCTGGGAATGTGGAGATCTATTTGGTTTTGGTTTTGGTTTCTGTTGGTGGCCATTTTCTGTTGTTGCTGCTTTTTAAAAGGAAATTGAAGTAAGCAAAGAGCAAGGATCTAAAGGAACACCAAGATTCACCATGGCAGAGAACAGGCTATGATTTCCAACCATGGTGAATAATGGAATATGTATAAATAGGGACAGCAAACAGCCAAAATAGCCCAGGTGCTGCTCACAGTGCTGTTTCCAGCACATGTCCACAGTGAGGACTGCCTTCTCCTTCTGGGGGCAATATTTCACCATGATGAATATCCTAACCAGCCTCTGTCTTCCCACTCCCCTCTCCTGCCGCCAGTAATTCTATTAGGTACCTAACCATATCCCTCATGTTGAAGTTTAATTCAATTACCTTCTCTGATCTTGCATATTAGGTACTAACAGTATTCAGCAAGTGGCTCCAGGCATCACTGAGTGCTTCAGCTAATGCCCATAGCTTTTCTTTCTTGTTTTGTTTGGCCTTATGTTGTTCTGATTCCTCCCTTCTGCCTGTCCCTCTTCTTATTAGACATATAAAATGTTCTGGCAAACTTTTAGCAAAATATCTAAGCAACCGGACGTCCTCCTAGCTTCAGGAGATCATCGCAAATCATGATGTTCTGGCAAGTCCTCAGGAATATAATAAGATGACTCAGACAAACTCTGTAATTCACAATCTATCATCTCCAAAATGCTGTCAGCCTTTGGAAAGGGAGCTTTTGTGACTCTTCAAGTTAAGTTTATGACTCTGACTAAAGCAAGAGCTCTGCAATGCCACGGTCATCTCATTAACTCCACCAGATGTTTTGAGCATGGAAGCATCCTTCAGCTACATAGCAAAGTGACTGTTTTGTTGCAGGCTGTGACACTGTGGTATCTATAAACTTTCTGAAGCCACTGACAAATAAAGCCCCTTCTGCAGACTCACCGTTCTGGGCGGAGCCCTTGCTGGGGTGGGGACCCCAGCCCTGTACCTTGTCCTCGCCGTACAGCACCTGGAAGAGGTCACGCTGGTGGGACTGCAGCTTCTCAGGCTGGTGGGACCGATGGTTAGGTATGGCCACCATCTGCAGGGAAGAGGCAAACCATCCTGTTGTAGCTGGCCTCAAAGGTTAGGTGGTCGGTCATGGGAGGAACAGTGCTCTTCCCACTGCTCGCTGTGTCCGTGCACACCCTGACCACGAGAACTTTTGAAGCTGCATACCAGAGCCATTACCTCCCACCACCAGTGACACCACCTGTCTTCATGACAAATGTGAGAAGACTGTGGCTGGCAGGAGTCTGCCTCACCTGAACCAAGCTCTCCTAGCTTTTGAGGAACACTACAGAGCTCCCCTTTCCACCAGCTCTGGTTGCACTCAGTTGTCTTTCGTGTGTGGTGGACAACGGCTGCCACTCTGCTCCTGAGGCACCTGAGGATGCTGCTTGTACTCAGTCATGGAAAGAGCACGTTTGGTGAGTAGGATGCTCTCTAATCCTGACAGTGACTTATTTGAGCAGTGTAAATCACCACCGACTTGCAAGGGAACAATCTGTCCAGACGTTGCAGAGGATGAGATATGGTTTGGGGAACAGAAGCAGAACTTCTAACTCCCTTAGTAGCAGGAAATATTAGGCCTGTTTCTTGTGTTAGCAAGGTCCCCTGTTACGTGTAGTACCAGTAAAGCCAGCATGCGTTCAAGCAGAAGAATCTGCATAAACAAGTTGTGATGCCATTTCCCATCACAGCTGGAGACCACAGCAGAGTCTCTGTGGCGCATCTTTATTTGGCTGTGGTACAATTTTGGAGTTCCTTGTCTCCTAATTTAAGACTTTGCTGTGATTTTGACTACCTCACCCATGGCTGTAATATGTAAAGACTTATCTAGGTCAGGAAGCTAAACCTGCTGTAGCAGGGTTTTGATCTAAACTGGAGCTGATGTTTCTCTAGGGTACCCAGGATAAGGCAGAGAGATCAGCTGGAAGTCACTTGTGTTTTTGAGAGGTACCTGGAAATGTAAATCTGTGTGAATGGCAGAGTTAACCAAAGTGTACAGAATTAGTGAACTTCTGGGGTTAGAACCTGGCAGTGCCCTGAGCACCTCAGTCTCATTGCAGGATGCTGACTCTGAATCCAGAGTTCAGCAAAGTCTCATGCATATAAGAGCATGGAGGCCTGTGGGAATTAGCAGGGTTAGGTGGGGGGCACAGAGGACACTGTGGAGTGCAGAGCAGCACAGAGGCTGTTTAAACCCTGAATCCCACTGCTGAACCAGCAACCAGCCAGAAAAGGTGACAATTAAACCTCTGGCTGTAGATAAAACTTTGAAGCTTAGAGGCTGGACAATGAAGTGCTTTTAGTGGAGAAAATGCCAGATTGGTAGAGTTAAGCTTTTTTTGATGGTCTAATGCTGATCTGATTTTTAATGTGGCAGTGCCAGTGTACACAGAGGGATTTGCCATTGTTCTGCTAAGTGGCCAGGTACTGGTGTCCAGACTGGTTTTAGGGTTCTAACCAAAGGGTTTGGGGGCTGGGAGAGAAATGGAAAAGAAGGGAAGGATCTGCTATCCATGGAAATAACTCTTAACAGGGTCATAGGAAATGTAAATAAGGTGAGACACTGTCGCCTTTTCTCTTACCCCTTCACGGTCATGATGGTGCTTTTGGGTTGAGTTCTTGGGTATGAGGGAAGTTACGCCCCAAGGTCAGCTACTTGAATGTTAAGTCACTTAATGCTACACTGCTTGAGTATTGCTGCCACGAGAAAAAGGTCTGGCAGATGTCCATGTTGCTGCTATTTTTGCCTTCACTGAGGATTAAAGTTGTGCGATCGCCAGAGCAGAAGATTTTGCAGTGGCTGAGGAGCATCTGCACTGCTGAGGGCAGGTGCAGAGGTAAAAGCGAAAAATAAATCCTCATGCTGCTACTTCTGTGTGGGTCTAGAGACGGGCAAACACAAGGGCTTCGCAGGCAGGCATGTTCCAGTATGAGCCGTTTAGCTGCACACAGGCTGTAGCAGAAAAACCTCTGAAAATAGTGACAGACCAGGGATTTTCTTGTCTTCTTTATGACTGTAGACTGGACTTCTGAGCTGTTTTTATGTTACAAGGAAAACCAAACCTATCATAGGCAGAACAAATAAAGAAGGAGCATCTAGGAATGTCTTCTTTTGGCTAACACTCCAGCACTCTGACTAATGGAAGTGGATTTAAAGAGGGAAAACCAGCTCTGAGGACAAGAAACCTCATTTACAAGTTTGTAAAACATTTTCTCAGAGCATGAAAAATGTTCATCTATTTGAGTTTGGGTAAAGCTCTGGCTGTGCCCTCTGTGCCGATGCATCAAGGTGAGCTGACAACAGGCAAACATCACTGGGATCAAGGGACAAGCATTCTCCTATGGCACTCTGAGCATCTTTCTGAGTCCAGATTACAGCCCAGTGCTTGGTGTTTTCTCCCAGGTCCCCCGGGGAAGGGCATCCAGGCTCCTTGATTAGTGTGCGCATGTATTGATATGATTTGTTTGTTTGCTTTTCATTTCTGCCTGTCCCTCTGGCACTATTATTAAGGCTTTGTGGATAAGAACTAAGTCCGTGATTCCCTCAGATGACCCATGTTGGCAAGCTGCTATGCTCATTTGACTTGGCTCTGCACAGCAAGGCCATGGGTCCTGAAGTTTCCAAGCACTTCTGTAAATAAACTGTGGCTTTAGAGAAACTTCCCAATTCCCACTCCACTCACAGAATCACAGAACATTAGGGATTGGAAGATCATCTAGTCCAATCCCCCTGCCAGAGCAGGACCACCCTTGAATCGGACACTGATGCACTTCTTAGCCCTGAAAGATCTTCTTACCATTTATCCAGAGCATTTTTAAGGGACAAGTGTAGCCAGCTAGGATTGCAATTACAAAAGGAGGAGAAAAAGGGAGTTTTTCTTACGCTCGCGGTCAGGATGTGCGGTGTGCATTTGACTCGTCGTCGGGCAGGACTACACGCTGCAAAGAAAACAGCCACACGGTCAGGGGGAAGTGAGACTGGACAGTGCTAAACGTGCCTCTGAGAGTGAAGGTGGCCTGGAAGGATCTGTGATGCTCCCAGCTCTCCCCCTCATCATACCTTACCCTTTGCTCTTTTAAACTCTGACACTTGCCTGCGTTCAGGCTACAGAAGCTACAAAATTTTGCAGTTGGTGACAGAAATCTGCCGCAAAAGCCCGACAAATTTGGGGAATTAATTCTAGTTCTACAGGCTGACCCTATGGGCATTGCGGGAACGGGGCATTCCTATGCAGGCTCCAAGGACCATGTAAAGGCTTTGAAGGGCTAGGAGGGTTTGTTATGGGGTAATGGGTGATGACTCCTCTCCAGGTGAGCGTTCCTGTACCTTTTTAACATATACTCAACTCCAGGAGCTGCAGTGCTTCTCATTGTGGTGTATTCATGTTTGCAAAGAGTTTTGAAGCCATGGAAGCAGCTGGAGGTCATCCAGGGCTGATCATGAGTACAGCCAAACTTCTCTCTCCTGGCAGCAATAACAAGTGACTGGGTTTCCTGGGCTCCAGTATGAGCAGAGCTGGCTGTGGAATCAGAGACACCCTTCCTAGATAGCTGGTGTTTATCAGAAACCACCCCTCAGCGCCCTGGTGAGGATGTAAGTGCTGAGCTGTGGGATCCCACTGCAAATGGAGGGAAAGAACAGAAACGTGAGGGTCCTGCCAGTGAGCCACTCACACACCACCTCCTGTATAGAGCTGGAGAGTGCTAAGCCGTCAGCTCGACTGCAGTCTGTGATACCCTCAGGGGTCCTGCTGCCTTCTGCAGGACGTGCTTCAGCTTTGAACTGTGGTGAGAGTGCAGTGAAAACCAGACAATCATCAGTAAGGTGGGTTTTTCTCCCCCCAGGACTATGCTGTAACTTGTTTTCAAAGCAGCTGCAGTCACCTTTCATCGCTGAGGGCTAAACTAACTGCCCACAAGTAAAACACTTTAGTGCAGAAAAGTTTAGTGATGCCAGGAGTTATCCTCTCATCTCTCTGGTACTTCATGTGTTTTACTGGAAAGCGTGAGGACTCCTACTAGGACCAAATACTGTTGTTGGAACCCAGAAACGACACAAAAATGTGTCTAATGGTAATAAATCTGCCTGTTTTCAGAATACATTTGAGGCACGGTCCTGTCACTTGGCAGAGCGAGGGACTGAAGAAAGACACAGCACCAGCAGACACAGTTACTCAAACAGCCATAGAAAAGATGAGAGAAACAGAGGGAGGCAGAAGGGACCCACTTGTGCCAGAGCACAGACAGTGGGGCTGCAGGGCTGTCCCCACAGATGAGGTTTTGCTCAGGGAGTGGGAGCAGGAAGGGAAGAAGGAGTCCTTGCCAGAGGATGTTTCTGGGTTTGCCTGCAAAGGGATGTCTGTGTGCACAGCTCAGCTTGCGGGCAACAACAACAATTACAGTGATGCTTCGCTTTGTCATTTCCACTTATATCCTGAAATTAAGCAGTTGAGAGCTCATGCTCGCAGCTTGCCAGTAAAGATCTGATCTGGCCCCACAACTTGTTTTCCCTGCTTTTACCTGCTCTCTTGATGCTGAAATATGCAGCCATTGAGTTTAAACTAATTTGCTCAATCAAATGCAGACTGGGCTTTGTCCGGTTCTTACTCTTCATTACAAGCAATTAATGTTAATCATGCATTCATTTCCAGGGCATGGCTTTGGAAATGTTCCACTTATTGAGCCGGCAGACTTAAATTCAACATTCATGCAGTTCACCCCGTTCAGCTGAGCTGCTAACTGCTCGCAGAACTCAATTTTCTTTTCTGTTGCACAGAATAGCCTCACTTTTGCAAGCTGTCACTTTAGCAATTACCTCATAGGTACATCAGCACCGATTCCAGATCTCCCAATTTTGCCAGCGCAGATATTTCACAGGGCCACAATGCCGGAGCACCTGCACGGATTAGCCCTGGGAGCCAGCAGCCAGTACTGGGCTGCGAGCAGAGCACGGCGCGGCAGAACGGATGAGCTGCTCCCCTCAGAGATTTCCCCAATGCTAAACTGACACCCGAAAGACCCCACCGCAGCGGCTGCTGCCGGCTGGTTGTACTTACATTTGGATGAAATCACGGTGGTGAACACTTCTAAATTTTCATCGCTGCAGCTGTAAATCTGGTGCATGTTTCACCTCTCCCTCCTGACTGCCTTTCAGCTTCATGCAACCGCTCTGAACTTGTGGTAAATAGGTTTCACTAATCCAATCTGGCTCTGTGATCATTGTCCAGATCTACAAAGGACAGACTGATGCTGTGATCTCATCTCATTCCATATTCTTCATTGCAACATTTTCTGCTCCCATCTGCCTTTCCATGAATACTATTAATGCGAGGACTTAATTTAGCTGTTCCTAAAGCCTCTCCTCAGATACCAGTGCTTGATTTTACGTCTCCTTTTACCAGTTTGGAGAATCCTCTGCATTAAATGGCTAGTAGCTGAAGTCTCTTCTGTGCAGACAGTGTCGAGGCAAGTATACGCAGAAGTACTGCAAAGGACTGCAAAACAAGTTGGCTTATTGCTTGTGTACTGTAACACATATTTCATAGAAGTTTGCTCCTCCCACATAATGAGGAGCTGATTCTAGGTGCATGAAGAAAAGCATTTTGTGCTTTACCTTCCAAGCTCATAAAGTAGTACCTGAATCCTGAGCACTGTAGTGTGACATTTTAGATGCAGGTGATTAAATTAGGGCACGCGGGGCAGATGCCCGTAGATCTACACGTCCCAGTGAGTGGTTGTAGAGGGTTCAGTCCTATGTGACTTGGTTCTGTGGCCCAATTCCAGTTGTATGTGCTTCAGCTAAGGGTTTGTTTTTGCAAAGCTTTTAATTTTTTAATGCTCCCATCAGAAACTTTCCATAGCTATAGAAATCACCCCTGCAGCTTCTAGCGGCTTACACACCTAAGACAGAACACTTGGGCGTGCAGGCTCCAGCGAGTGATGTAGCAGAAACGCTTTCAAGTGTCAATAACGATATAAAATTATGCCAACCTAATGAACAGCCTTCATTACTTGTGTGTGTGTGTAATTAACACAGACCCAGCGCTCTCTACTCCTAGAAGCATCTGCCCCAACAGCCCCAGATGGAAGTGCCAGCCACACGGGCCGTCGCTGCCACGTGCAGGTAACGCTTCTTATTTGAAATACTGCATGTTGGTCAAATACAGGTCTGAGCCCAGAAGCGTTTTGGCCTGGCAGAAGGTGTCACTGTTTCAAGAAAGAAATGAGTGACGAGAAGCTGGTGTCACTTGTCACCTGCCAGGGCAGCTTCTGCTGCCCAGGGCCACCAGACCCATGGCAGAGCCGGGGTGTTATCCCAGGGAGCCATGCCGGGGCTGAAGCAGGCGATGTAATGGGGGCAGCAATGTAATCAAAAGTTCAATTAGTTTTTGATTTATTGCGCCACATGTTCTGCTTGTATGACCGATGTCATTAACATCAGGCTGGGCTGGCACGTTCATCTGTCCCTGCCCGGCGCACGCACGAACAGATGGGGAGCCGCACGGCGTGGAGGCCATTGTTTGTCCCGCTATTGTTCCGGTGTCAAGCGATCAAACCAAATCCATTACCCGCCCCACCGAGGGAAAGATCAGCGCACCGTCCGTTCAGCAGTGAATGGAGCAGAGGCGGTTACGCGGAGGCTCGAGAGCTTTCAAAAGGATAAAAAAAAAACATTACAAAGAGCAACAGTGAGCAGCTGACAAAAAAACCCAAAAGAGATAACAAATCTAACCCACCTTTTATTGCATCTGTAGATATCAAGGGTCCTGTAAGAGGCACTTTTGGATGCGCGTGGTTTTCCTTATTATGGTAAGACCGTAATTGTTGTCCTAATTACAGGTGTGACCTAAGGGGATTTTTAAATCATACCTGGGGTTTAACTTTAGAACGAATACTTTGTGTCTCGTCTTGTTGAGGGGGTGGCAGGGGTGTGCCACCGAAGTGAGACTTAGGAGCTGGTCACCAGCTGGGGATTGCTGTGGTACAGGTTAGGTTTTGAGCAGGTAGATTCTGAACATTTGTCTTTACAGGGACACGGTGCTCTGGGGATGAGTCACTCCGTGCAGAGAGCTGACAAAAGGCTCTCACATCACAGGCGGGGATGGTGGTTGATTTAGGGGAATGTGGGCAGAACAAAGGCACAGGAGGAGAAGGAGAAGAGACGAATGCTTAGGTTGAGGGAAAAATAACTGGTGAAGGCAGCAGAAGGCTCAGGAACCCTTGTCGGCATGGCAGAACACCCCATAAACTGGCAAAACGTCCCACTGGGGAAGTGCTTTTCCATGAGCTGGATCTGTTCAGCCACATTTGGAAGAAATGAGCTTAGGTGTTTGCCCGGTTTACCAAGTCTGCCAGAAGTGGAAAGGTTTTTTAGAAAAACATCATTACAGAAACTGTAATTAAAACCTTGAGTGATGTAAGGTGTCAGAAACCTCTAGACCTTCCTTACCCTGGTCTTTGTGAACAGATGCATGCCTTTGCAGTGCAGCATTCATCTGTTGAGGCTGCTGGGAAGCACTGCCAGGACACTCAGCCCAGGTGAAGGGTGTTGCCAAGGGATTCCCTGGCGCATGGAGGACAGAGCTCTTCCCGAGGCAGGTCCCTGGCGTCTCCCTGGCTCTTGTACCCCGTTGTGTAAGAGGTGAATCTAATCCGCACTGAGCCACTTGAGCCTATTTCTTACCGTCAGCTGGGCAATATGATAAGGATAAACCCCAGGTATTTTTGGAACAGGATTGTGGAGCAGAGGTGTGCCCAGCTACCCAGTTAAAAATAAGATGGGATAAAACTGCACAGGCACACTGCGGACACTCACTCTAAAACACCTGTGTGTGACACCATGTAAGCGGCAATTTGTGTGCAAAGAAAATCACTTTGTTTCATTTTAGGGCCACGGAATCACAACTGCCAATGACTGAGAAGGAAAAAATAACAAGGGAAAATACAAAGTGAACCTGTATCATCTGAACTCCCTTTTCTGTAAAGGGAAGGGAGAGACAGACATGTAACCAACAGCTTCATCTCACACAGCGGTCAGCAAGACTAGCTCAAAGTGGAACTAGGACTGTGAGTAAGTGAAGAGTTCTCAAAAGTTAACATTTTTATCTTCATCCGGCTGGAAGCTGCTACAGCAGATTTTACACAAATGGGAATGAAATGAAAGTGTTTAAAATCTTTCTGAAGTTTACGTTCTCTTTGAAGGGCTGGTGCGGAGACTTTCTCTGCTAACCAGGAATAGAAATCCCAGCCAGAGCGGGAAGTCAGGCTGGAGGCATCCCACCAACGAGTCACACAAAGACACTGAGAAAAAAAATCCCCACAAGCCTGGTTTGCTCCTCTTAAAAAAGTTACATATAGATAATTGGACATTCACAAATTTGCCCTAAGCTTATAAAACACACTTGAGTAAGTCCATACAATGATTACGGAGAAAAACAATGCCCAGCACGGCACGGTTCAGGTCCCGCAGAGCTTGTGCCAGCAGCAGGGATTGCACTGAGCCAGCATTAAAGCCAGGGCCAGCCTGAGCACGTGGAGAGTTAATGAGCTTCCATACACTGGTCGTGTACTGGTAATCCACAGAAAGCATTAAAAATGTCAACAAAGGAGCGGTATGTCCAAACTGGGCTGCGACAGCAAGAGCTTATTAAGACGCTGAACTTGTATTACATTTGTTTTCCACTTACTAATTTTTCATGCTAATTGATCAGTGAGGTCCTTGTTCCCCTGATAAGGCACAGTTTTTGGATGGGGCTTTTTCTTCCCGATTTTTGCCTTTAAAGCATCTTATTTTTATGTTCAGCTCCTGATTTTAATGTCCCCATTTCTGTACAAACAAGCTCATCAGTTAAAGCGTGTCCTCTGGTTCCTGGATTTGTGTGCAGCTCTCATGCTGCAGCTGCATGCTACACCTCGCAGCATACGGAGGAAAATCCACTGCTTGGGTAAGCAGGCACAAACTACTTAGGATTTCTCCTATGGATAAGTCTAAAGAATGAGGCAACCTGAACTGTCACCTTACTTGTCTCTAGTGTGTCCTCACGCAGCCGTAGAGCTCCTTTTGCCGTGTGTAACACATGTGCTCTGCAGGATGAAGGTCTTTGGAGGGTATCAGATGGCATTGCCTCCTCAGGCTTAAGTTCTGTGTGAAAATGAGATTAAATTTAAAACAAGAACCATCACTGCTGGCACTCTGAGCCCCCGGTGCTTTAAAAACAGGAGTAGGAAACAGCAGAAGCTGCACTAAAGGCATAGAAATGGGGTCAAAGTAGTCCCTTTTTTAATCAAGATTTAAGTTTTGAAGCAGCGACATGGCATAGGAGGTGGCACTGCACAGAGGAGATTTATGAGCACGGTACAGAATTGCTGTCTTTGAAATGTGAGACTCTGGAGGTAGCTTTGGTGTAGGGATGGTAAACTACCATAGAGCTATGCACTTGGAGAAGGGGAAACCATGGGACTGCCACTGACACCAACTATCCTAAAAAGGGTTTTGTAGAGATGAAGTGGGTGATCTGGTCTCCCGTCTGGTTTGGTCTTTGGCCTCTCTACTGACGCTGCTGGCAGGGGTGTCAAAGACTTTCTGCTTTAAGTACCTGACTTGTTTCTAGGAATCTGACTTAAGTAGATCACCTCAGATAACAAGAGGAATTAATGCTGCAAATACATAGGAGAGGATTTTCAGGCTCCTAAGCTACATAGAGGTCAGTCCTTTTCAAGTCATGCAGCCTCTGAGATCTTTGATTTTCACAAACCTGATGGTCTTTACTTGTCCTTTTCCTCTGTTTGCCTTTACATTTAACCACCCACCTTTATTACTTCAGTTGCAGCTGTGATCTGCCCGTTGCTGTCCACTGAAAGGCAAGTCCTGTACAAGGGGAAGCCTGGGGCAGAGGAAGCCAAAGGGGAACAGGAAGGAGTTTCCAGTAGCTTTGTCACAGACACGGCACATTCTCCGTAATAACCAGGTAGTTTTAGACTGTACATCCTTCAGGTAAGATGCATATTTACATCTCAGAAGTCTTGCTTAGCCAACAAGCGGCAAACTCCTTGATTCTGGCTCTTCAACTTTTTATATCTGCGTGTAGCCATCTTAGCTGGGCTCTGCGGAGCAGGTCCTGAGCTGTGCGGAGCAGTTGGTGACATTATTGTTCCTGACATGAGACGTCACCAATGGTTATTTTACTATCAAAATCTGCCCTTTAGCTCTGTGCTCAGTTTTACCGAGGAGTCCTAATTTTAGGCCTCCCATTTGAAACACAACTGCAGTAAGGATGAAGTACGTCAGCTTGGCCACACTAAGAACTAGATGTGGGAGACAGTGACATGAAGACTGTGGGATGTGCTAGTCTAGGGTATCCTAGCTGCCAGAAATGCAAGTGGCACCACTGTGGGTGCCAAGGACCCGTGTGCTCCAAAAGCGGGAGCTGAGACTGCAGCCCTCCAGGATCATAGAATCATAAGGGATTGGAAGGGACCCCGAAAGATCATCTAGTCCAATCCCCCTGCCACAGCAGGATCACT
>JAOXOE010000343.1:31196505-31220506 GCA_028565055.1 Phoeniculus purpureus | reverse complement strand
CGGCTCCGCCCGCCCCCCGCGCTCACGGGCCCCCCTGCACTGGAGCGGGCGGGACCGGGGCGGGGTCTCGGTACCGCGGGTTGGGATCTCCATCCACTGTGCTGCTCCGTTCCTGTGAGCAGCAAACAGGGACTGACCGGGCGGGAGGGGGAACAGCCCTTACAGACACGAGTCTGGGCTCAGCAGCGGCTTCCCTCCCCTCCTCTAGGCGCTGTTTTGACTGTTTTTCCTCAACGGCCACTTTCTGGGCTCATTTCCTACAGCGGGATATGGTAAATGGAGTTACGCGTTTGTGTCAAGCAGCCTCTGTCGTCTCTGTTCTTCTGCCACACTTTCTCTCCACAGGTGAGCAGAGAGATGTGGAGATGTGAAGAGTGGTCTCTTCTCACAGGTAACAAGTGATAGGATAAGGGGAAACGGCCTCAGGTTGCACCAGGGAAAGTTTAGGTTGGACATTAGGAAAAACTTCTTCATTGAAAGCATCATCAGGCCTTGGAACAGGCTGCCCAGGGAGGGGGTTGAATCGCCATCCCTGGATGTATTTAAAGGTCATGGAGATCTGGAGCTTAGGAACAGGGTTTAGTGGTGGGGTTGGGACAGTTGAATTAATGGTTGGACTCGATGATCTTGAAGGTCTTTTCCAACCAGAACAGTTCTATTAATGTTTTCATTAATGTTTTCCTCTCCCATGCAGAAGGAGTTGGAAAGTATCCACAGTCACTGCACAGGTGTTCTACAGGAGAAAGTGGAATTCTGACACAGACTTGAAGGAGAACAAGTGCAGCCTGAAGGAGTATCCCACAGCATCCCCCCCATGTGACTTTGTTTTTGCAGGACCTCTGTGGCTCAGGTCTTTCATACATGTTGGACCTAAGTCCCAACTGAAGGTCCCTAATGCTACATCATCCGTATTAGGAAGCACTAAACCTAGGAAATCTTTAGAAGGTTGGTCTCAGTCCTGCTGCCAAGCAAAGGAGCTGATAGACATGCCTCAGCTGTTCCATCATCTGTTTGCTCCATCGTTTGTTTTCTTTTTTTGCACACATCCTTGCAGACAGGTTGGTCTGTTTAGCTACGCACAGGTCTGTGTCTCACCAGATCACCACAAAGTAGCAGCAACACAGAAAGAAAATGGGAAATGGACAGTGATGACACTCTGCTCTTAAAGCATAACGAAACTCTTGTCTGAGGGCAGCATGGTTGTGGAAACTGTGTACTCTGCCTTACCATGAGGGGTCAAGGCTCCAAGAAGGACGAAAGCATCTTTTGCAAGGTCACCATTACTTCTTGCTATTATGCCTTCTTTCATTTTCATTGTTGATTCATCAGTTTGCACGTCTCCACCTTTCTTCCCTTTGCACTCCTTCCCCATGGCAACTCTGCCTCCATACATCCTACTTTTGCCTCCTCCCACATCAAGAAGCTGCATAATAGTTCGGGTGCAACTTTAGAAGGGAGGATCACACAGACCAAGGGTAGTTAGCTGATGCAGACCCATAGTGAGCTTTCTCATTCTTTTGGGTATGAGCCCAAGTAGGGAGAAAAGAAACAAAGATAGACAAAAGACCAACAGAATAAAAGAAGTTAAGAAAGTTTAGGCAGCAGAAAGTTAGACAAGGTGATCCTTGCCCTGGGATTGTTCAGCAGACCTGACAGTACATGCTCAGGCTAGTTAGATCCCCCACAACCATGTACTAGCAAGGAAATAAATCAGTGATTACATACCAGAAGAGAGGCTTGTTGTGGCTTGGTGTTCATCTGCCACCAGGTCTACATTCATGAAGAGGTTCCTATCTTCAGGCACACAGATTCCCATTTGTTCAGAGCAAGTTTCTGTAGGAATGCTCAGGTTGCTCTTCAGTGTAACGTTTAAGCAGATGGTAAGTCAGTAAAATCTTAAGTCTGTTCTTGTGTCTTTAGATAGTTTTATAAAATGGAATTGGTATTGAATCTTGGTGGTACAGGGAGAATACTCATCACGTGATGTAACAATGCAAGTCTCTGAGAAGCTGAACATGAATAACCTTGACAACATTTAAGTGTAAGAAAACATCCTGCTTAGAAAATACTTTTATTTAATTAAGTGGGGGGTTTTGTTTCTTCTCTCTTTTCATTTTCATTCCAGCTGTGGTTACAGTTTTGGGGAACAAGAACGTCTTGGCCTCAGATGTTTCCCATGAGTAATCAGGAAGTACTAAAGATGAGGCAACAGCTTTCCCAGAAATAAAGTCTCAGAACCTACCACAGATTGATGGAGATGTTTGTCTTCATACAGGAGTTGCAGTGTAAAGTCTCTAAAATAAGAGAAGAAGCCGTTTCAGTGGGCAAGAGTAGAAGGCCTTGAGGGAGCAAAGCTACCCGTTTCTAAGTGAAGCAGAGGGGTTCATAACACTTGTAGATGTGAAGTCTCTTTTATATATGTGCGAATCACAAGTGTGATTTTCAACCCTGCTGACAGTAAGAATACAACAGAAAAATGAAAGTGTTTGTTTTCCCTCAGTTTCACTCTGCTTTCTCAGCTTTACTGTCCTCTGTTCTGTGAACCTTTCTGCACTACAGAAATATGATGAAATCTCATCTGTAGAGTAAGCTGGGAAAGACCTGGAGGTAACTTGTTTTATAAACTTGCACACAGACATAAGCACAGTAAAAAAACCCAGTAGCTGTCTGCAGCTGAGGTGGCTGGTTTGCTAGTGGAACTGCTGGGAGTTCACAAGAACTCATCTGCACACCTTTTGATAGGGGATAGCTGCTCACAAAAACTCTCTTTGGGAAGTGTCTGTAGACACAGGAAGTTATTGCAGCATGATATTTAAAGCAGAGATTAGATAAACATAAACCAACATTAAACCAACATTAAAAGTTGCACACTCTCCAGAACATTTTCAGATCCTGTTTCTAAAAAGTTGGAAAGAAGAAGAGTAGTTTGGGGCAATCTGCCTCTCCAACACTCAGTCTTGAAAGGCAAAGGTTTTGTTGGTTAGATGTCCTCTAGTTTCTTGTCCATCGTTGTCAGAAAACTGTAGTAAAAATACCCACCTGAAGCCCTTCTCTGCGGCTCCGGTATTGTTCAGCAAGTCTGAGGAATTGCCAAGACTTCCTTCCTGAGGAGCTGGCATTCCCCACCCTGCTTAGGTTGTCTCCCTGTACCAGAGCTCCCACATGTGTATCTTTCCCCTTTCACTACTCCATCAGTTCACTGAATCTTTTTAGTCCCCTTATCCTTTAATTATTTTTTTCCTCATGGAAGGAAACGTTATCAGAGAGCCGGTGAAGTGCTTCAGAAGAACTGAGTTGGGAATAATGCTCTTGGAAAATGTAATGGCTTCACTCAGCTTTGCTTTGATCTCTGGACATAAAACTGTCTGCAAGTCCCAGCTCTGCTTGCCCCATGCAAGCAGATTCACTCTCAGTCTTTTTTTCCTTCAGTTCTCATTTTGCTCTTTTCCAGTTTTCAACACAGTTGCCATGATGTTGTTTGGCTTCATCAGGAACATTGCCCCAAATTTCTGTTCACCTTGAGTGCTGGACTGCCTGCTCCTGGTGTTAAAGAGGAGGTGACCAAAATGTAACTGTTAGAGGAGTAGACTTAGCGGTCATGCACACAAATAGAAATATAGAGAAGAGCTGGGAGTAGCAGAGCATTAGTCATGGAGCAACAGAAACACTTGTATACGTTTTCTCATATTCTCTGATTTTGTATCATCTTTCTTTACTGATCTATTTACTTCCACTTGATTACCTCACTCTTGCATGGTACAATAGATCATCCATTCTTTCTCTCACTTAATTTTTTCTCCTGGGACCACAATAATTTTTTTGTTCACCTTGCTTGGGCTCTTTCCGTTGGTTCACACACTTCTGGAAATGAGGTATCAACACATACTGTGCTTGCTGTCAGTTGCCATGTTGATTGTTTTGTCTAACCTGGGACACTCATGCTCTGAATCCATTAACAGGATTTGCTTTTTTATATCAATAAAACAGTGCTGACTCAATCAGCTTGTGATTCACTCAATGTCCTGATCCTTTCTGAAGAGTATTTCCAATACATTTGCTCCTTTGTATTGTGATTTTAAGTGAGAATAAATTATTATATATGCTGATTTCTAATCCTATTTCTTTCACCAGCTTGTCAAGATACTTTGGAATTATAAAATTCTTCCTCGTATGCTTGCAACCCCTTCCAGCTGAGTGTTTCCAACAAGTTTGAGAAGTGCAATCTTGCATGTGATTAATAGGCAGACTCAGTTTCAAATCTAGAAAGCCCTCCCAATAGGACGTCTTACATCTTCTACCCCAACCTTTCTACCTGTTAGCCCAGTTTCTCCCACCATACCTATTTACCAGTCCATGTCTGTTAATTTCAGTAGTGACCATGGTGGTAATGAAGGAGCTTAGTATGTTTGGTGGTTTTTTTTTTAACCTTCCCCTTAAAATATCCCCTGAATTTTCACAGAATCACAGAACATTAGGGATTGGAAGGGACTTCCAAAGATCATCTGGTCCAATCCCCTTATGCAGTGTCATTCCACAGTGGGATCTTTTCTACATTTTCCTCTTCACCCCCAGTTTGCTGTAGTTATTTGAGCAGATCTGATGAGATCTGGACCTTAGAATAGGCAGTCATTGTGCAAATCATGGTTTCTCATAGTTCTTCAGCATGTAATGCTCTTCTGTGCCGGTAGTACCTTGGGAACTACCCTACCACACTTGCTCTACTGCTGAAATCTGCCTGCGTGAGCAAAGCTTGTCCTGCTTATTTGCTCAGCAGTGTACGATCATCTAGGATATTCAGCAGTTGGATCCTCTGCTCTTCTCTGCTTGATTAATCAGAGGGAAGACAACAGTGATCAAGCAGTTGTGCCTGGCAACACTAAGGTGTGGTTGGTGCAGTTGGTGCAGCGTGGCAGCTGCTGGGCTCAGTGGGATGGTTCACTTGGTTGGATTCTGCTGACACCTACTGCCCGATCTGAGCGCAGCAGTACAATATAGCAGGCAGCTTGGGCATCCACACCATGCACGGTGAGTTATCTTTGGATTTGGGCTACCAGAGTGGTACTGAAAGAAATAAACTCTATCCAGAGTGTTATGGAAGTAACAGTAATACAGATCAGGAACTGCAAAGTCTCCAGGAGCGATTGAGGGGTTTTGTCACTATTTTTCTTGTAAAATTAGTGAAAGACAAGTCCGTTTGAAAATCACTTTATGCATTTGTCATGATAGAGGCTAATGGGTTTATGACTAGAACTAAATATTTCTCAAAGGTTAAAAAGATACTTTTTTTTTTTTTAAATAGATGAAGCACCTGTCAGATGCTTCCAGATTTAAGCACAGTCACAAGCCAGGATCACTGATACATGTTGTCTATTAGAAGCATTTTCTGCTTTTGTCACCTGCTTATTTCCTTGTCTTGGGAATTCTTCCATACTCAACACGACTGTTTATTCTTCTCTGCTAAACTGTGTATTTGCAGACAGAATCTCACTAAGAAGCACAGATTAAAATCAGGACATTTAAATACACATGAATGTCACATAGATTTCAGCAAACCTTTAACGGCTGCAGTGATCAGTGACTGTGCCTACGCTGTAAACATTCAAATCAATAAGGCAGTGAGTGTGTTAGCTGCTCAGGCCATTTATCTTTAGTGTAATGAGACTACACTATTCCTTCAATTTG
Organism: Phoeniculus purpureus; assembly: GCA_028565055.1. NCBI lineage: Eukaryota > Metazoa > Chordata > Aves > Bucerotiformes > Phoeniculidae > Phoeniculus > Phoeniculus purpureus. Next base: position 31,214,824 of record JAOXOE010000343.1, on the reverse strand, counting down.
TATTCAACAGAGCACTATGGAAAGCGGATAAATATTCCCAATAATTGCCATTGAGACTTCCATATAATCAGGTTACCCATCTAAGCTAATAACACTTACAGTCTCCTTTCATTTTAACGGTCTATTGCCCTACAGATGGATTTTCTATTGACAGTTGCTGGACACTGACAGTCCTGATGAATCTATTTTGTTTGCTAGTGGTACTGGCACCAATTCCCAAAGAGAATAAAAAATGTGGGGCCTTAATTTTGCAGAGTAGTTTGCATGTGAAATCAATTTCATTTGCTTGAAGGGTCAGGCTTCAGAAGCAGAATTTGAGCCAAGAGATAAAAGGAAAGCATAGGGAAAAAAACTCAACCCAACAGTGTAGCCATTGAGCAGCTTGTCTTGGATGCTGAGATTATCCCTGGTGGGAGTCAGCTGTAAAGCTGTTTGTACTGGACAAGGCTGTACCTGAACAAACAGTGGGAATGTTGACTTTGCAGCAGTAAAGCCCTTGGGCAGGTTATTTGGATCATTGTAATTAGTATTAGAACCTCTGCCAGTATTTCCCTTGTCATGTTGTTTTCCTAACGTGCTTATGTTTGCTAACACATATCCCGTGTCCTAAGCAGCCCAGACCTGGCTTTGTGTAGCAATGACATCAATTTTAACATCTGTTAGTGGTGTGAAAGGCAAAACCCATTGCAATGGCAGCAGCTCAAGCCCTTACTCTGTGAAAGCACTGAAGGAGAATAGATTTTCATCTTGAAGATTGTTGGAAGGTAGTGAAAGAGAGATATGGAAGTGATTTAGTTGGATGTATCCTGGACAAGATTTACCAGCAAAGGTCCTCAGAGTAAGCCAGATACTGCTTAGTAACCACCATCGACTAACTATTAATTAACCCAGAGGATTATGAGAGTTGAACTGAAGTTGTCTAATTCCTGCCCTTCCAGAATGTTGTGTTCAGCTGTGTGCTGCCTCCAAGGACAAGGACGCAACCTTGCTTGGGCTTCCCACAGCAAGCATTGTGGTTAGTGTCTGTGCTTTTAATAACACCCTCTCCAGCAAAGGGTCACAGAGCATTTGCAGCTCAGCAACAGTTTGGAAGTGAGTGAAGGATTAGTTTAACAAATATGTGCTGTTACAGTCCCTTTGTAGATAGATAGCTGATACTACTATGGTTTCCTATGTGCTGTCTGGTCAGGGCCTATCTATGGCTTTTAGAAACTAGGATGTCACATCTAAATAGTGAACAATTACCTTGAATGTGGGTCGTCATGCTATTGCCATCTACCCTCATGATTGTGTTTGCTCAAGTGTAAGGCTGAGATGTAAAGTGCTATTTAGGGTCTGGTCAGGCAAAACTACTGGTCTTGCAGGCTAGGCAAGATCAGCTCTGCCAGGGATTCCACGAAGATCCCACCAGACTTCTATCTATCCTCTCTCCATATTGCAGGGTATGGAGGGCATGCTGAGCTGTAGCAGAAGACTGACAGCAACTTTCACTCCTTGACAAGATAGAGCATCTTCTAGTTAATCACGATCCAGACTTTGGCACACTGCCTTTGTTTCTGTTCAGCTGGAAACCTGTGCCACTGCTTATCCAAAGAGACCAGTCCCTCACATGGGAATGACCCCTTTCCTGAGGGTGAATGACAGAAAAGAGAAGGAATAGCACAGTGTGACAACCAAACTGAAAAGTTTATATCTTGTGTCCTGGCCCCGCAATGAGTGTCTGATATTTTGCCAGTCAGCACTCTGTTCTCACCAACAGAGTACAATAGGTTCAGATATATCCTATTGCTGACAATCGCTCTCCTGACCCATAGAAAATAGATTTAACTTTGCCATCAGAGTGCTCTTAAAGTATGTGGTAGATTTTACAGGAATCCTGCTGAGGGTGCAGTGGCTGTTCATGTTGCCGTGAACACAGTGTGGTTGTTACTGCGATCCCTGGAAGGACTTGATGTCCTCCTGCAAAGAACCTACCAACAAGGCAAACACTGTGTTTCCTGAATTGCCCTTTAAGGCTGCTTGAAGGTCTAGTTACTGGCCTGACCTGTATTCAGTGATAGAACACAGGACTTCCTTATCCTGGATAAAGCTTGTAAATAAAGATGCATTTGATTTGCATAAATTATTACCTTTCCATGGAATTGCCATTTTTATCAAATATCCTGTAGCAAAAGTTTATCATTGCAGAAATTGCTGAGGCAACCAGTCACAGTGATAGATCTGGCTATAGCTGGAACACTGACAAATGTCATTCTTGGAAAACATCTGTGATAATTAGAGTGGTCACCATAACAGAGAGATTCCTCTATTGAATAGCATTTATTAGTGAAATTAAGTAGAAATATGAAGGGGAAATGCTTTTTATTTTATGTTCATAGTTTATCCAGCGCTTTTATAAATGCTTCTGGCTAAAGAAGTAAAAGAAGCATCAACATTTCCACTGGCTTTGCCAGTAAAAGATAATTATTTCACCAGGGTGTTACCTATTATTTACTACAAAGTTCTGTTAAACAGTGGCAGAAGTGTTTTATTTCCCACACATGAAGTGACGGGTTGCTCCAGAGGTTGGTGATGTTACATAAGGATTTTTTGACATTTCTTCCAAGCTCAGGCCGGGTTAGGACAGGATTGTCACCATCCAGTGCCCTCAATGGTGCCCATTCTCAAGAGCTGCCATGCAGTTTCACAGAGGACAGAGCCTTCCCTATTTGCATTTTCACTGCATTCCCACTATTTATGAAGGGAAGACTGAGGAATGGACGAGCACAGACTGCCGATTTATTCCCGTGCAGCAGGCACATCGGCAGGGTTACGGACCTGGTGATTCTGCTACCTTACTGTCATGCACATAAAAAAGAATGAGTAGAAGGTGAGAATGAGAATCAGTCTCATAATTTTCACTTTCTCTTCCAACCTGTCCCAGATTTTGAAAGAGCAGATAAAGGACAATGCTGTGGAATGCACACATTTCCACACAAAGATATATTTTCTGTGCTCGACAAACTGCTGTGAGTGAAAGGGGATGAGCATGCAGAGCTCTGCTGCCATTGCTGGAAGGTGGCCCTGCTGTCTGGCACAGAGCCAGCCCTGGAACCAATTTTTTCCCTTAAGCCTGTGATACAGCAAAAAACCAGAATTTTTCTGTATGTGTTAATCTTCTGAATCTTTCTACTTCAAGTATCAGGACTTATTAAATTACTGCATAAATTACTTTTCATGGATTAATGAAAATGGAACAGGCTTTTGTAATTGAAAGTGCAAGCACAATGCATTCCCTGTGATTTTTATTCTCCTGTGAAATGGTTAGGGTGACTGCAGACTAGGTAAGGCCTTGGGATGTAAATGCTGGGTGTTTGTTTGGTGGTAGAGAAAGTGATTGTTTTTGCCCTTGTCTTTGTAGGACTGGGCCACTCTAGTACTTGGCAATACCCAGCGAGGCACTACCTTGTTCTGCTGAAGTTCACCTTTCGCTTTCATTTATTACAGGATGAGTATCTGGAATAAGAGTCTGGAAATCCATACTGCTTAAAAACTCTGTGTGCCAACAGTAACCCTCCTTTAGCTCCCTGCATGAATATGCTGCCAGCCCTCTGTAATTAGGTTGGAAGTTGTGACCATTTGCTTTCATTTTTGTGAAGTATCATTTCAGACAGCCACAGGAGATAAGGTGAAGCGCCAACTCAATTCCCTCATTATCTCCTTATATAGTGCCAGCAGGAGGGATTGCTTACTTTAACAACTTGCTCTGGTGTCTGGTGTCTTGTTTTGGTGCTATCAGTGGCCAGCAGCTGGGGAACACCTCTGCTCTGATACTTTAGCTCCCCAAGAAGCAGCCTAACACGGCTACTCCAGAAATGGAACCTGCTGAACTGAGAGTCCAGAAAAGTCTGGGTTGTTCAGAGGTGGTGCCACCTCCATGCTGGCCAGGCCTGGCTACTGTGACTTGCATGGGTGGACATCGAGGGCCAAAGTTCAAGTGCCTATGCCTGCAGGGGCTAGCCTTCTTTCAGTGCTGTCTGAAAATCCCCATGCCCAGACAGCCCTGGGGGTTCAGCCCTACATTGGGTGCCACGGGGAGGTGTTGGCTGGGCCCTGGCCGCCATGCCAGGCCCTGGCCACCCTCTGTGACCCGTGTAGGACATCCCTGGATGATGCCAATCTGCTGTCGCTGCGCTGGGCTGGGCCGGGCCGGGCCGCGCCGGCTGCACGTCCCGAGCCCGGGGCTGGGGCAGGGCCAGCAGCCTCTCTGTGGTGCCAGCCCAGGGGTCAGTAGGTCCCGGGAGGACAGCCCGGGCGTGGGCACAAGGAGAGCTGAGCGAGGGAAGAAACACAAGCAGGACATGCATGCGGTGTATTTCCACCCGCCTCGCATCTCGCTTCCCCCCGCACTCCGTTTACCCCCGCACCCTGGGCCGTGACGCTCCCCCCTCTCCGGACTACGGCTCCCGGAGCCCCCTGCGGGCGGCGGGGCGGGGCATGCTCTGCCGCCCGGCATCTCGGTCGCCGTAGTCCTCGCAACGCCCCGTAAACGCCCGCTGCCGCCCGCGGAACTACCGCTCCCGGGGGCCCCGCGCCGCGCCTGCGCCGAGCTGGGCCGGGCCGGGCCGGGCAGGGCAGAGCCGCTGCGGAACGGGAACGGAACGGAGCAGCCGAGTCGGCAGAGAGCGAGCGGTGGCGGCTTCCGCGTCTGCGGGGCAGGGCGGGCGGTGAGTGGTGCCCGGTCGGTTGGCCGCGGCCGTTGGACGAGCCGCGGGGAATGAGCGAGTGAGGCGGCGGGGCGCGGGGGAGCCCGGCCGGAGCAGAGCGATGTCTCAGCCCCGCCAGCAGCCGCCGCCGCCGCCGCCGCCGTCCCCTCAACAACAGCCGCCGCCGCCGGCTGCCGGCAAGAAGCGTGAGCGGCGGATCTTCTCCGGTACATGCCCGGAGCCGCAGTGCCAGGCGCGGCTCTTCTTCCCGGCGCAGGGCCCGCAGGGCGGCGGCAGCGTGGAGTGCACCGAGTGCGGGCGGCGGGCGGAGCAGCGGCAGCTCCTGGCCGTGGAGGAGGTCACCGACCCCGACCTGGTGCTGCACAACCTGCTGCGGAACGCGCTGCTGGGCGTCAGCGGAGCCGGCCCGCCCCGCCGCCACGGCGAACAGGTCAAAGTCATGGGCCTCTCCAACTACCACTGCAAGCTGCTCGCCCCCATCCTAGCCCGCTACGGCATGGACAAGCAGACGGGCAAAGCCAAGCTCCTCACCGAGATGAATCAGGGAGACATCTTCGACTGTTCCCTCCTGGGTGACCGCGCCTTCCTCATCGAGCCTGAGCACGTTGAGACCGTCGGTTATGGCAAGGACCGCTCTGGCAGCCTCATCTACCTGCACGATACGCTGGAAGACATCAAGAAGGCCAACAACAGCCAGGAGTGCCTCATCCCTGTCCATGTGGATGGTGATGGCCACTGTCTTGTCCATGCGGTCTCACGGGCGCTCGTCGGCAGGGAACTGTTCTGGCATGCACTGCGAGAGAACTTAAAGAAGCATTTTGAGGAGAATCTGAGCCACTACAAGGCACTTTTCCATGACTTTATTGATGCAGCTGAGTGGGAGGACATCATCAATGAATGTGACCCTTTGTTTGTCCCTCCAGAAGGTGTGCCAATGGGCCTTAGGAATATCCACATTTTTGGTCTGGCCAACGTGCTTCACCGGCCCATCATCCTGTTAGACTCCTTGAGTGGGATGCGAAGCTCTGGAGATTATTCGGCAACATTCCTTCCCGGCCTGATACCCTTGGAGAAGTGCATGGGGAAGGATGGCATGTTGAACAAGCCAATCTGCATCGCTTGGAGTAGCTCAGGACGCAACCATTATATTCCACTAGTTGGAATAAAAGGTGCTGCTTTACCTAAACTGCCTAGGAAGCTCCTTCCTAAAGCTTGGGGAGTTCCTCAAGACCTCATCAAAAAGTACATCAAGTTGGAGGAGGATGGTGGTTGTGTTATTGGAGGGGACAGGAGTTTGCAAGACAAGTATCTGATGAGGCTTGTTGCAGCAATGGAGGAAGTTTTTGTGAGTAAACATGGTATCCATCCCAGCCTTGTTGCTGATGTGCATCAGTATTTCTACAGAAGGACTGGTGTAATAGGAGTCCAACCTGAGGAAGTCACTGCAGCTGCCAAAAAAGCAGTGATGGACAACCGCCTTCACAGGTGCCTGATATGCGGGGCCCTTTCAGAGCATCATGTTCCCCCAGAGTGGCTGGCTCCAGGGGGGAAACTGTATAACCTAGCCAAAAGCACCCATGGCCAGCTGAGGCCTGATAAAAATTATAGCTTTCCCCTGAACAGTTTGGTGTGCTCCTACAACCCTGCAAAGGACATGCTGGTGCCGGACTATAGCCTGAGTAGTTTGACAGCTTGTAACTGGTGTCACAGCAACTTGGTGCGTCGTGTCAGAGAAGATGGATCTGTTTCATATTTGGATGGAGACAGAACTAATACAAGATCCACAGGTGGCAAATGTGGCTGTGGGTTCAAGCACTACTGGGAAGGTAAAGAATATGATAATCTCCCGGAGGCTTTTCCTATTACTCTAGAGTGGAGTGGAAGAGTGGTGAGAGAGACAGTGTATTGGTTCCAATATGAAAGTGACACATCTCTGAACAGCAATGTGTATGATGTTGCCATGAAACTTGTTACCAAGCACTTCCCTGGTGAATTTGGTAGTGAGATTCTTGTTCAGAAAGTTGTGAACACGATATTGCATCAAACGGCCAAAAAGAACCCAGATGATTATACCCCTGTAAATATTGATGGTGCTCACGCCCAAAGAGCTGACGATGTACAGCAAGGACAAGAGATAGAGTCTCAACTTCCAACCAAAATAATTTTGACTGGACAGAAGGCAAAAACTTTGCACAAGGAGGAGCTGAACATGAGCAAAGCCGAAAGAACTATTCAGCAGAACATTGCAGACCAGGCTTCTGTAATGCAGAAGCGGAAAAGTGAGAAATTGAAACAAGAGCATAAAGGGCAGCCCAGGACTGCTTCTCCTGGCGCTGTCCGGGAGGGGCCATCATCTGCACCTGCCACACCAACAAAGACCCCGTATTCTCCAGCATCGGCAAAAGAAAAGAAAATCCGGATAACCACAAGCGATGGGAGGCAGTCAATGCTAACCCTCAAGTGCACTACCACCTTTTTGGAGCTACAAGAGAGCATAGCAAGAGAATTTAATATTCCACCATATTTGCAGAGTATCCGCTATGGCTTTCCTCCAAAAGAGCTTCTGCCTCCCAAAGAAGGCATGGAAAACGAGCCTGTTCCCTTGCAGCATGGTGACAGAGTTGCGATAGAAATCCTCAAAGGTAAGGAGGAAAGCAGGCAGCCAGCTTCAGCACATTCGGCCCATGCTGTGAAGCACGATGATGCTGCTGTGACCAGTAAAATCTCATCAAAGGAGCTGCAAGAGCAAGTCGATAAGGAGATGTATTCACTCTGCCTTCTAGCAACACTGATGGGTAAGGCTGACCTCAACATACAAGATTGTATTTTTAAGTAGACTGTAACATTCTACAAACTGTGGCTACATATGTTTTGTTTCCCTTTTTTTTTCCTAACGTGGAGAGGGTGAGTGCCCTTATTCCTCTATGAGAAGGACATATAATGTGCTGGCAGTGATTTGTGGAGTGGTAGGACTTCTTAAAATGTGTATAGCAAACACTTCTTCCTTTTCTATAGAGGCCTTCTTTAAAAGTGTCTGGAAGCTGTTGTTCTGCTGTCTCTCTGGTTTCCCCCCTTCCATTAGGCACACATCTCATAGGGATGTGCAGGAGTTACATGCTTGCTTTTTGCCTACATCGCCCTCAGGTTTCAGGAGATAAATTCAGGGCAGAGGCAGGAAGGGGACACTCAAAGGTTACAAGTTTGAGGACCAGATTCTCACCCTTGTTTGTAGCAGAATGAAGTCGTGGCCTTTTCCCCTCCAGGAATTGTGTTGGTTTAAGTAAATCAGTACAACATTGTCTCTGTAGTGAATCTGCTAATTTGAAGTGAATATCTGGGCTTTTTAAAGAGCTCTGAAAAGTATTAATTCAGAATTGAAGCCAAGGAGAAACTGAACGAATCTAACCACATTCTGAATGCCAAAGTGGACATGGGGTTGCCAGGCAGTGCTTATAAATTGTCACTCACGTCAGTGCTGATAACTCAAGGCAGAAGGACTTTTCCTAAGTGTCTATGGTTTGTATTTTCATATTTGGACTCAGGAGACTTGGACCTTTGTTTGTGTAGTTTCATCATCAGGTTCCCCATCTGCTGCTGCTCACTGGAAGGAAGTAGAACAGTAATTATCATTTGAGCTGAGCTAGTTGAACAGAAAAGTTTATAGAGGTGTTTTTTTTTTTGTGGGAGCCTTCATTGCTGGAGGGATTTGGTGTGGCTACAGCATGTGCATGTGATCTTTTAGAAACGAAACCATTACGTAATCATAGAGTGGTATCGGAAGTTCATTGAGCAGAAGTCTGAATCTTTTCCAAGCCTAGTTGTTTAAATCCAGTGTTTCTTGTATGAGAGCATGCTGAATCACTAGCCACCTTGTCACACTGACATTTACAGCACCAGAACACAGTGCCAAAGAGCAGGAAAAGGTTAACTTTAGAAGCTGTCTTCATTTTGAGATGCTTAAATTATTTCAGGAAATACTGTTCGAAGTGTCATTACTGGCTTACAAAAACTTCTGAGGTGCTTTGAAAGGATCTTAGTTACTTTGCCATTAAGTTGTGTGTATTTTGTTGTTTGGGCTTTTTACAGGTATTTATCCATTAACTGTGAGCTGATCTTGTATTCAAGAATCAATTTTTTTCTTTGTCTATGACCACTGTTAGATTGAGTTTTTGAAGCACTCAGAGTTCATCTCACCCTTCCCTGACTGTGTCTATTTTACATTATAATTTGCTGACACTTTTATTTCTGATAGTAAACTGAACAGTTATAACCTCTTATGCAGCTCCTGATAAGATGCTATTTTTGTATAATCACTTATCAAAGTTTCATTCCCCTTGTGGAAAAAATACCTAAAGTTCGCAATTGTGATTGCTTTTTTCACCAGAGAAAAAAACTGTTTAATAAACTTCCTGAAGTTCTGAGAGTCAGCTTGTCCTGCACACTTTTGCTGTAACTTAGTTTTCCTAAAAGCATTCAGGATTCAGGTTAGAGTGTGTAGAGGGGAGATGCTGTTGAAACAGCTCACTGGGCCAGAGGCAATTCTCTTTTTTTAACCCAATGCCCACAGTGAAAATGTGTCATCCAACTTCTGTACCTATTCTATATTCAGGGTATCGCAGAGTTTTCCTTTCATGCAGGCTCTTCTGCAGGCTGATGTGAGCCTTCTTTCATGTTTCATGGACTTTTTCTCAGCTAGTTACCTTATTAAAATTTTAGACCATGTTCTTTCATTTTTCTGTATATAATTTAAAAATAAGCCCTGGAAAATTAGACACTGTAATTTCTGGAGCATGTTGTGCATTATTTTCTTTTTATAAAGCGTTCTATTTTTTTATGTTTAGCTCAAAACACAGAATTCTGTAGAGAAATTGCTAAAAGAATTGTAATTTTACAGTAACATAGTCAAAACATTATAGTTTTACCCAGATTTAATTACACGTCTGCAGAAGCAGTCTGGTAGTGTGCAAGCCAAATATGAATCTGTATCAGTGGGTTTGTTGTGTGTTGGTGAATTTGTCACCGCACAAATGGTGCTCATGGGTAGGATGATCTTCGTTTGTTGCGGGGCTGATGTTTGGGCTGAGAAGCAGCAACAGTTTGGAGAACATAGTCTCTCTGAGAAATGTAGTGTCTAGAGAGAGTTTTTAATCTAACTACCTTATCACTCAAATTAAATTGTGACCTGTGAACATCCTACTGCCATGGTAAGCAAACCCAAAACAAACAGTAGAACTCAACTAGCAACACAAATGTGGAAACCTCAGATGTAGTTTGAGTCATACACACTAGGCCCTGTGATCTGGGAAAGTCCAGTTGTAATTGTGGGGTTTCTTCTTGTTCCTGTCAGAGAACTCTGTCAAAACAGCATTGCTAGATTGTGTTTTCTTCAGTGGCTGATGCTTTTGTTTTGTGAGTCTGCTCTTCATCCTTTTCTGCATGTAGTCCCTGCTAGTGGACATAAAAGGCTGTCTAAACAGCAGTGTCTCTCATCAAAAAAACCTTGTCTGCAGCGAACAGGGCATCTTTCCTTGGAGAATGCCACTGATGTGTAAAACTAGGCAGCTTCTAAAAGGCTGATGGTTGTCTTGTGAGGTGAAGACCAGAGGTGTGAGGCTGATGTGCCAGTGAGTGCAGTGAAGCAGAGTTTGGCTCAAAGGAACGCATTTAAAATGAGTCACATTATGTAGGCCTTTAACACATCTAAAGATAAAAGACCATGAAGATGTGCTGTACCTTTTTAGCAAGAACAAGGACTTCAGTTCCTGAGGTGGAGGGACAGAATCCTTATGGTGGGGGACAGAGGAGCAGGAGAGTGTATGGAGTTCTGCATTTGTTGGGAAAGGGAAATTGAAAAGTCAGAGAGCAGCCTGAAGAATTTCAGAATGTACTGTAGCACATAGTGCCTGCCGGGAGGGTGAAACATCTCATCTGAGACAGGTGGCGTAGGAGAGTGGCCACAGCTACCTTGCTGGATATGCTGTGAAGAAATGCAAGGAGGGATTTAGACGTGCTCTCTGTCTGGTATGTGGACATTATTAAAAGTAACTTTAAACATTTTGCTCTTAACAGTGAACAAAGAAATATTGTTGAGTAATATTTTACAGCCTGACGATTTCTATGCCAAGCAGTAAGTAAATGGAGTTAACTTTAGGTGATGGTTTCCATTCTTAATTTTAATAGAAAATGGAGATTTTTCTGCCTAAAGAAGGGTGAATTTCCTATTGTGCCACACTGTGTTCCCTGAATGCCTGATAGAAAGTGGGAAAAGCGTTTTTTTCTGAAGATGTACACAGGCAGTAGTTTCTTCACCAGGAGACTGACATTTATCAGCACTTGTTGCTTGCACTACTTTGACAGCTCCATCCCGTCACTTCTCTGAAGCAGCTTTAGCAAAGCAAGAAGGGCACAGGTAAAAATGCAGAATGGATTTAGCAGGCGCTGTTAGATCACTGATACTCAACCTTCATTGCAACCTGATTTTTCTGTTCTGCGTATTACTTTCCTTACATATATTTTGGGGTTTCTTTCCTCTCAGCAGCATTTAAAGTTGTTACATTTCAATAACATTTTTGGACATCTGGGGCTTCCCAGGTGTTGTTTGCTTCGTAAGGTGCAGACACAACTTCTTGTGTTTGATTTTTACAGGAGAAGATGTCTGGTCATATGCAAAGGGGCTTCCTCAGTTGTTTAAGCCAGGTGGAGTATTCTACAGCATAATGAAGAAGACCACAGGTATTTTTCTGTTTTGTTTTTATCCCTTCCTTTCTTTGTTTTTAAACCTTGCAAATTGTAAATTGTTTGTGAGTCACTTGTAAGAGTAAATGTATTTTATTTTATTACCACAGTTCATTTCCATAATATTATAGAACTCCTTATTCTCCCTCAGATTGCCCAGGACTGGGGAATCTAAGACTAGTTTCTTCTGCTTAAATCTCCTCTGTTCTGAAATTTTCTCTCTTAGGAACATTGAAGCTATTCCTGTTATACTTTAAACATGTACTGGCTAAGCAGTTCACCTTTCTAGAGTACGTGTTGTTAGATGTTTTATACAGGGGTGCTGAGTGTGTTGTTTAAATGGTTCAGTTTGTCTTTCATATTCCCAAGACTGTTGTTCAGAAGCAAAGCTGTCCCATCTCCTTCTTGCGCTGACGTTTGCAAAATAAAATCTCATCTGTAGATTTTCTGCAGCGGTAAAAGTGTGTGAATCAGAAGCTGTGGAGGATGAGGGAGACTGGCTCATCAGTATAAAAAAAGTTTAATGCTTCAAATCACTTGAATGTCCTTTTTCACCACTACCCAGAATACCTTTTTCAATTGCATTATGTGTGATAACACAGAAATAGGATATGCCTGTTGCACTTCTTCCTTTCTGCATAATTTCTGAGGGTTTTCTTCAAGAATTGTAAGAAAATCTGAGAAAAAATCCCATTCATTTACGTATTTCTGGCACTTCTTTTTAAAAATCTGGGGGGTTTATCGTAGTTCTTCTCGCATAGCTGATAGAACTGGAGAGATTTTTTTCACCCTGTAGACAGCTTTTAACTCACAGAAAGCCTTTATCACTGAGGTAGTACTTTACAGCTTTTATGGGACAGAGTTGAAGAAACTATTTTGTGTTTTATGCTGATAAACTGGAAAACCAAATGTTGCCTGTTTTTGACACATAGCAGCTTCAGAACTTGAATTTGTGTGTTGGACTGATCTGCGAAAACTGAAAGTGGGACAGTGAAACAAGTAACACATTACAAAACAAACGAGGCATAATGTTTTTAAAGGTTGTTATTATCTCCAGGACTACTAAACACAGTAAGCTTGAAATGCTTTGGGTCATCTAGCAACACTTTCTCTCAGAGAAGACAACATATAGCAAATTTTAATTCCTTAGGCTTAGCAACAGTTGTGCTCCCCAAAATCCTTCTACAGTTTGAACCAGTATGGAAATGGCTCTCATCAAGACTTCTCTAGAGAGGCAGTGATTGGAAATGTGCTCTTGAGAAGTTTCCTGGTTTGGGTTTTTTTTTTGGTTTAGTATATTTTTGGAGTGGTGGTGGTAGCAATGGAGTTCAGCCTGCTTTGTGTTCCTGTGGGCACATGCTATTTCGCTGACTCCTGTTTTACTAGAGCTGCAGGTGCCAGCAAGGCAGTTATTTCACCTAGAAACAGTACGGCCCTGTCTCTGAAGCAGTGGAGAGGCAGCAGTGTCTGACATGCATTCTGTGGTTGCTATCACATGGCAGACAGGCCTCAGTTGTTTCTCTCCCACAGCAGTAAGTTCCTATGTGTGTTTGTACATACCTGATGCAGCGTCAATACGTCAATACAAGAATTTCTGTGTATTCTTAGCATGCTTTAAAATACACTTAGCACTTGGAATAACTTTTTGTCTTTATAGGTTTGGCTGATGGCAAGCACTTCACTTTTCCACATCTGCCTGGAAAGAACTTTGTGTATAATGCGGCTGAAGACAGATTAGAGCTGTGCGTGGATGCTGCTGGGCACTTTCCTATCGGTCCTGATGTTGAAGAGTTGGTTAAAGAGGCCTTAAGTCAAGTGCGAGCAGAAGCTACTTCAAGAAGCAGAGAAGGAAGCCCTTCACACGGAATGCTGAAGCTGGGTAGTGGTGGAGTAGTGAAGAAGAAATCTGAGCAGCTACATAACATAACTGCGTTTCAGGGAAAGGGCCATTCTCTAGGAACTGCATCTAGTAGTCAACACCATGATCAAAGAGCCAGGGAAACACCACTTCTAAGAAAGCATAGCACAGAGTCGGACTTTAGTCCTTCTGCTAAAATTGAGCCTTCTGTATTCACAGCTGCTTCTGGTAACAGCGAGCTTATCCGAATTGCTCCAGGAGTGGTGACAAGGAGAGACAGCAGGCAGCTTGACCCCACTTTGATTGAGGCACAGAGAAAGAAGCTTCAGGAAATGGTGTCTTCTATTCAGGCCTCAATGGATAGACACTTGCGGGATCAGAATACAGAGCAGTCAGGATCAGTCGATCTATCTCAAAGAAAAGTAGAGTCAGTGAGTTCGACTGCTAAAACTGGGAGCTTTCAGGCTGGCTTACCCGAATCATTCTCTGCACCGGCTGGTACTGAACACTCGAATGCTGAACCAACTGATGGTAATGTGTTGAATTCTGTGGGATCAACATTCCCTGCAAGGTCTAAAACACAAAAGGGAAATTCTGTTGAGGAGCTTGAAGAGATGGATAGTCAAGATGCAGGAATCACTAATACAACTGAGCCAATGGATCACTCTTGATAGGTTAAAATCTAGTAAGGATAGAAGAAATTGCAGTTCAAATGTCACGTTTATTGGCTGGGCCACACAAAGTGATTAGTTATTAAATCTTGTATGTATGTCAAAGATTATATCATCTTATTCAGTGCATGATAAGCGTGTGATTGGCAATAGCTTTCAATATTACCATACTGCTGCCCAGGCTGGCTCTGTTACTGTAAATTAGTTATTAGGAAATGCACTGAGATTAATATCTGCTGTAAATGTGGGTTCTTGAAAATTCTCTGTAATTTTTAATTCTTTCGAAGTCTTAAAATTTAAGCCCATGTGAGGTTCTTACTGTGATAGTTCAAGTTTACTGGAAGGCTAGAACAAGCAAAACTAGAAACATGACAAAGTTAATCCTGTTCCAGGTACTTATTTCCACTCCAAAATACACTATCAACATGAATTATATAGAATTCCAAAAAGCAACTGAAACTAAACTTCTGATAAATTTGATAATGCAGCATATACAGCACTTGAATTACACTGTGCTGGCGCTTCCTCCAATTTGAACACCTTTTCATTCACACAGCTGTATACGCTTGTCAGAAATCTTGGAATAAGTGTAACTTTAGTATAAACTCTTGAATTTCTGCCTATTGTCAGTTTAACCAAGTTAGGAAAAAAAGGCTGCTTGGCATATGATGGAGACAAAGTCAGCGTGGTGTGGTTATGTGTGTCTGGCTGAGCCAACACAACCGTTGGGGTGCTCTGTTAGTAAGCGACAGCATGTTTTTGTTTCCTCCCAGCTACCCAGCTGTTCAGGTGTTGGGTGATTTTTAATACAGCTACAAAAGTTGGCAGTGGCAAGAAACACCAGATGTTCAATGGCAAATCCATTCCTTTTAAAAGACTTTGCCAGGTGTTGGTGAGTGATGGCAAAAATGAGGTAACAGCTGTCCTCTTCAGAGCAAATTTACAATTTATTGGAAGGAAATGCTTCTCTAACATATGCTATCTTCAGGGATAATTGGGCTGTTTGCTCCATGGAAACAGGGAGCACATGCTGTTTCCGTGTCTGTAAAAACTACCCACCTCTTTGAGCCCCACGTCAGCCTGTGATGCACTGTGATGCACAGGTTTCCCTGCGTCAGCACTAGCAGAGCTGGTACCCACTTACACAGTGTGTTCATCAGGCCGGCAGTGCTGGTCTTCAAGCAGCAGCCACTGTGCTTCTCCCAAAGGGTGGAATATTTATCTGATACTGCACTTTGCTTCCTACCTTCATAGTCATACTTAAATGCACTGTTGTTGTTTCCTCCAATGTTAAAATAACATGGAATGGATGAAAGATGTTAATACAGCTTCAAGGGAATTAAGAGCATTTAAATATTGAAGTCTGTCTGTGTGCATATGTGGGTTTTTACCAGTTCACAAATGTTTGTATTATATATGTTTGTATTCAGAACAGCCTCCTCACTTTTTACATCTCCAATCACTTAAAACAGCTCTAAGCATTAGTATGGTGAAAGGTCCCAGGAAGGAGGATTTATTTTTGTATGTAAAAATTAAGTGAAGCAAGTAATTTAAAGAAGAGCCCTTGTTTTGTCAAAGTAAATTAACTTTTTTTCTGTAGAGGGAACAGATACCTTATGATTTAGTACACTACTGATAGGTAAACAGTAAGAATCTCCTTTTCACCAAGAAGCATGCAGATCTCTGGCCTCTAACATTTGGATTGGCGGATGGGAAGCATGGCCTGTATGCAGCAACATGGTTCAGCAGCCCTGGCCTTGCTGATGTACGGGTTATCTGCAGGGCTCACTTGGTGAGGAACAGGAGGGGCGCACAGCAACTGGCAGCCAGCCACTGCTTCTGAAAACATGCAGCAGCCTCTCCTGCCCCTGAGGCTGGCTGGCTGGCTGAAGGCTGCTGCTCCACAGAAAGGATTGAGTAGATGATGGTGCTTCATTCTTGGGAGAGAGTTTAAGTCAGGATTGGCTAAGGTGGAGGAATCTCCTGGATCCCTTGTGTATTAGACAAGGTAACTATCACCTGGATGTTTCGTTAGAAAAAGAAGACTTCTTTGGCTGAAAAAAAATTTTGGCAGTATATGCAAGAGAATGTTGTTTGAAAATAAATTGAAATATTAATTGACCATCATCCTCATTTCAAGGGAAAACACTTCTCTCATGCCTTTCTGGTAAGACTACAAGAGGTTCAATGTGCCTTTTACTGTGTAAAGAGGAAGGCTTGCTTCAATTTTGACACACTTCCCATTTCAGTGGTAATTACACATTTTCCTTCTTACCCAAACAGATAATAGCTCTGTTTGAGTCACCCTTGGTTTCATCTCGGGTCTCTCAAGTCCTGTAGACCTCTCCAGTTCCTGAAAGCAGTCTCTGAAAGACTGGTAAAATGGTGTCAAAAATCACAAGATCTCATGATGCGAATTCCTCTGGTATGAAGCAGGACTGTGTGTATTTCTTTGCAGTATTCTTTCTTCATGTGGCTTCTTCATGCCTTTAACTATTGGTGTTTTTGAGAAGAATGGCTTTGATGCTCTCAAGTGAAGCTAAACTTCATCAACATGCTGGTGAGATGTGTCTCTGTACAGGAGAAGTGAAATAAAGAACACCCAAGTGTACATTTGAGCAGATGTTTCGTGTAATTGCAGTGGCCACGAATGGAAGACACAGCTGTTAAGATTCCCATTAGAGTCAGAAAGATGATGGTGGGGTATAAGGACAGGGAAGACATTAACTCGTGGATGTGAAGCTGTATCAATAGGACTTCAATTGTGGGAAGAGTGTCCCTTTTTCAAAAACAAAAAAAAAAAGCCCAACTTCTTGCTGCTGACTTGCCTGTGGACAGAGACTGTTCTAAATTATTCTGGAATACCTGCCTTGATCACTCTCTTGTCTAGAGGCCAAACCACCTTCTACATGTTGTCACATGGCAAGAAAGAGAAATTACTGGAAAATCCTCAACTTTACTATGGCTAAGTATAGATAACTAAATAAATGATAGTTACTGAAAATACAGGCCCAGTACAAACTCAAAAGGAGAACAAAGTAGATTACTGATGAGGTCTGAGAAACCTCAGAACAGATCCATTTTCCATGCAGATGCAGGATTTTGACTCCTTTGAATGTCAGGCTGCTCAGTAAGGTTGGCTTTTTGATACTGCTGGTGCTTTGTGAATTGTTTGCATTTCAGTGAGGGGAATAAATAGCAACTTTTCAGGTGAAATAATATGTTTGGAATGTGTTTCCTGTTACAGTCACAAACCAGCAATGTATGTTCTTGGTTTTGTGACTCCCATGTGCTTTACTTGTCTTCTGATAGAAACTGGTTCCATGGAAAAGCTCTAGCAGTGCCTGTGTGTTGACAGCCTTGTGCCACAGGTATGCTGCTGAGACCAAAAAGCTTCAGTCTCCATCTTTATCCATAAAGCAGAAGCTGTTGTCCCTGTCATAGGGTTAGCAGGGCTTCTTTCTCCTTTCTCACTGTGCAGAAAATGCCAGGTAATAACATCTATAGTGTGCTGAAAACTGGGAGAGTAATGCTCTGCGTGGAATGTATGAAAAAGGAATGATATAAGGAAATGCCACTATTAGCTCCATGTTTGTTTGGCTCCCATTTTCAGATAGCAGAATCTACATACTTTTATAAAATGATAGTAATCTCAAGTTGATCCTTCTGTTAAAACCACAGCAGTAAGTGGTTTCTTTGGTTTTGCTTCTGGATATCAGTTTAATTTTATTAAATTCAAGAAGTTGTTTAAGACCTTTAGAATGCAGGATTCCCTCTGAGCCCTTATGCCTGCGGTTGAGCAATAAAAGGTTGAAACGAGAGTGGTATTTTCAGAATTATTTTATGTTTAGCAAAGATTATTGCCAAGATATGAAAGAGTGCACTTTTAGGAGGGAATGCTATTTAAAATGTATAAATAAGAATTAAAATAGTGTATATATTTAGAAAACAAATCTTTTTAAACAGTAACTGCTTTACATGTTGAATTAAAACTTAATTAGCATAGAAACTATACCATCTTCACAGTACTGGCTGTTACCCAGCACAGTTTGGTTTATTTGTGATTGCTGTACTAATTATATTTGATTTTTTTATCTGTAATGTAACAATAGTGTATTATAACAGTATATAGTGTACTATACTACACTTCACTGTACAGTATTTGGAATTTTCTTTGATTGCTTTATTAAAACTGTAAGTTAAAACATGTGCGCTGGTTTCATGAGTTGCAGTTTTATCTAGACTTTCTGTTTAATTGTGCAGAGCCATGAAGATGATGAATGGAGTAGAATGCTTCTCTTATGAGGAAAGGCTGAGGGAGCTGGGTCTCTTTAGCTTGGAGAAAAGGA
>JAOXOE010000343.1:31169705-31196405 GCA_028565055.1 Phoeniculus purpureus | reverse complement strand
CCTGCTCTGGCAGGGGGATTGGACTGGATGATCTTTCAAGGTCCCTTCCAATCCCTAATGTTCTGTGATTCTGTGATCTCTGCCTTTCCAGTCAGATGTTCAGGTGCCTGAGAATATAAGTATGAACCATCCTTAAGATTTTAGTGAAACATTTTTCCCAGGTAGGACTTAAAAAACACACGCTGATACTGGTTTTAATGTTTAAAAGGTGTAGTGGAAGGTGAATTTCCTTCAGGTCCTGTGAGAACGTTTAACCTCTTAAGTCCTCTGTGTACGTTACTAACCTTAGATGTGTTACATTGCTCAAAATAAAATGTAATTAGCACACTAAATCAGCACTGTGCCTAAAAAGCTTTATTTACCACAATCTCAGCACCACCACTGTACTTTGTAAGACCCTTACACTGGTCCAAGTTGGTTTTAATGGGTCAGACATCAGCTACAACTGCATGGGAGCATAAAACATTTTTAAAAGCTCACAAAAATTTAAGAAGGGAAGTGGATTTGAGGTTTGGCTTTCTATGCACAATTTTGTGCCTAAATGAAAAGTACCATTTTACCTTTGAAGAACAAAACACAGTGTGTTTTGAGACAAAATATTTGGTACTTGGACATACTGACAACCAAAGGCAGGAGGGGACTGTGCTAATAACCCCAGAGTCCTGGAGCAGAACAGATGAGCTTTCAATGAGTTGTTATTTTAAAGTGTTTTCTCTTCTTTTACAGAGAACACGACTGTGACCACAAACCTCGCCGTATTTGTTCTAGTGGAAAACTATTCCACCATACAGACTTTGTTGTGAAATATTTTCCACTTATCACAAGGAAGTATGTATAAAATGCTCCTTTTTTCCAAAAAGGAAGGGAAGCACATATTTCAGGTTAACAGGACATTAAATAGACTGCACGCTGCAAACTGCAGCAACATTCTGTCAAAGTTGTACTTTTTCCTGTGGGAACCAGGCAGTTTGGGAGGCTGCACGGATCAGCTAATGAAACAACGCACCTACATTAAAGACAGTTACCCAACACTAGAGCCAAACACCAACCTTTACCAGTTCAAGCAACATCAGAAGCAGCTGCTTGGATTTAGTTTAGACTGATGAGATCTAGATTTAAACTGAAGAGAAAATGCAGTTTGACCTCAAATCAGCAAACATATGAAAACACTATCCTCCGTATTTAACTGGAACTGACTCTGGCATTTAACAACCTCTCCCTGTCCCATAGAGGAATAGTCACTGCCACAGTTCTGCCAAGGGAACCCTTCCTGTGAAATTTAAACCAATTTGCTTTAGTCAGGTCAGCTTGGTTATCCCAAACACTTCAGCAAGCTCATTAAAATACTTGGTTAATGTGCTTCAAATAAATACTGGAGTACACACACAGACTGCTCTAACAGAAGGATGCAGGCAGTGACCTTCTCCCAGCAACGTAGTAGCAAGTGACAGCAAAGTTCTGGTTAAAAGTACTTAATTTGCAATCTTGTACTTAACATCTACTGTCTTTTAAACAGTCCTTATAAAATAGAAATTAAACTACTTACTGGTTGCATAGCTCTGGCTGTCTAACTAAATTCTGAATAAATTCATTCAGTCCTGCTCTTCTTTGTTTAATAAAATCTGAAAAAAAAAGAAACACATTTATTTAAATTATCAGTCAGCTTGTAAAAGACTTCTTTTGAAATTTAAGGGGGTTTAGGACCCAAACAGCAGTTAAAAAGAGCTTGGTTCAGGATTGGTATGGGACTGATGGCATCACCAATACCAGCACTTTCACTGTCACACACATCCATTGCCATCAGCCACTTTAAGCCTGCAGAGCTGTCCATAACCATGTTGTTGAAGATAAACCACCTGCATCACATCAGCTCAACTGTATTCTATAATTGTCTAGTTCTCCATTCTGACTAGTTCCTAGATTTCCCTCAGTCCAATTTTCAAAGTTAAGACCCGATTAATTCACTCTGATGCGACAGTACAGTGCTGCACACCCAAACGTGGATGAGTAGAAGCAAAATACCTTGTCAGCGTTTGTAAAATATGCAACTTATTTCAGAAGCCGACACAAACTTCACATCAAAGCCTCAATAAATCAGTGTTAAGATAAAGAATAATTCAAATGAACATCAGGGCTCCACCTCCACCCTGCCCCCCAGCAAGAAGCATCTTGAGAACTATTTAGTTTCTCATGCTTCAAGGATTTCAGCACAGTTCATGGAAACTTAAAACAACTCTGAGGACTTTGCCTTCCATATGTAGTTTGTGTTCCTCCCCAGTTTAAACCCCACTTTCCTAAATTTGACTCCAACCCCTAAGCAATACTTCGTTCACCATCACTAGGTGGCAGAGCACTTACCTACACTAGTACCTACCCTTGAGTGAAGCACTTACTCAGTGCTTTGGTTTAGTCACTGTTTTGAGAGACAACTCATCTAAGAGCTTGTTGTAGGCTGGAACAGATCAATTTTCACATACAGAAACTGTTAAAATGAGTAACAAGATGGTAACTTACCAGGATCAAAATTATCTCCAAATATTCTTTTAGCAGGAATCTTCAGGTTCATGGTGGGAAATTGCTTCTTTAGCTGAAAAGAAAACACAGGAAAATCTGCTTGTGCTTTAATATCAAAGCATTCAGGAATAATTATGTTTGTTTTCTGATGAACAGTTTGAGCATCTGATTATTAGTAATTCTGCTCCTCTCTGCTGTATTCTCTACTCATACACTTGGGGAAGAAAAACCCCACAAAACAAAACAATCTGTACTCAGCCTTCTGAACCAGTCATACCCTTTTAAATTCAATTTGAACCAGTCATACCGTTTTAAATTCAAAGGCAAACTCATTTGAGAAAACAAAAAGAAAAAAGACTGTTGCGATTATCTTCTGCAGTATCACCAAAATGATTTTCCACTTGCCCCAGATTAAAAAAAGTAGTCTGAAATGTCAATGTTTTTTATTTTCCTCTCTACCTCCTCCCTCTACCAATTCTTTGTTTCTCTTTGTTTTTTTCTTGCTTGCACAGGGATGTATGCAGGAAGTTTAAGATGGGTTGGGGACACAGGCCTCTGGGTTTTGCCCAAACATTCTTAAAACTTTAGGAACTACAGGTGGTCTACCCCAAGTCAAAATTGTAAACAGATGAACAACACTGTATTTGATGTTTGATTATGTTCTACTCTTGATAAACTGACTAGAAGATTGTATACAGCAATTTATAAAAAAAAAACAAAACAACTTAGCCTTGCTGACATCATCTTCATTTTCAAGTGCTCCAGAAGACCCATCTTCCTGTCATCATCTTTAAGACAGTAATACAGCCACTAGCAATTCTCCTTTCCTTAGAAACATCAAGACCTCTTCCAGCAGCACATTTGCCCCACTTGCTACTACTGAAAGGGGCAAAACCTTCTGCTGGCAACACACCCTAGAAACCCGTAAGTGGTTGCTGAAGAGGGCTGCTTTATTTGAACCACTGTCACAGAATTCAGCCACAAAACTGCAGGCAGGAATGGCCATGACTGACCTATCTGAAGGTTTCTCTTAAGAAAGCCAGATTTGTTTGTTGCTTTCAGAACTTGAAAGTAAAACACTTCAGAGAAACATCCCCATTGAGATGGTTTGTGTTTTGCAGTGGTTTTTACCATCACAAATGTTGTGATGTTTCAGATGTTGTGAATTGGAAGCTTCTCTCATTACACTCTGATCCCAAATACTTAAGAAAAGTGACAAATATGTGGATTATGAATTTGGAATTCAAAGAAATGAAAAACGTTTTCAAAATGCACTGTTGTATTCTTTACAGTCTCTTACAGCTATTAAATGTTGACTCAAACTCTTCGAGAGGGAGTGAACTCAAACCATTACACTGCGAATGATAACCATAACACTGCGTCACCCTGTGCTCCTCGGGCATCATTTCGCAGCCTGCCTTTTGCTTACCGTGTTGTAGAGTTTATCAAACTCTGCATACCGTCTGAGGACAAACCATTCGTTTCTGCCAACTGAGACCAACACTTTGTAAACCTGTAGCAACAAATATAAAGTTATTGTCCACAGCAAGGCTTCAAACACCTAGGTTTAATCCTGTGGTGGAAGTAAGGACAGGTTATTTAATGTTTTGCGTAGACGTACTTGTTGATCTCCGTATTTCTCACAGCTAAGTCACAGAGACCTCAACGCAAATGATTAGAAGAACAATTAGAAGAGGTGTGTAATTTTGGCAAGAATATAGTTTTCTCTGCACTCCTTTCTCACTCCCACCAAAGTCAGGACTGACAGGCTCCAGGCATTACAACACAGTTACAACAGAGAGGATACAGAAAAAGCACTGTCACAGGCAGGTGCTGCCATTCACAGTTCCTATCATCAAGTTTAGTATGATCCTCACTTTTGTTATCAAATCCTGAAATACATGCAGTAACCCTGAAAAGCTCAGCTGGGAAACACACTTCTTGTCAAGCTGCTTATTATTCTTTGATGCAGAAAACAGAACCCACCAAGACAAAGTATAGTTGCTGGTACATTCTTCTGAAGAGCAGTCTCATTGCCTTTCAGTTGCTGAAGTTGTCACAGAGATCTTAGGTTAAATGACATGGAAATAATACCAGCAAGTGCCATAAACATACTACACTGGCACATTTTAACAGCAGAACCACGGGCACTGAGGCAATAAAACAAACCTCTCTTGCAGAAATTTAGACTTTCATGAAGTTTTTCATGACAAACTCTAAAGACCAGGAAGTTTTTTTCTGCTCCTTTGAGTCCTGCATGCATGCAGCAGTTTAAGGTATTAGTAAAGTTCCCCTTTGTTCCCTTTACCAGCACACTCCTTCCCTAAATTCCATCCTGATCCACTTCTAGATCAAACAGCATTATTCTTCTCCAAGGAAGGGAGGTGTAAAGGAAAGGCAGAGCTTGAACTCAAAGAAAATCTTTGTGTAGCTGTGTTCTTCACACAGCAACTCACTCAGTTGCATTCCACTTCTGAGGAGTGACTAATTCACCCAAAAAACCCCAACAACCCAGCTTAGAGGAAGTTGCAGAAGAGAAATGAAAGAGTTTGATAATTTTAAAGGAAGTATTCTGCTGTCTGTATTCTAACACACATGCAAGCAAAGCAAAAATCCACATTGCACTCCTTTATTTTTCAGTCTGTAGTGCAAAGAGCTGCCCAATACAATGGGAGGGCTTGACTTGCAGAAAGCAACCCAAATCAGGAGGCTGAAAAGAGAAGAGGAAGGGGAATGACAAGGACTGGAAACAGGAACAGGATAGATTAAACACTGTCATTAGGATCCGAAAACAGGAAGGAAACCAGAAAGAAAAGGTCTAAAATTTTGTGGTTTATGCTAATTTTTTCCATTTACACAAAAAATTGTGAAAGATTAATAAAAACAATGGCCATTTAAAAAAAAAAAACAAACCAAGAAAACTCAACCAAAACCATACTTCACTCCTTTACAAAGTAAATGTTTTCATGAAAAATCCTGTAGGATGCCAAATCTTAATCAAGTTTGGTACCAAAACCTAGTGTGGTACCAAATCTTCATCTAGATTGGTATCCTGTATTTGGACACTGATATAATTCAGACGAGAAAGTGCTGCTATTCAGGTGTAAAAATACTAGAACTCTGCAGAGCCCAATTCTTCCTGCAGAAATGCAGCAATTCAAGACTGTAAAACATTCACAGGTTCTTGCACTGGACTATGGCCAGTACTCACAAGAGCAAGTGAACAGATTTCCATAAACCTGCTGAAAATAGCATTGAGCTTTCTAGTAAAAAAAAAAAAAGAGAAAGTAGCCTTTCTAGGCACAACGAGCTCAAATGTACAGCGCTTACACTCTTCCGTACTCACAGTGAATCTCTTCTTCTTCTCACGGTGTTCATCAGAGCTGGGAATACTGACACTTGGGCAGCTCTCTTTGAGATCCATTGTACGTGTTCCTCCGGTAGGTTAGTGACAGGCCCCTGCTTCCAGCGTTTCAATCAGAAGATATCCTCAGCAGTACTGATATGTGGCTTTTCTTGAGAAAGTGGGAATTCCATCATTAACCTTACAGTGAACACAAAAGGAAAATTACGAATGGAAACACAACTCAGAGCTAAAACCTGTGTGACAAGAACTTGTCCTGGCACACAAGGTGCTTTCATATGCACATATACAGCCATGACCATTACAATTTTGCAAACTATTTCATGCTTGTGGTCCTTTATTGTTTCACTGAAGTCACTCACGTTCTTTAAGACACAAGCACACCCAAAAAAACCACTGAGTTGTGCAGACATACTGGCAACGGATTTGGGCTCACTACAGACTGCAGGAACAAAGATAGTGCACAGAGAAATAATTAAAGATGACAGCATGGTATGAGACATCTGAGAAAAGCTACCACCATGTACCTTCAGAATATTTTATTTCAAAAACAAAGGGTTTCAGCTGCATCAGGCGGCACCAGAGGGCATTCCAGATTTGTCAGAACATGCTGAATGTGTTTAATTATCACATCAGAGATGAAAGACAACATGAGAAGAAAAAGTGTTTTGTGTGAATTTTAGAGAGGGACACGAATAAGACCACAGGTCTGTCTGAACATTTACCTTCTTTGCCCCTCTTCCCCAACACTCGACACGCTCTGGGTTCAGCAGAACGACCAGGTTGGTCGTTCCCTGCAGAATGTGAGAAGGGCACAGGGCAAGAGAGAGGATAAATCCATCAGAAAGGCAGCTACAACCCTCTGCACTGCCTGCATGGATGCCTTCAGTTAGATGACTGCAGCTCAGCTCTTAGAACATGTCTGACCAACGTACAGACAGCACAATAATATTTTGGAAAAGACCTCGGTTCTCTTCCAAATACCCAGAGGAAGAAGTAGTGCCCAGTTCAACATATGACTTCCTATTTTCTTAAAACATGGATGTAGAAAAGTGAACTGCGTATTTCACCTCACAAATTTCCAAGAAGCACAAACTAATTCAGTGCAATTCTGCTGTGAGAGAGATACCCATATTTATGTTGGCACAAAGGCCAAAGCCTCTGGAATCCAGCAAAAAGATTTGCTCTCAATACCCAACCCAACTAGTCTGTCAGTCAATTGACTGTTATCCTTGCTCTCAAAAGCCAGATCATCTCTCTGTTTCAAACTGCACGTCATTATTTCTCCTGTAGCCACTTAAAAATTTTCAGAGATCTACCTGGTGACTTCAAACAAAAAGGACAGTTTGAAACCACAGCCAAGTGAAAGATCTATACTGCAATATATTCAGAGAACTGTTTAGTTACATCTGCATTTATCCTAACTTGAGGGTTCCTGGCGTCACTGATTAAGGATTTACAGGGTTGAGCAGGGTTAACCTTCCCCTTGTCTGTATTTGACTGTAACACAGCTCAGCCAAGCCAATCACATAGACTTGGAGTTCCAAATTTGCTTCTCTTTCCTTTTGTCAAGTCACTCTTACAAGCTATATTATAACATTTTCCACAATTATATAATGGCATGGGATAAAGACTGTTCCTCACCTATTAGCACACAGTAAAATGAAGATGTAAAGATTAACTGTGCTCTTCTCCATCACAAGAGGTCCACTAGAACAGTCAACAGGCACCGCTGTTATTAAGCGTTTCACTAAGCTTAGGCTTTACTAAGCACTTACATCTGTCTTTAGTCACTCCAGGTCTAGTGCCAGGAGCTGACCACGAGTCTCTGTGTTTGTCTGTCTTCCTGCTCATCAATGAAAAACTAGTAAAGCTTTAAAACAGATTAGGTGTTCTCTGGCTAACATCACTTACTGTCTTTCTCTTCTTATGAGCTGACCTTAATTCCAAAGGTTCCTCACATGCTCATACTCTTTCTCACAACACAGGCTGCACTTCTCTCACACCTTTGACCACTTGCCCTTGGTGATAACCAGTACCGGAACAGTATGGACTAGAAGCTGCAGTCCAAAGAGTATCACTTGTAAGACACAGCTTTATTTCAGATCTGAAATTGAAAAATCTAGGGAAAACAAAAGGTGGAAATGCCACTCAGATTAATTCAGGAAGAGTTAGTTCATCTTACTGGGTAGAAGAACAAATCATCCACAAAGCTGACATTGCAGCACTCAGATTCATCTCTGCAAGCTGCCAGGAAGATCACTGGCTGTGATTATTTTCTTTACCGAAGGCATCTCCTCTGAGTTACGCCTGGGTCACCAATGCTAAACTGAACTGACAAAATGAGAAGAAATGCATTTTCAGTTTGCCACTGAGCTCCAGAGGATCAGAGCTTTCTTTCCATTTCCATTTGCTATGAGCATATCAGCTCTCAAGAGCTGCTTCTACCTGAGCTGTGTGTCTGCAGAGACGGGGGTGGATTTCTCTCAATGCCATGCCGTAGCTGAGGAACACAGCTGTAGTTTTAGAAGCAGGCAGAAAGGAGAAGCAACTTACAGTAGGGAGCAAAATAAATCCCCTCAAATGAAAGAGCTTGTGGATGATATAAACTAGGTTGCCACTGAGACCAGTGCTCTCTAGAAACAGCCACAACTTCTGAGCTACTCCAGTGAGATCCTGGACTAGCGGAAGGCAGAGACAAACACGTTATAGGAGAAGTCACACATCCTCCTGGCAATGTTTCAGGCCTATCTACAGCTACATTGTCCATTCTCTCCCTGTCTGCTGTCAAAAAGCAACTCTATTCTCACTGTTTCCTACAGGAAGCCATAACAATGTAAAATCTGAGGTTGGCCATTGCCTCTGGTGACACTGGCAGAATGCTGACACTACGACAACATCTCTAGATCTACTATACCCACAAAGGAAGAATTTCGCAAATGCCTCGCAATAAAACATTCTGTGCAACCTCCCAACAGCTACATGCCATAGGCAAACATTACATGGAGATCCTCCTTTTACTTCCTTCTACAGAAGCTTGGCCCCAAGTGTAAAAAATGTTTCTGAGGTTTCATCAGGCTGTTCCCTATGCTCTAGTCACCCACTTACAAACACTCTAGGAGTGAGGCTCCAGTAAAGCCACTTGAGTGTGATTCCAGTTACAGCAGAAACCTGCATATGCAGGAAGAGGAAGCTAGATGCCCGAGATAGACCTATGAGTTGCTACCAACTTCATTCTGCGTCCTCTTAGAGAAAGTGTCCTCGCTGACTTAACTTTTCATCACTTCCTCAGTTTTCTCCACTAATGCCCTGGCAATGACTCAAGGTACCACTGGACATTGCACAGTCTTTGGGAAAGTCCACAAAGACAACTACTTCTCAGCTGCCATATGATGAAACTGTGTCCTACTCCTGCTAGCAGATAAGCAGCTAACACACAGGAAATGGGAGAAAAGATACTCTGAACCTAGGGGAAGTCACATGCTTCAGACAGAGTCAAGAGCAAATAATAAATCTGTGAAGAGATGTAAAGCTTCTGTAAAGAAATTCAACAGAAGTAGCTGAGTAACAAGGTTCTTAAGGATAGACAGTTCACAGAGGCCATCCTTTTCAATACTACAGATACCAGATTTTTAGTGCACCATTACGACTTCTAGAAATAATCATGCAAAGAAAGAGCAAAGTACTCACCAAAAATACTCCTTGGTGTATGTTCACACTCCCTTCTAACCACAGTTTAAGAGAACTGAGAATTGTGCCATTGGTGCGAGGGAAGCAGTCTGCTCCCCATTCACACACCGCCCTGTGTTTTTAGCTTCTCCGCAAGCACCACTACAGAAATAAACCACTACTCTGCAGCACTGTGGGCAAAGTCCAACTCCGCTGCTTCTTTCTATGTGCAAAGGAGGACAGCAGGTAAAGTGAAAACGAAAGGAAATAAGGAAGTAAAAATCTTTACTTTTGTCTCTATTAAATATACTTTGCACAAGTCAGGCAAACATTTCTTTCCCACGATTCCACGGCACCCAAGAACATCTCTTCTGCCCCACCTCCAAAAGTAAGCTCCAATAAATTACTCTAACTAGTATGTAACAAGATCCATGGCTTAGACAGGATCTATTTGCATTCTTGTTTATTAAATGACAGAATAGAGGTTCTTTGCTGTGGTAAGTAAACCCTGAGTAATAAAACGTGCCTGAAGAACAAACACTGTCAATACAAGGAAGCTGTCCTGTAATCCTGAACATGAGTCTTCACGGTTTCATCTGCAGCCTGTATCTACAGTATCTGGGAAGGTCACCGTGTGCCCCAGCTGGTGTGACTTACACAAACAGCAGGAGCACAAAAGGAAGTCAAGTTTGTATGATGCTTGCAGTCTGCACCTCTGTTGACTCCTACACACCAGGTCCTTAGGGCAGCACAGGTCAACAGTTGTGCCAACAGCACCCCAAACTATTGCCAAGAGGTCTGACAGATAGTGGACATCAGCCACTTGCACAATAGTCTGTTCTACATGAGGGTGTGGGTAAGGACAATGTGACAACCCCTGCCATCTTTTGCTCCTCTTGATGAGAATTAATCAAGAGATCCTGAAATTTCAGTTCCAGATACACTGCCTGTTTTTTGACATGACCTTTAAGGAACTAACTGTTAGCCCTTGTTTCACTATATAAACACAGGACAGCTCTGAACTATTTTAAACAGTGAAATCTGTAAATCCAAGCTACAGCTCACAGCCTAAAGAATATATTGGAAGCCTGTGCTCTGCATACTTCACAGCCCCCAAGAACTGTAAAGTGAAAAGGCAACAACTCATATTAGAACGTAGAAGGTAAGAAAGAGCATTTAGCAACGTCCACATTGCATGGCTGGTTCACCACTGCTTGATTCCTCATGTCACATTGGTGCAGCTAGTGCCAGGATCTTCTGCCCATTCCTCAAGGACAGTTTACAAACTCCTGCAGATCGGAGTACACACTGCCCAGCACTGCACACAGTGAGGCATTTCAGTTCTGTAAGGACTCGGAGCAGCTGTTTGTAAAACAGAACATGGTGAGGCTGTGATTTACAACCAAAGGTAGGAATTAAGGCTGGAATGCCATCTTGGCACAATTCATCATCACCATGCACTAGTGACCACTTCAGCATTAAAACTGTCACATCTGTTACAAGAGCCACTGCCATGCTGTACTGTCCCTCCAGAAGCAGGTGGTTCCTCAGCTTTAAGGTATTAGAACTCCCACCTTAACAATATTGACAGTGAACTTTCCAAAACGCTTTCCAAAAGTTAGTCACATCCTTTCCTGAAATTAAAAGTACCTTAAAGCCTTTGGGAAAACACTCTTACACACACCCCCACACACCCCTTCCTTTTTTACCATTAGTTCATACTCTAGTCATGGAAGAGATTGATGTGCAGATGAAGATTTAAAAAAGAAAGTAATTAAAAACTCAGAACTAGATTTAGACACTCAAGAAACACTAACACTAAAAGAAGGCAAAATGGAGGGAAAGCATCCTTTAAAAACAGAGATTCCTTCTGCATGAGGCTATAAAACCACTTAATAAACACTCAAAAGGAGCTATAACAAACCCTTAGCCATGGCAGCAAGTGATACTCAGAGGATCCTGTGTCCATGAACTGGAAGAACTGTAAGGGCACTCCAGCGGTGTTAAAAGTGTGGAGACTAAACGCAGCACCGGCACAAACCCGTACCTTAGCTTTAAAGATGAGCAACAACAGCACATTCCAAATTGAGAGCACACAGAGAAGCAGGGCAGTGACACCTTTACATCCACAACAGTATTAAAACACAAGATGCAGCCTTAATGCTTTGCAAATTCCTTTTAACTAACCTGCAATGAATTAAGTTCCTCCTGGATACCTGAATCCTAGAGGTAGAATCCTGACAGCTCTGGATTTTCCAGAGAGCACCTCAGGCGCTGCTTTGCCATGTGCCCCAGGCTGGTGGGGGAGGGTTGTCCCTGCTCCCACCCTGTTCTAAAAATTTATATTTGTTTTTCATTTTTATTTACCAGTCAGCACTTTTTCCCACTCCCATGGGATTCTGGTGCTTCTACTGGGCGTTTCCCCCACAGAAACGCCTGGAAAGCTGCAGCTCTAAGAAAAATAATTAATAACCCCAGTAATCTGGTTTAGGTTTAACTCTTCAGTGTGTTTTGTGCTGTCACTAACCCAGCAGCTGCTATAAGGAAAATTCTGCCCCTCTTTTGTGTGTGATGGGTTAATACAGGGAAAACACCCAGGTTTGGATCATGTCTGTAAGTATTTAGGGAATTACTTCTGCACCCTCTAAAATCATCAGGGAATTTTCAATAACCCAGTTAAAACTCACAGAGACCTGACAAGCGTCTCCTGAGCAGACTACAGACATAAAACCACAAATTCCAGAAAAAAAGCTCTTTCAATGGCACAATCACTTGTGCTGTTATTTTGTTAACCACGTCTAAAAATGCAGATAGCTGAGGGTTAGCACAGGCTCAGCCTAACACACCCATAAGCTAAACCCTCGTGTTTGCTGAAGATCTGCTGTAGCCTCTAAACATGGATGTTCATCATTCAGACAAGGCTTAAGAGGCAGACAGTACCTAATGCCAATGCTAACACTCAGGACTTTTCACGTTCCTCCACATAAACACCTCAGATAACTCAAGATTTCAAGCAAAGTGCGAAAACATTGTAGCCTGCTCCACTGCCTGTACCCCAAACGCCCACCTTTTCATCATGGAACAGCTGTATTGATTATGGAGAAGCCCCTTGCTCCACGAGTGTGTCTGCACAGTACTCGTGTCTAGGCATGACAAGACATGATGATGCCCATTTCAACAGCCATGGGTACTGACAAGTATCTGGTGAGCAGTGCTTCGGGAAATCCTGTTTCTGAACACTCCTGCTGCAGACGTTTTCCTGCATAATACCATACTGGTGTGTCAGACACTGTCAGCCATCCCCGCACACTCCAAAACCAGACTGGAGAAGCAGCCTGGCATTATTTAAAACAGCTCAGTTGTGTTGTAGCCATGTACACAGCAGCTACAGGTCATGGCAGCGCAAGCTTCCATTTCAGCAGAGTCCACATAGGAAGAAATGAGGAATTTTCCCACCCTACCCTGCCCTTTCCTCATTCCGCAGGTCTGTATTTTTGGGCAGGCACTGCTAGATCCACACTCAGTCTTCTGTGGCTCAGGCACAGTACTGCCCAAGTTCACTAAAAGGTTCTACATCTCTGTTAGCACTTCTCATCGTGAGCCCCAGGGCAGAACGCCTCTGAGCTTCAGTCAGTGAGAATAATTTATCGGCAAATAATTTAATCAGGTAATGTGTACTCAAGAGTTTCTTTACACTTGTTTAGCAGAGTCCGTCTTCTGTCTGGCTGACACTGCTCAGTTAATGATTCACCTCCCAGCAGAGCAGCTGAATGGAGCTGATTTACAGTAAGTAGAAGGGCCTCTACCCAGGAGAGGAGAGACTGAGAAAATTTATCTGTCACACAGTCTAAGCCCTAAACTTTTGGCTGAGGAGCAGCAGTTTATTCTTTCACTTAAAAAACCCTTGAAGATTGAGCTGTCAACATGGGACATACCCTTAATCTGTAACTTGTCTAAATGAATTCCAAAGCATGTTCTTCTGTTCAGTGCATTACACTACACCAAACACTGTAAAAGTCCTAAACTTGAAATAAATCCTAGTTTACAGATTCTCTTGATGAGATTCAAAGGCTAACACGCTAATGTCAGTATGGATACCTGGTGGTTAACTGCACAGCAGACATGGAAACACACAAACTCAACTGGCCTTTGAAGTGAGTTAAAGGTCAGCATTGGCTCTGACATTTCTGTCCCCAGGAGCTCCCTTGCATTCCCCAGTTATGTTTCCTGGGCAAGTCATGCACAGAAAGAATCTCATTTCCACTGCTTTGCTTCTAAAGAATGCTACAAATCTGCATACTGGGCTGTCATTCCAACTATTTGAAGTCTTTGCTGAAGAACACCAGCAACTGAGTGGCGGGGATGGAAAAGGAAAAGAAAGGAAAAGAAACTTAGGACCCACCTGAACCCACTGCAGATGCAAGAGGTCACAGAAAAGCTTTGATGTGTTTCCTTGAGCCCAGTACAAGCAGGCAGTGATAATCTGAACTATTAGGTTCTGGGTTTTACCAAAATTGTCCTTAAATTAACATGAAAATCTTGTCCCTCACCAAAGATCAAAACTCTGATTGCACAATATTGAGATAATTATGCAGACAAAAATACAGCACAGAAACCATAATAAAACAAAGATGAGCAGGAATGCAAGTTACTTGTTCAAACGAAGCCAGGAGCTCTGCTAGTGAGCACTCATCTGTACGTGCATGCCACAATACTTCAGTACGTACTCATTCGCACAACAAGCATGATCCAAACCACTTGACAAGTACAGTCTCGTATTTTTAGTTACTACTGCAACACAGTAGGTTACTCAAGTAACACCTCGCAACCATCAGCTTCAAAAATCAACCACACAGCTTTCTGTTTCAGTTTCTCCTTCTTTGAAGGAGTACATTCGCCTGTTGCTTGTACTGCCACACTTTCTGTCCTGCTCCTTATGCACAGGGACAACATAACCTCCCTGTGCAATAACAGGCCATTAAGAATTACAGAATATTAAGGATTGGAAGGGACTTCGAAAGATCATCTAGTCCACTCCCTCTGGCACAGTAGGATCATCTAGATCAGGTCGCACAGGAATACATCCAGGCGGGTTTTAAACGTCTCCAGAGCAGGAGACTCCACAACCCCCCTGGGCAGCCTGTTCCAGTGCTCTGCCACCCTCACCGTGAAGAAGTTCCTTCTCATATTTACGTGGAACCTCCTATGTTCCAGCTTACACACATTGCCCCTTGTTCTATCATTAGATGACACTGAGAAGAGCCTGGCTCCACCCTCCTGACACCCACCCTTCAAATATTTATCAACATTAATGAGGTCAACCCTCAGTGTCTGTTTCTCCAAGCCAGAGAGACCCAGCCACTTCAGCTTTTCCTGATAAGGGAGGTGTTTTACTCCACCATCTTCGTGGACTGGACTCTCTCCAGCAGTTCTGTGTCCTTCTTGAACTGAAGGGCCCAGAACTGGCCACAATATTCCAGATGTGGTCTCACCAGAGCAGAGTAGAGGGGAAGGAGAACCTCTCTCCATCTGCTAACCACACCCCTTCTGATCCACTCCAGGATGCCGTTGGCCTTCTTGGCCACAAGGGCCCATTGCTGGCTCAGGGTCATCCTGCTGTCCACCAGGATCCCCAGGTTCCTTTATCCTACACTGCTCTCCAAGTTTAAGAAGGTCATCATGTTTGGCAACTAAGATGAGATGGTGTTCGAAAGAAAAAATTCCTCTGTGACAGTATCCCGCATACCAGCGCCTCCCATTAAACCAAATGCCTGTCTGTTTGACACACGCACCCACCCCCACCCCCCTCCCCCAGCCAGGAAGCATTAACATGTCGCTGTAATAAATGTGGTTGTTTTAAAAGTAGTTTTTATTAGCTTCCAGCGTACAAAGCCCTACCCTCAGCCTCAGCTAAGAGCCAGTGGCCACTGAAGTTAACTTCGCATCTAACAATGGTTTTAATCAAAGAACCCAGCTCCTAGCAGATTGCACTCACCTACACAGCCTCAAACAGTCTGAGGACATCATCCTTTGGAAAGCCTTAGGCTGCAGTAGATGGGCCTCACAATGACACCAGCACAGCAACTCAGGACAAAAAACTGTCCAACATCCAATATTCTGACAGCCACAAAGAGCCCATAAAATGTATGAAGACAGATACACACCCACCCATTTCTATCAATTAGTCACACACTGCTCTCCCCCGCCTCTTGTTTGGAGGCTCATTAGTCACATTCAAACATCACTGCCTGCCTAGGAACAGGACTTCGAACAAGCTTGGGAATGGACCAGTGTGGACCAGGCATTCAGCACCACAAAGCACAACACCCAAGAGTTGTGTACGGAAGAATCCAGACTTCTAATGAACATCCTTGACACGCAAGTCTACCAGAAAATGTGGATTAGCATAGACAAAATCAAGTAGAAGACCCTCAGTGGAAAAGCAATCTAGTTGAAAGTCTGGGAGTTAGAGCTGTGGTGAAACACCAGCTGGACAACATTTCAACCCCACCATGCACTTGCCAGCTGCAGCATCACCAGGTAACTGTTCCTCACAAAGCTGGTTCTGTAACACTTGATGCACATATTAATAGCCTACATTTAGCTCATTTCCATCATTGCATGCCTGTACTTATTCAACAGGTCTGAATAATGATTCCTTTTTATATGAGCTGTAGGGGGAAATGCTTTGTTCCCAACTTTCTTTTTGTACCCTTGATCAACTACAGAATGCCTTCAGATCACAGAGGCAGTCTTTCAGTTTGAAGGAGGGGTATGAATGCCCAAATGATATGATGATCCTGGAGGTCCTTTCCAGCCATAATGATTCTATGATTCTGAAGACTGATTTGTTGCAACCGATTCAGCTCTTTCTCCCAAACCAACCAGCCCACCTGAAATTACCACAAGCCACCAAAACAAGTTCAACTGAATGATGCAGTGTTGACAAAGCATAAGTAGTAAAAGGAGGCTTCTCAACCTTCAATGACATTCACAGTGAACTGCCAGCTTTCCAGCACCCCGGACACAAAGAAGATGATCCTTGTCCTGGAGCAAGAATGTCCTGGAGCACATAAGCTGGTGAAGAAGACCAAGTTGCTCAAAGCCCCATCCAACTCAGCCTTGAACACTTCCAGGGAGGGGACATCCACAGCTTCATTTTACTCCAAAGGTATAGGGATAACTATATCCTGAGCAGCATTCTCACAAAGCGGGGATTTCTGGCTGTACTTCAGTTTTAGTTATGTCACATACAGTC
Organism: Phoeniculus purpureus; assembly: GCA_028565055.1. Lineage (NCBI taxonomy): Eukaryota > Metazoa > Chordata > Aves > Bucerotiformes > Phoeniculidae > Phoeniculus > Phoeniculus purpureus. The sequence goes on along the minus strand of JAOXOE010000343.1, from coordinate 31,179,600 downwards.
CTCTACAATGAGAAGGAATCCGTTTCATGCAACAGCTGTGGACAAACTATGGGTGTAGGTAGTGCCTCAAGTCAACCTGCACTTGCTTATCTGGAAGCAATGGAAGAGGAGAATACTTCAGGGAAACTTATAACAACCTTCCAATACCTAAAAGAGGCCTATAAGGCTGGGGAAGAACCGTTCATGAGGGCATGAAACAAAAGGACAAGAAGTAATGGTTTTAAGCCAGAAAAGACTAGATTTAGGCTGGACATTAGGAAAAAGGTTATTTAATACAAGAGTGGTGGATCACTGGAACAGGTTGTCTAGAGAGGTGGTGGAGGTCCCATCCCTGGAGACATTCAAGGTCAGGCTTGATGGAGCTCTGAGTTATCTGTTCTAGTTGGAAATGTCCCTGCTTGTTGTAGTGGGGGGTTGGAGTAGACTTTTGGAGATACCTTCCAACCCAATATATTCTATGATATATGATAATTTTAAGGGCAAGAATAAAGAGGTTCATTTGACCTGGCTTATCACCGAGTCCTGAAGTGAACACATCCATACCACTAAAAGAATACATCTAGAACAAAAGGTCAAAGAGAACTGGCTGGTTTATACCTACAGAACAACGTGTGCTTGATATGTCACATGTACATGCCAACATGCTCTGAGATTAGTTCAGCAACCACGCATACACCACAGTAATTAATTACTGCACTGCCAAATGCAGTGAACCTGAAGTTATCCAACATAGCTCATAAAGTGTGAGTTGCTAAAGAACTTCCCAGCTGATAGAGCTGTAGGAGCTGCACTTTGATTTTTATCAAAGACTCTTCAGAATTCAGTTCATAAATAGGTATCTGTAAAATAGGACAAGCATGTGAGTCTGCAGGAGATGCGTGGCTTGTGCAGGAAGGTATGCCAAAGCTGAGCTGAGTATAAAAGAGGAAAGGCTCTTTAAGTAGTAATTCTGCATGGATGTTTCCTAATTCAGCCTCCTGAATCCCAGCTACAGCACGTTCTACTAGAATTGCAAATACAGGCTGGGGTGCACAAACACGCTCTGGTAAACAAGTGCTCTGGCACACAGTGTTATGTAGGTGGAGTCTACGCAGAATGTCAGGAGTTCTTCCTCAAATTGTAGAAATGAGCAGGAACACAAGCGCCATATTTGCATTTTCAACCTACTTACTGTTATTCCATTTAAACGAAACCAAACAAGGGCGTTGGTTTGGAGTGTGCGTGCCCACACACAAAAGGCTCACAGCCTCTTTCCAAAATATCATCCTTTTAACGGCAGCCTAAGCACTACAGAGCAGATCTGTAGTGTTTGGTATTCAGTCAGTCCAATAACAAATTATTTATGTTGAAAGACAGGTGTGTTTCACTAGAGAGCTGCAATGCACCGACTTGGAGAAGAAAAAGGGTAGTGACAATTAGCTCGCCAGCAAAGCAAGGAACTGTATCTCAATCCCAAAAAGCTGGAGATACAAGTGAAATTATCTAAGAGTTTATTTATTGCTGTCCTTACTCTGGGTACTTCTTTATCTACGTGCTTCCTCTCATGTGCCAGCTGTAAGCCCAGAGAAAAGGTATTTTCACCAACCAACTACAGAGTCTGGTGTTTGTTCTCCAAGCACTCTCAGCCCCAGGAGCTGTGGGTCAGGGCTTTAAGTGTGCGAGGGCATCTGAATACCAGCTTATTTAAACACAGAATTTTCTTGCCATCCTTGTTTGTTAGTCAAACCCTTCATATGAAGATATTCCTACACAAAAATCCTAGCTGCTGTTTTCTTTCTGTGAAGTCTGAGATCAAGAATAAGTCTTATTTCAACTACAGTTCTCTCCAACAATGCTGTACAAATTGAAGTGATTTTTGTAGGTGACAGGGTGACTTTTAGCTTGTACAAGAACACAGAAGAGCAAAATGCCCAAGTTTTCTAATTACACGGCAATCTTCAGGTCAACCTGATTCATTACATGTTTTTATAAATCACTGAATTAAACCAAGAAGATAAAGAATGTTGCAAAGCCCTGAGAATCTGAGCTGTGCAGAATGTGGACCTTGTTCAGGATACTACCATGATGAGGCACATGTACCACTCTTAACAGATGCTACTAGTGTTGCTGGAGGAGGGTGCAAATATCTTCCACTCTTGGATTAAGTGTTGAGGATTTAATTCAGCCTGGAGCAGATACCATACAAGTACTGGGAAACCTCTCCATGCTGCACCAGCTCTGTTTCCCTTCAGGTCTGGGATGAGTCACCAAATTGCATCCGATTCAAATGTACCTTTCATTTATACAAAACACGTTGCCCTTCAAAGTACCCATTTCACAAATAACACTTCAACCTTCACCTTTATGTAACTGTGGTTCTCTCAGGCCTACACTGCTCTTTTTTTTTTTACCTTTGTTTGCCACCAATTTACACCTACCACAGCTCCGCAGAGCCTCAGGGAACGCCTTCGCTGCTGGCACTGCCACCCCCCCTAGCAGAAGGAAAACACAAATAAAACTCCAGCAGCACCAGGGTAATTTGTTTAGTCTCTACCAAGAAACAGTTTTGAAAATCAGCTGAGGCAGAAGCTTCTTCGTACAGACAGATCTCACACCTTAAAGGCAGGAACAGTGAAAGTGACCTCTTGGCAGTTTTTGTTTTAATGTATACTGGCATGCTCCAATGCCTGACTTCACCTGCAAGGAACCCAGCTCATGTCCCCAAGACCACCCGGCAAAGCGAACCAAAACATGGATAAGGACGTGCTTCAGAGCGGGCTCCTGATCTAAACAAATATGGTAATGCAGACTTGCCCCAAGCCAAACAAGGCTAGTCCAGGGACCACCTGCAGGGCAGAGAGCAAAGCAGGACAGGTCAGCCACTGCAGACCAGAACAGCACCGCTGGCCTGAACTGCTGGAAATAACCTCAATACTTCAGAGCAACTAGCATAAGATTGAAGCATCGCGGCACCAGGCACCGACTGTTTTGAGGCAGCATACTGACCATTTTATCTGACATTTGATGTGACATATGGATGGCAGGAAATAAAGATAGGTCTGGAAATAAACTGCAACAAACCATCACTACGTTGTAACAACTGTATTTGCTTTACAAACAACATAGCTAGTAATGCATATTTGATGAAATCGCTCCCTCCACCTCTACTTTATAAATCCTCTATAAACAAACACACATTGAGAATACCACAAACAATCTCAACTAACATCAACAAATACAAGCTAAATGTTTGCACAGAAATTCTAAACACCTCTTGATGCGAGAAGCTACACAGTTCTGGTTTTCTTCCTAGATAATTCAATATGAAAAATGGCTGAAGGTATCAAACGTTAAGACTATCCTAACTGAGGAGCTTTGCCCCCTCACGTTGCAGAGCTGTGTTTGCAAGAGAGACATTACTTACATATTCTGCTGAAGTACTCTGCAAATTTCACATTCTAAGGCACCTTATGAATTTCTAATAGCCTCTGTCAATCCATACAAAATGTGCTTAAGCACCCAGATGCTACAATCAAAACCAAATTGATCATAAATGTGAAGTTCTGAGGTCAAGTCAAGCTTCCAGTTTAAATTTACATTGCCTTGGGTGTGTGAATTAACATCCAAGCAGCAAAACTTACTTTTCCTTGGCTCTTTTCATTGAGCTCTTTGCAGCATGCCTTCTGATTTTAATTGGGTAGAAAACTACTGTAAATATTTTCTTCTTTCTCACCCCTTCTTCCCAAGGTTTTTATAAACAAGTGAGGTATTGTTTAGCTGCTGTGCACTATACCCCACACACCCCAAACCAAAACACAGGGAAACTATGAGCTCGGATCGCTGAGCAGTGCTCTAGTCTCAGCACATTTTTTGATCACACACTGAAGAACAACATGTCTACCTCCAAGGAGATCAATCAGTGCAACATACAGCACCTTTCTAGCTCTGCTTTTCATGATCTGGGCAAGGAGAGAAAAGCAGGCTTGGAAACTTCAGCAAACTAACCCAGACTATTTGCTGAGTGGTCCCCAAGTCACTGGTTAACAGCTCTGTGCTGTTCAAAGCCCAAGTACAAGTGCATCACTGTTCTCTCATTTAAATGTAGAATAATTCTGGGATTCATGGCAATGCCAGCTTAAACTCAGCTCTAAAGAAACCCTTTGTTTTCAAATAAATCAGTGCCTGGTTTTAGATAATTCTATAAAGAATCCTATTCATGCACCACATACCGTATTAGTTAATATGAAAAAAGAGCGCCAAAGAAGCAGCCAACCTCCAAAGCACTCTGAAGAACAGTAAAGTTAAACCCCTGTATCTGGCATATGCCTTTGGAGTCACATATCATGTGTGTGGCACATACACAAGATGTAAACCCTCACTCGAAACAACACAGTTGACTCTTGATACCAATGCTTTACACTGAGACAACTGAAAATTGCAGAGGAATTGGCCGTGCTCTCACCAGAGCAATGCTGGTTCTCGGGTTTGCTGTCACTGCTGCAAGTGGTTTTCAAGGGACAGTTTTGGGGTCCCCTGACAGAGAAATCCCGGACGTTTTCAGCAGGGCTCTGAAAGCAGAAGGATGGCCATAAAGAGTAACACAGCTATTCCAAAGATTATAACAGATACTCTTTTATCAAGCGGTGATTTGTGAAGGCTAAGTGTTTTATTACAATGTTGATGACCTATTTCCATGTTAGTCTGAAAACACAATCTCCTGCAACAGCAGTCAATGAAGCTAAATTTGTTATTTACAAGAAATTTACTGTGAGCACCAGGAGATTAAATTAACCCCACCACATTTGTTACATAAATGGTTTCAGTGAAAAGGAAGGACCTAGTATTTGAAAAAAAAAAAATTTTAAAAATCAGGAAGGAAGCTGGATTGTAGGCTGTGAGCACCTACCATGGCTCAGCTAATCCCCTTCTGTGTCACCTCTCAATTTTTGTAAAACATGTCTACGTGCTCTTCAATGCTACATGCCCTTTTTACTTCCTTTCATGAGAAAAAAACTTTTAAATTTTATTTCTTTCTGTAATACGATCAAGATGCACCACTGCTACTGCAGCAAGGAAGCAGAAGTCTCCTAGTTCTTTGATGCACCTGCCTTCAGACATTTGACAGTCTGAGTACTTCTGCCAAATAGTTTTTATTTGTGACCTGTTCTAAATTTTCTGTTTTGTAGTTTTTGGTGACATCCAGAACTCAGAGACTTAACACATCTCACTTCTGCACGGTGTGGTTAAATCCCATCCCATGACAAGTATAGAAGATTTTTTTTCCTTAATTACCTCCTATCCCTTTTCCATGCTTTGCCCAGCATTAAAGCAAAACTCAGTCCATAAACTGGAAATTCCATAGCATTTAAGTAAAAGCATTCATTTTCTGAATGCTCAGTCCTCACTTATTTACTAAACTTAGCATGAAACATATTTTAGGGCTTGCTATGATCCCAGTTCATAAATACCTAACATTAAAATGCCAAAAAAAAGTCTAAACCTAAGCTATCATTAACTAAATACAGAGTAGTTCTTTCAGTGTCCTGCAGACCCAGTACGTTCACATTTAAATACATACGTCCAACATTCCTGCACCCTAGCACGACATGCAGGGCACAGAGGAGGTCAAAGACAGAAGGTCAAGGGCTACAGCACATGCCTCAGGAGGTGAGTCTCAGGCAAACAGACTCAGTCTTGCAAGACGAGGCTTCAGGGGGCCCTCACAGCAGCCTCCCGAAATCTCTGAGGGTCACCAAGACTGCTGCAATGTTCTGTGCAACATCACAGGACAGTGACCCTAAGAAGTCACAGACACCTACAGCTTTACACTAAAATATCAGTTTGAGCTAAGATTAGCAATGCAAACCCCTGAAAGACCTATGAAAACAGTTTTTGAAAAACAAGAATTGTTTCCCATTGGTGCTTTGTTTTCACAGCAAACAGAAAAGTAATGATATCTCAGAAGCTGGCACTCAGTTGGGATATATTCAGGTATCTGATTTGCGTCCTGTCTTGAATTGTAAATACAAATACTTTGATCCCATAAACACTCAAATATGAGGTATAACTCCCTGGCACACTGATGCCTGTTGTGATGCACCTGCTACCTCAGTGATGTTGAGTGCAGAACCAGAGGCAAAGCTTTCTTTGGTCTGATGTCTGTTCCAAAATATTTCACAATTAACAATATAATTAGAACAGATTCAATAGTTCTATTTCCACAGTTATTTCACAACAGTGAAGCAGACATGAAGAAGCACTGTTGAAGGACAACTGGCTGCAAGAACTGGAAGAGACCAAACCAAGCAGCACACTCATAAGCAGATGGAAACGTGTCACTTTTTCTCATCAGGGAAGGCAAAGGACTTGAAGCTGGTATCCCTCTGCTTTACTCCAAGAGACACATAACGGTCTGTGAAGTTATGCAAGTTCTGCAGTGGCAGCATTTTGCAATAGGATCTGGCAAGGCACTCAGCACTAGCAGCTTGCCAGTCATCCTCAGACTTCGAACAAGACTGCCAAGAAATAAGATGCAAATATCTCTTTGAATAAAGCAGCTTTGAAATAAATTTAGACACCAACCTTGCTTATCCACACTCCCCCCAACCAGGTGCTTTCCTATACTAAAACAAAGAAACACTGTAGTGGTAAAGCAAATAATTTCAAATGTGAAGAAACAGGGAAATTCCCTCTCCTGGTCAGATGATGGTTGCACGGTATGGGAGTGACCCAAGTGAAAAGATCACGTGAAGCTAGAACCTTCCTTTGGTATAGGCTTTGGAGGAAAACTCACCACAAAGGAGCTGGTGAGGAGCGGTAGGTCTGGTCACAGACAGCCATATCTACGGTACAGATCAGATAAAACCATCCCTACAGACACAGAACACAGAAATGCTAGGCTGACATCAGTCACCACAGAGCCACATACGTGAGAGAGAAGGGCCCAGAATGGAAATTCCAGCCTTTGGGCTTGAACCCCTTGGGCACAGGCACCAGGAGTCCAGGTTTCAACTCTTAGAACACAGTCTACTCTTCAGACAAGTGCCACCACCACCAGCTCTCAGAAAGAAAGCACATACAGCTGCATTTGGAAAGGCAGCAAAGCCCACCAGCACGTGTGTTTACAGTGTGCTTGCCAGGTGTCCCACTTTCTTGATCTCCTAAGGGCTTTGATGCTCAACTACAGCAGCTTTAGATAAGGCGCTTAAGAACTTTCTGCCTAAAGAGGGAGATCAAATACATGTAAGACACTTTCAGAGTCAGGCAGACACTGTGCTGGGTTGTTTGGAAGACTCAGGGGAATAAATTTTGTTGAAGAATTAGGAATGCAAGCACGACCCTGATTAACCCATTTTAAAATGTTATCACAGTATGCTGAAGCGCTTCAGTTCCACTTTGGAAAGCGTGTTTGCTCTGCAGGTTATTTCAGCTTATGGACACTACTTAAATGACAGCAAATGGATCTTTCCATGTAAACACTCCAACTGCTAACTTCAAATAAAAACAACATATTGCTTTACTACAGCTCAGTCTGTATAGTTTACTTAGGCTAGTTTCTAGTTCCTCCTTCTACAGAAAAATAGAATCAACAGCAGTGTATGTCTTGTGTGACTTAGGAACATCGAAAAATGGAAACACAAAACCAATCAGCTGTGACTTTCCCACTGGAAAGAGTTCACTCCTTCAAAACACCATTTTTCTACATTATAAATTAGAGACCCAGAAAGAAACACACATCTATCCTCGCAAGTGAATTGTAACCCACTCTCACTGTAGACACAGAAATGCAGGTCATCTGTACAAAATAAACCCTGGTACTTGCATTCAAATCTTAAAACCAAAACCCATCTGGGAAATGATCTGGCATATTATAGGCAAGAGAACCCAGGAGACAGCTGATATGCAGGGACATGGCTGAAGGATCAGAGTTATTAGGAGCTTATACTGTATAGAGGGGATGGAAAATGAGGTTTGACATACCCTCTTACACAGTGACAAGTAATATGAACCTGCAATTAGTACAGAACTGGTACAGCATCATGACAGATTATTTCAGTCAGAAAATCCAGACCCCAGGGGAGACAGAGTGGCTTTCCATCACTTTATTTGCTAATACCTGTGACATTTTATTTAACATACCTTCTTTGGGGCTCTCCAGCAATCCTATTGAAATACCTTGTTGCTGGTCAGTTTTGGAAGCTCACAGCTACTCCAGCTAGCTAACGTGAAACAATGCTGCACATTAAAACCCAGCAATTGCTATTTTAAACACACACCGTTACAGTCAAATTATCCACCTACTTATGGATTGACATCAAACAAGTCAGAAAACAAGGGAGTAGTAATTTTGAAGTGCTCGCACCTTAACCCTTGAACTGCCAGCTCCCTGCAAGGCATTATTTTATAAGCACAGCACGCCAGGAACCACCCAGCTAATGTCCCCATCCACCCTTGGAAGTCCTCTGCTCAACGAGACTTGAACATCCAGCTTGGTCAGGCTTCCTAGAAAGATGCCCGTCCTTAGAGAATGCAAAGCACAATACTAAAAAGCAACAACTCCTACAGTTACCAGAATGAGTATCCTCTCAGAACAACACAACAAATGAATCACAGGTCTTGTGGCACTCTGAATGCACCCTGTGTATACACCACTCCACGCAACTCTCCCTCAGGGAATGTATAATCCTCTTTTAAAGTAACAACAGATACAGGATTTATTTAGATTAACATGAAAGAAATTAAACGAGAGGGCTGTCAGCATCAATTCTGAATGGCTAATACAAACATCAATGCTATTTCAATGCTCAAAGCAGGTAACAGAGACGCACTTACTAGAGAGGACCACACAGATCCCGAATTGGTTTTTGCTGCCAACTAGTGCATATTCCTGTTTCCCATACAGCCCCAGATATTAAGGGCAGGCTGGCAAAACAAAAAAAACCACCAATCAGCGCTGCAGAAGCGTGTAAGTATCAGCAAGGAGTCAAGGAGTGAAGAGCAAACACATGTAAAAGACCTGAGCCACAGAAGTCCTACAAACACTAAGTCACACCGGAGATGCCGTGGGATACTCCTCCACGCCCCACTAAACGTTGTTTCTGCCTGACTCCAACCTTCTCCCATATTGAAGGTGTCCAAAGACGTAAACATGCAGTTCCAGCCCTCATCTCCCTGGCAAAGAGACCACAGACCTGTAAGGCATCAACTGCTTCTCCTTTGAGAGGCAAAAAAGTGCAGGGGACCGAGGTTTGCCCATCCCCACGGGGCACAGGGAAGAGGCCCTGCGGGAGACGGAGGGGTTCTCTGGGAAAAGTCTCCTCCAGCTGCTCTGACTGTCCAGTCCCAGCCACGTCTCACCGCGGTGCCTGCTCCCAGCTCCACGTTCCTGCCCACAAACACTGAGCAGAGGAACTGGGAGGCAGTTCGGAGTCCTGAGCAGCACCCCAGCCCCACGCCGTGCCCCTGCGGCCCTGCCAGGCGGAGCGCAGTGCCCTGCTTGAGCCCCGCCACACTCGGGCAGGGCACTGGCGGGAGCCGGGAGCGCGGCGGGACAGCGGGGGTACGGCCAGAATAAAGCCAGGAGGGAAAAGGCAGCCAGAGTGACTCTGCACCTTCTGTGCCAGAACATTGTCTGAAATTGCCAGCGGGGTGGGAAAAAAAAAGCAGAAGTTTCTCCATGTTTGTTTATTGGCTCCCAGTCCGTAACTGGGGCCGTACTGGGGCTACCCGCCCACGCGGGTTCCAGCCCTAGTCCGCGCCCGAGAGAAAGCAGGGGTGAGGGGGGGCGAACCCGAACCGTGTTCCCCCCGCGCTCAACCACCTACCCGTTACACACCGCCGCTGCCCGCGTACCTGCCCGTCCGTTCCCTGCGCGGTCCGACAGTCCGACCGGCCTCTTCCTCCCCGCCGCCGCCCG
>JAOXOE010000343.1:31121305-31169605 GCA_028565055.1 Phoeniculus purpureus | reverse complement strand
GAACATAGGAGGTTCCACATAAATATGAGAAGGAACTTCTTCCCAGTGAGAGTGACAGAGCACTGGAACAGGCTGCCATGGGGATTTGTGGAGTCTCCTTCACTGGAGATGTTTAAAACTCACTTGGATATGTTCCTGTGCAACTTAGTCTAGGCGATCCTGCTGTGGCAGGCTGATTGAACTAGATGATCTTTCAGGGTCCCTTCCAGTCCCTAATGTTCTGTGATCCTGTGTTTCTGTTGTTTCTTGGGGCATAGTTTAAGGAAGAACTGTTACCAGGATGAAGCTGGTTAAAATCCTGAGCAGTTCATTTTATTGTTCAGTGCTACGAATTTTTGAATACATTTGTCACTGAGACTTTTTGAGATGCATATACTTTTAGTGTCACAGCCAAAGCAGACGTATGTAGATGGAAGCTTATTCTGTTGCCTGTTTGTTTTTAAAGGTATTATGCTTTAGAAGTCTCATATTTTAAATCATCTTTGGATCGTAAATTGCTTGAGCTCTTGTGGAACAAGTACTGGGTGAACACTCTCAGCTCGTCTAGTTTGCTTACAGTAAGTACCAAGCATGCTGTCGTGTACAAAAAGCCAGACTCTCCTGTAAAATGCTTGATGGGACAGAAATACAGATCCCACATTGAGAATCCGTTTCATAGAATTGTGGTTAGAAAAGGTCAGATTAAACAAGAAAGGAAGGTTTTCTTGTTCATAAATATCTTTAAAATGAGGTCATAACAGAAATAGCTACAGGCAGACCTTCAGTCTAACAGCTCCGCATGAGAACCTTCATTCTGCCAAAGCAAATTTTGTACCTTTGCTCTGTGTGAAAACCAAGCAAGTTTTACGTTTGTAAAACTTCAGGCATGGGTGGGAATAGCAAAGAGTGGCCACTTCAGGCTTTAGGAACTGAGTGTTTGCCAGATGTTCGGCTCCTGCTGTCTCAGCCATAGCCCATGTACCACTTCAGTGGCAGATGTGGGTTAAAATGTGCTGTACTAAGGGCTTAAAGGCTCTTCTGAGATTTTAATTTGTGTATAAATGTTTGTGTTTGTAGCTTAAAATTCAGTGTGTAATATCATCTACTTTTTCCCCAGAATGCCGACTACACCACTGGCCAAGTCTTTGATTTGTCTGAAAAGTTAGAGCAGTCAGAGGCTCAGCTTGGAAGGGGGAGCTTCATGCTAGGATTAGAGACTCATGATAAGAAATCAGAAGACAAACTTGCCAAAGCAACAAGAGACAGGTAAGATAATTCATACTTGTGTTCTTCCCTGAAAAACAATGTAATTTTGTTTAAAACTTAATTACCAATTAAATTGTAACTCACTAAGATTATAGGCAACAGTGATTAAATTATAGACTGGAGCGAGAGACTCCAAATGTCACTAGTTATTTTAAGAAACCTTGCCTCTCTTAAACCTACAATGGCTTTTCAGTGTTTCTTTCTGGAATAAATTCATCTCTAGTTTATAGTTTGATAAACCAAAAATGTCTGTTAAGCCCACTAGGATACAGAAAAGATGTTTTCTGTCTGAAAGGGTAGCATTGCTAGAAAACAGCATGTTTTATGTGGTTAGTTTGGGTTTATGTGGTTAATTTGTACTAACAGTACATTAAATTACTATATAAAACGTGATTTTAAGATCTAGTGGTAACAGTCCAATCAGTTTAGTTTACATCTGTGCAATACTTTCACTCACTTAAAAATTAAGAACTCCCTTTTTCTCCTACTTCTTAATGAATACATCCTTTCTCAAGAAGTGAAGTAGGTTCAGGTGAGCACACAGGTCCCTATTTACATAAAGTTTCCTAAATTGCCGGACGCAGAAGTTGTCTGGAATCGGGTTTTGTGTAGAGAGCTTGTTCGTTTGCTCTTTAAGCCACAAAAATCTGTTGCCAGTAATGGCTATAAATTGCTGTGTGTGGCTTTTCCTTCCTGGACAGTTGCTAAGATTCATGGGGTTATGGGCACCCTGAACTTCCAAAACAGCTGAATATCCTCAAAGAAACTGACAGGTGAGTTGACTGTTTAGCCAGCATTGAATTTATGCTTGTTTTTCAGCTGCAAGACCACCATAGAAGCTATACATGGATTGATGTCTCAAGTTATTAAGGATAAACTTTTTAATCAAATTAATATAGCTTGAAGTGCATCACCAACTGATATGCATCTCCACGGCAGAAAAAGTCATGGTTTCTTTCACTTGGACTTGTTCAATTTGGAAAATGAAGCTGGGATGGAAAATTACTCATTTAATTTGTATTACTTTAATATTTCCCACCTGTCTGACCAGATTTAAAGAACAAAAATGTTCCAAAATGTAGTGCAGCTTTTTGTTATCATCAAACACAACAGTTGGGAGAAATCTTCCAAAAGAAAAAGAAATGTGACTTACTTGCTCTTAGGTATTTATCTCTGTTATCTGGCTGCAATAAAGCAATTTGGAAAATGAGTGGGTGCTTTGGGACTTGCATTTTTTTGGCAAATGTTCATCTCCTCTTACTCCTTATTGTGCTGTAGAAAAGTTCTGTCTACTTGGAACAGAGGGAACCTGTGCAATGTAATGAGTTTATTTTGCAGGCTGTAATAGCTATTACTCATGTGGGGCTTTTTGTCCAGATGGATTCCAGGGCATTTGAAGTGATGATGCAAGTTATGCAATGTAAAGTTGTCACTCAGCAGCGAAATGCAGAGGCAGCAAGAAAGAATCAGTTTTAGAACAGCATTATCCTACAGTATAGAAAAAAAATATTTAATTGAAGGTAGCAGTGCTGAGATAATTGTCACCTCCCTTATGAGGAAAGGCTGAGGGAGCTTGGAGAAAAGGAGACTGAGGGGTGACCTCACTAATGTTTACAAATATGTGAAGAGTGGGTGTCAGGAGGATGGAGTCAGGCTCTTCTCCATTGAAGATATATGTGTCCAATGATAGGACAAGGGACAGTGGGTGTAAGCTGGAACATAAGAGGTTCCACATCAATATGAGAAGGAACATCTTCACAGTGAAGGTGACAGAGCACTGGAAGGGGCTGCCCAGGGACATTGTGGAGTCTCCTCTGCAGACGTTTAAAACCTGCCTGGGTATGCTCCTGTGTGACTTGGTCTAGGTGGCCCTGCTCTGGCAGGGTGATTGGACTAGATGATCTTTCGAGGTCCCTTCCAATCCCTCACGTTCTGTGATTCTGTGATATGCAGGAGGTAGTGCAGGAGAACAATTCCACGCATCTTCCAGCATGGCAGAGGTGGGGGAACGCAGAGGAACCAAGTGGTATTATTTAATAGTCAGTGCTATTTCTTGGAAATGACAGCAATAGGCTTTGGTACCAGCAAGCACAGCACATCAGCCCTCAGCAGGACCCTTGGAGGTCAAGGAAGACAGCAAGTGTTACTGACTTGTGACTCTTCCCACTTCTTATCTTTCGTAGGTATTAGTGAGACTTGAAATGTCAGCACAGAGCCCTTTTTCCCCTCAGAGTGTGCTTACACACAGAAGTAGACACCTTTTGTGAGACAAAAACCTGTTTGAAAATAAAACTCATATTATCACGATAGAAATCTCTGTATAACATGACCCTAAAATTTTGGACATGTTGTATCTAACTGAAATATAATCCTTTGATCTTGTATTGGTCTGTTTAGCATACCTAAACTGCTCAGCTGTGAGCTGAAGTTTCATGCATGAATGCTTAGAACAGCTTCTGTGCCCCAAATCAGGTGTGCATCACAAAAAGAGGCTAACCTTAGTAATGCTACAGGCTTAGGGCAGGATGGCTGGAAAGCAGTCTGACAGAAAACGACCTCGGGGTTCTAACTGACAGGAGGCTGAATATGAGCCAGCAGGGTGCCAAGAAGGCCAATGGCATCCTGGCCTGGATTAGAAACTGTCCGTCCAGCAGGAGTAGGGAGATTATTGTCCCCCAGTACACACTGGTGAGGCCACACCTTGAGTACTGGGTCCAGTTTTGGGCATCTCAGTACATGGGAGCCATTGAGGTGCTGGAGCGAGTGCAGAGGAAAGCAACAAAGCTGATGAAGGGCCTGGAGAATAAATCTGATAGGAGAGATTGAGAGAGTTGTTTAGTTTGAGGAAGAGGAAGCTTAGGGGAGACCTCAGAGCTCTCTACAACGATCTGAAAGGACATTATAGAGATGTTGGTGCTGGTCTCTTCTCTCAGGTAGTTAGTGACAGAACCAGAGGGAAGGGTTTCAAGCTCCAACAAGGCAGGTTTGGATTGGACATCAGGAAAAAATTCTTCACGAAAAGAGTGGTCAGGCACTGGAATGGGCTGCACATGGTTGATCCCCATCCCTGGGTGAGTTTAAAAGCCGCTCAGATGTAGTGTTGGGGGAATCTGGTTTAGGGGTGAACTTGTAGTGTAGGATTGATGGTTGGACTTGATGATCCCAAGGATCTTTTCCAACCTGAATGATTCTATGATTCTATGATTTTACTTTTGAGCAGCATCACAAATTTTTCCATCAGCTCTTACCCCAGATTCATGCCAAGCCCTCAGAAACACTCGAAATTTTCATTGATTGTCTTTCATAAAGTATTTCATTTCCAGTATATAAGATTTTGTGTATCGTGTCATAAGGGAGGTTAAGATGAAATGATAAATACTTTCAACAAAACCAGACAAAACTGAAATACTACGAAGCTGAGCTAACAAGGTAAGTTGCAAGTCCCAAAGAGGTGCAAGTTATTACAACACAGGGTGATAATACCTAAGATTAATTGCATGCACACAACATTTTTCTCATGTGTCAGGTATTGAAGAACTGACATCAGAGTCTCTGGTTAGTTGAAGTATTTTCTGGAGTTAAAAACAATTATGCTAAACCTTTAATGAATTAATGAGGTATTTTGTTCCTTGGGGTGTATTTTTTATGAGCTGTAGTTTTGCTTTTCAGACCCTTGGAATAATATCCACAAGGAAATACGTAATTTAGGAACGTTAATTTTGACCCTCAGATGAAAATTCTAACATATGAAATATTTGCCATGACGTTTGGTTTGTTTATATTTATGAAAAATGGCTTCATACAGGACTTTGTGCAAACTCCAGTATGCTGGGAAGTGGTATGGTCCAGTGGATAGGTCACAGGAGTGCATCTCAGGAGGATTGCCTTTTATTCTTGACTGCTCAAGAACCGGGACTGCAGAAACTTTAGTGAAGTGTTTTTGCCAGAGCTTGTGTCTGTCGTCATCGATGAAATAGTAAGATTGATCATAAGCCTTTTAAAAATACAGGTGATTGAGGATATTTGTTAACATTTTATGCACCAAAGGCCATTGCTACATCTTGCATCTTAAATAAAAATTATTAATGCTGTTAATAAGGATCGTTTACCTTGCTTCACATTGCTTGTCTGTTTAGATCAGCCCAGATAGGAAATGCCAAAACCCTTTGCGGGAATGATAAATATGTAATTCCCGCAAATGAAGAGTTCAGGAACTCTTCATTTTCATCTGAAACATGCATTCAAATCCTGTGTAATTTGTCCGTTTTTCCCTTGCGAACTTCCCTGTTTGCTTTAGCCCCTGTTACCTTAGGGCTTGTGTCTAACCAGTGGTATTACTGTATTTGAGAAGGAAATTAATCTTACTTTTCCCAGATGAGCATTTTAGTCTCTGCAGGAGGTAAGATACTACATTCATTAAAAAATACTACAAACACCATAAAGATAGAATAGTTTTCTAATAACTTCAATTTTACTGCAAGGCTTTGGTGGATTTTAATGCCAGGAGCTGCAGAAAGACTATAAATTTTTTTTGCATGTTTTGGATAACCTTACATTTGCTACCTCTAAAAATGCAAAAACCAACATCAGTTTAAAGTCAGTGGAAAAAGTTGTTTAAGACGTATTTTACATATTAAAACAACTATACTAAAGAGGTTGTGCTGATTCCATTTTCTACAGCTGTCTAGCCACAAATGAGGAAAGGCAAGAGGCACTCAGGAAAAAGTCTGATTGAATAAAAAGTTTGAAACCTGAGCCTGAAAGAGTTTGAATTTAATGCTTTACAGTTAGAGGTGTATCTTCTAAGGCTATTTGTGTACCTTGCCATATGACGCACCCCACACAGAATCCACGTACCCAGAAATAGCTCTGTGCAAAATGCACGTGTGTATGTGAGAGAGACTCTTAAGGTGCTTTTATGTCCTTAGAAGTAAATTTCAGTTCTATGTTCCAGTCTGAAACTGGAAGAAATTCAGCCACTGATGATTTTACACAAGGATTTCCAAAAGCTTGTTTCAAGACAAGGCCTTTCTGTACTGAGCCAAATTACTGCCACCCTGGAGAGAACACAGATGATTGTTTAATACTTTGTGCCACCAGATGAGAATCCTATTTCAAATCTTAATGAATAAATAGTCTGAAACTTCCCATAGCTGCTTCTGCCTTTAAAATACATTACTAACAGACAGCTGTAGACACCTGCAAAATCCACAGCCATGAGGGAAAACAAACTTAAGTCCAAAATGAACTTTGAGAATATTAACTTGTTCTTTTACAGAAGCAGTTCCCAGAACAAGCAGCTCCAGGGCATGCTCAGTTGGGGTTGCATGATAGAAAAAAAGCACATCTTATGATCTTTAGTATCCCCAGAGAGAAGGATATAGGAAATTTTAGGTTGGAACGATGAGACTCTTCATACTTTGCCTTCATTGCTAACAGAGGTCAAGGTGGAACGTTCTTGCCTGTGACAACGTGTCATTTTTCTCTAAGAGAAATAAAGTCTTAATCCTAGTTTCATTGTAAGCAATATATTTGAATTAGCTGATGCACATTTATGCTCTACCACAAGCACACAACATGTGTAAGCTAGTCATAGGCTTTATCAATAAATCACAGAATGGTCAGGACCATCAAATCAAACAGGGTCACCCACAGCAGGTTGCCCAGGAGCACATGCAGGCAGGTTTGGAATCTCTCCAGAGCATGAGAATCGAGAACCTCTCTGGGTAGCCTGTGCCAGGGCTTTGGCACCTTCAAAGCCAAGAAGTATTTCCTCATTTTCAAGTGGAACATTCTGTGTTACGGTTGGTGCCCGCTGTTCTGTCATTGGGCACCACTTATCCGAGTCTGGCCCCTATCTCCCGACATTCACCCTTTAGCTCCTGATCAGATCCCCTCTGGCCTGCTCTACTCCAGCCGAACAGCCACAGGTCCCTCAGCACAGAGACGCTCCAGTCCCCTCCCATGGTCTCTCTCCAGCAGCCCCTTGTCTCTCCTGCTCAGGGCAGCCCAGCACAGGGCCCAGCACTGCAGGTGCCACCTCAGCAAGCCAGAGCAGCGCGGGGTGAGCAGGTCCTTACAAACCATGACTAAGCTATTACCGTTCCAAACAAACACCACTTGCCGTTACGAAGCCTCCCCGAGGCAGCCGTGTGGGCCCCGCAGCCGCTGGCCCGGCCCCTACTCGCTCCCCTCGGCGCTGACTGGGAGGGGCGCGCGTGCTCCTGGGGCGGGCGGTTGCCATGGGGAGCGGGGCTGCGCGGTTCAGACTGCGGGAGCGCGCAGCGACCCTATGCCGGCACCCCCTGTCCCTGCCTGCTGTCGGCGGTGTGCCAAAGACTTACAGGTATTTGTGAGTCCAGAGGAGGAGCGCTTCTCTGTACCAGACACCACCACGCAAGGGGCCTCGCAGCTCCCTTCCTCTCTCTCCTTTAAATAAAAACCCCAAACCCATCCCCGCGGGCTGAGGGGTAGCCTGTGTGTGAGCCGCATACAAAAGCAGCTTTTTTATTCTGAGCTCTTCGGTTATACTTACCGGGGTATTCTTATCCCTACCCCATACACACATCCATGGGGTATTGAAATACAAGTCTTGCCTCCCTCTCCCTAATTCATTCTGGTCCCTGGCAGAGTGACGAGAGCTGTAGTTCAATTACAGCATCGCCGTGAGAGCTCCTGCGCTTGGGGCAGGGTGAAGAAGACTGGTTCTCACTGCAGGGAATGCTGCGTGCCGGCCCAAAGCGCTCTGCTAAGCGCTGTACTTGTACGCTACTGCTCCCCGCCTGTCAAACCGGCTACAGACAGTGAGGTACCTTCTAATAATTAGGTTATTATTAATTAGTTACGTGTGAGAATTAATTTATGCTGTGGACCACTGTGCTTATAGTTCTGTATGAAGAAGATGAAGTACTACCTTCTCAAGAACACTGAAACCAGAAATCCAATACAGAAATGTGTGTTAAATGTTACTTCATGCACTAAATGTCTGACAAAATGAGAGCAAGAAAGGGGTAGGTTTTTATAAGCAGCAAAGACATACATAGGTTGCTGAGCAAAAGGCATTGATGGGGAAACTTTAGAGCTGAAATGTAAAGGAACATCTGGGCTAGTGGCAGTGTAACCTTTTCCTTTTTGTTTTTAAGGTGGTTTATATAAAGTGCTCTGGCAAAGCACTAAAGGAAACAGCAGAACAATCTGACCTCTTACAAAACTATGGTTCGACTAACAATAGACCTGATTGCTAAAAGCATCAGTCATAAGAATCGCAGTGAAGAGGACCTGGGACATCATCTGCGAAAAATAACTCATCTGAATTTATCCGATAAAAACATAGATTCAATCGTAAGATCAATTTTTCTTTATTCCTTTCAGCCTGGCTACTCAAATGTTTGTGGTTGGTGTTATGATGAGTTACTTATAGTTGAGAAGACAAGCAAAGGCAATTTTCTACTTTTTAACACCTACACTATTAAATGGGTGGCATTTGAGATGCGAAATTAATCTTTCAGCTCTAACTTTTCATATAAAACATCAAAGCGAAGGACTGTAATTCCAGCAGTCTGCAGGGTTCCTTATTATTGACCTGGCACTTTTTTCTTTATGTGTCAAAAGTCTTCATGAAGTATTTCACTCACCTGAAACTGTGAAGTGCATATTATCCTGGCAGCAGAGAAGGATATTATCAGTATAATCCTGCTGAATCCAGAAGCGCGGGGCTTTGAGAGCAGTGTTCTAGCCTTGCTCAATCCTAGCGGCAGTCCTGAAGTTGAAAACAAAGTTCGTATCTTCAGTTTGGGGTTCTATTAGAGGACTTGTATTTATTGATGGTTATCTTGCTAGAAATGCAAACTGTGGAACAGAAGATGTAAAGAACTAGTAGCTTTGTAGATTAATTTTTGTTCTAAAAGACGTAGTAATGGCATTACATGCTATTTAGTGCAACAGTTTTTCTCCTTAATGCCATATTTTTTCTAGTCTTGGGAAATTTACAAAGGGTTGTTCACTCGCGGCACAATCTTGTCAATCCATCTCTGATTTATTCCTTAGATTTCAGGGAAGTCTGAGAAAGGAGAGTTCAGGAACAGGATATAAGCCAAGTAACATTAACACATTTGGACTGGTATAGTGGCTTTTCCCAGCAACTCAGGTTAAAATCTAGTTGTTTGGGGTTTATTTCATTGCTCCCTGGGGCTTATCCATGTAAAAAAAAAAACCATGACCTTTTTGTTTCCAAAGTAAGTTTCAGTGAGTCCAGAGTTAACTCAAATCCCCTCAAGATACTGAGTGAACAACTGAATGCAGGCAGCTAGTGAGCTCTGTGCAGCATTAATTTGTTATTGTTTATTTCAGGGTGACCTCTCTTTGTGTAAAAATCTTCGAGTTCTGTACTTATACGATAACCGAATTAGGCAAATCCAGAACTTGGGCTTTGCTTCAAATGTAACACACCTTTACCTTCAGAATAATTGTATTTCGTGCATAGAAAATCTCTCAGAACTGAAAAACCTTGAAAAACTGTAAGTTGAAAGAAATGTGCTTATTTTATTGGTTAAAGAACAATTATTACACTGGAAAATTTTAAAATGTATAGTCATTATGATCCTTTCAGCTCTTAAATTTTGCTTTTCAAATAAAAGTATTTGCTTGTGATGTTTTTAATAAAGTACTCTATATGTAATGAAATTTCATCTTAGCATATTTGTTTGAATTCAAATTCTTTTCTTCTTCCAGCTCTTTAGTAATAATCCTATTACTACTAATAATAGCAATAGATAAACCCAGTTAAAACCCACTAGATCTGGTAGCTGTTTTTTCTACTGTTATGCAAAGTTGTTTACTCCTTCTGGGATAATTTCCAGATATTATTCAATACATTAAAATATTTTTTAATATATTGAGGCTTCTTATTTGCCTTACTTTCAAAGGATATTAAATCTAGTTTGTGTTATATTCTGCAGGTATCTGGGGGGCAACTGCATCACTGTAGTGGAAGGTTTGGACAAAATAGAAACCATAAGGGAGCTACATGTTGAAAGTCAACATCTCCCTCTTGGTGCAAAGCTTCTGTTTGATCCAAGAACTCTTAGTGCCCTGGCTGTAAGTACCTTGTGAGAATTTCAGTGAGCCCTTAATCAGTACATCAGTAATTTTAAGAGAAGTGATTAGGACTCGATCACTGTGTGCCAAGTCTATCAGGGAACTTCATCCCAATTCTCATATAAACGTGGACTCCAGCAGCTGCTGCTTCATTTCTTTTTCTTTTTCTTTTAAATGAAACTAGTTGAAGTATTTCCTGAGACAAACACCCAAAACATTTACTTTTTATCAATAATATAGTGATCTGTCTCTACTGTCTGTTACTACTGTAGTAGAGGTGAGGAACACAGAGGTTTGTAGGATCAAACCTGAAAGAAAACCAGCCTAGTGCAGCTCTTACTTGGGCATGAGACAGGGAGCGCAGTCCAGAGCAGTTCAGCTGGAACCTCAGAAAGGACAGATGCTTTGGTGGCTATTTCCTGCCTCATGTGGCACCATGACAGCACTTGTGGTTCTCCATGAAGCATCTGAGCATGCTGAGGGAAAAACAAAATCTCATATTTACTAAGAATTCCTGCATTAAATGAGAACTCATCTTACTGTGGTTTGATTTTAAAACCAAAATAAACAGCACTTTAGTACAAGATGGAAAACAAACACAAACCAGTGTGTGAGGTATATGGTGATCAGTTGTATTTGCATCTTTCTTCTTCATATTCTTGTTCTTTTGTTAAGAAAATTTTCTCTAAAAGTTTACAACTTGACTCAGGCATGGCATGAATAAACCTATTTTTTTCTGATTTTCTTCCTCCAGAAATCTTTGTCTGTGTTGAATATCAGCAATAACAACATTGATGAATTAGAAGAACTGGCAATTTTGGAAAATCTTTCTTATCTTAGAGCAGTTGACAATCAAATCCAACATTTAAAGGTATTGAAATAATTATTTATTCTGTTTAGTATGGGTGATATTAGTGAAATTCTTTATCACTAAATAAATGAGTAAAAACTGACTAAAAATGGAAAACCATTTGTGTGGGACATCTAAACATCCTTTAATCCTGTGTGAAGTGGCAGTTGTGCAGGGATCCACCAACTGAGTAGCAAATGCACGGTAGTTTTAAATGTAAGATGTCCACAATATAGAGTTACTGTGTATGTTTTGGCCATCCAACCAATCATTGGTGGCTTCATTTGCAAAGATAACGTGGCCATTATTTGTTAATGAACTGGCAGTGTTTTACCCTATTATATCTTTTCAGTCTCTGTTTTAACGTAAATAAAAGCCACTTTTTGGATATCTGATTCTGCAGCCATGCTAATATCAAAATGACTTTGTTACTATTGTTTCTGGAGTAGCATAAGAAGTAGTTGTCATGAAAGTACACTTGGAATTTCTTCCATATATTTCTGTTAAGGAGAAACAGTGCCTCCATAAGAAGGGACTCTAACCTTCATGGCAGCAGTGAAAACAAAGGAAATTAAAAGTATTTTTGCTCTTCTTTTGCAGTAGTGAATGTGGATCAGAGAGAATGTCCTAGACTTACAATTTCCCCCTTACCTTCTCAGAAGGGAACAGGAGTTTAAGTTGTAATGTCTTCTGCTTCTTCACATAAA
This sequence comes from Phoeniculus purpureus, assembly GCA_028565055.1. Taxonomy (NCBI): domain Eukaryota; kingdom Metazoa; phylum Chordata; class Aves; order Bucerotiformes; family Phoeniculidae; genus Phoeniculus; species Phoeniculus purpureus. Next base: position 31,157,707 of record JAOXOE010000343.1, on the reverse strand, counting down.
GAACAGTTTAAAATCTACTTCTAGTTGTTAGTGTAATTAACAGACATCGAGACATGCGCTTGCTTCACATGACTGAAGTTTACATAATGCAGTCTGAACAGCAGAGCAAAATTAAGTCATTTTCCTCAATTCTTGCAATAGCCACCACTAGTATACAGCATGTCCTTGGTCAGCTATCACAAATATAATTGATTTTAATAGCATTGGCTTTTCTTTGTTTCCTTCATTTGCTAATTATTTTTCCTATCAAGTTTCTGATTTGCTTTAGCTGGGTTCATGAGCACTTCAAGGCTGTGTTTGGGTTGGAACACTAAGGGTTTTTTTTAAAAAACACTATTGCTGTTAAACCAAACAACAACTCTTCCTGTTTACGAAAAGCCAGAATATTGTTTACTAATTACATTAGTTTTGGAAAGATTATGACTTGTGCATTTGGATAGAGCAAACATAGCCAGCAATACCTCTAAAAATGTGTACTTCTCAAGTCTTTAATTTATTCCACCTCTGCTCGGTATCGATTATGACAAGAGCATATCACAAAAGATGAATTCATTCGTTTCAGAATTGAGTCAGGAACAAGAGAAAAAATATAGATTTTCTCAAACAGATTATGACAGGTAATCAAACCAGTGACAAATGGCTGTCTGTCCATGCAGTTAGGGCAGTCAGGCTGGACATTTCTGATCAAAACTAGAGCACACCAGTCAAATATCAATTCTTAAATGGCCACCGTTAATTGGCGAGACTGTTACTGGCAGCACTACAGCTGCCTACTAAGGCACTGCCCTTCCCCCTCTCCCCCACCCCATGGAATATAATTTGCTCGTCAGTATTTCATAGCAGACCTCAAAGTGATAGCCTGACATGATCATTTATCAAATGGAGACTGCCCTGAAGAGTGTCTGGTCCCTTCAGTACAGCGTATTGAAAGGCTGGGAAGTGAAAGCACTTTATTAGAGACAGGAAGGCAATGAGCAAGTAGAGCGTATCGAAAGGCTAATCATATTTCAGCACGGGATCAGTGTGCTCTTAGATAAACACACATTGGAGTAAGCATGTTCTGGGTCATTTATCAAGTGAGTAACAGCTAACAAAAATCTACACAACTCTGTATACATCCATCAAAGCTGAGCTCTATATTTGCTTCACTAATTGACGATCTTGTGTTGCAAAACTATTACTTGAAACAAATTCTTTCTGGTGAATCCTAAAGCACACTGTAGATTGCAGTGACAGCACCTGAAAAACCTGATAACCACTACTTCTTTTTTAGTAAGCATGGCCTTAAATACTTTTCCCCTAGATAGTTGGTTTGTGATTAAGCATTAGCACCTAACCTGTGTATTGCTGCTCTGATACATGCTGAAACAGTCTTGCTGAGTAACACTGTGAGATTTATCCACATTTCTTTACATGGTCTAGTCTGCAGTTTCCTGCATTGTTTTATCTGCCTTGTACCTCGCTTTTGCTCTCTGTTTTCCTAGAGATGTTATCATCACATGGATAGCAATAGATACAGACAAAAAATGGTGTGGTGGTATGAGGTTGTGATGCCACGTCCTCTTCCATGTGATTTTTCATATATCACATAACCTACAGGAGATTGCCAAGAGGAGTTTTTTCTGAGGATGTAGAGCCTGCAAAACCAGAATTCTCCCTGCTTGTGTTCCACAAGTGATTTTTTAAATCTGATGGAGCTAAGAGATACCCACATTGCTAGGTAATTCATTATTGGCATCACACTACAAGATTCTGCAGGCTTTGCAGTTTAGAATCTGTCACTGCATGATTAGTAGATTTTTTCCAAACTTTAACAACTCCAGAACATCAATTTGTTATCCTCTTGTATTCACACAGAGTTTTTTTGAATCTGTCCTTAAGGTTTTCATGCATACAAGGAAACCCATCAGCAATGACAGTTAAGTGAGATTTTGGAAAGAAAGCATTTCAGAGTGTAGGGTATGTCAGTGGAAAGGGCTGGTCTGCTACACTCTGCAACCTTTTAGCTTCAATTTATTGTATTCAAAAGACAGGAGAAGTTTTATCTAGGTCATCCTGCCCTTGGGTAATCAGACAGAAACCCAGATGCAGAAAGGTACATCTCAGAAATTTGGCTATTTGGGCCAATACTATGACTGACCACCCACAGTTCCGTAGAGGGTAAAGCTGTTTCTCCTGTAAAATCCAGTTTTACGTAACTATGCAGAGAGGTATTCTGCTGCTGTCCACAGAATTCTTACCTTTTGGTCTGTTATTTCTCTGTGAAATATTTATTCTTCCACAAACTTTTCAAGACCTAATCAAGCACTGAGTCCTCTTAGACCACATTGATGCATTAAGTGACATATCGTACACATTTTGTGGCTGTTAATCCCTCAGCTTTAGGTACTCAGAACTGGACTTGCAGTGGCAGTTTCCATTGCTAGCATTCATGTATTCTTAAGACTGTTCCTGTGAGACTTTGTCTAGGGTGATCCTGCTGTGGCAGGGAGAGTGGACTAGATGATCTTTTGAGGTCCCTGCCAATCCCTAATGTTCTGTGATTCTGTTTCCGACTGCATCACCATTTCTTCTGTGCAATTACGATACATTCACTGAATGCGGCACAGTGCTCTGTTTGAAAATGCACATTTGTTATGTGCATATTAATACATGAATAAAAAGTAACCACAATGCTCTGTTCTTTTATCATCTGCAGGATCTGGAGGTTGTATTAAACAAATGCACCAAGCTACACAGGATGGATCTTATAGGAAACCCCGTCTGCCACAGACCCAAGTACAGGGATGGGATTATAGTACAGTCACAAACTTTAGGTAAAAATAAAACCAACAATCAGTGTCACAGAATAATAGGGATTGGAAGGGACCTTGAAAGATCATCCAGTCCAATCCCCCTGCCAGAGTGGGGCCACCTAGACCAAGTCACACAGGCGGGTTTTAAACATCCCCAGAGAAGGAGACTCCACAACCCCCCTGGGCAGCCTGTTCCAGTGCTCTGTCACTCTCACTGTGAAGAAGTTCCTTCTGTTATTTATGTGGAACCTCCTATGTTCCAGCTTACACCCATTGCCCCTTGTCCTGTCAGCCACAAGACCCACCTACAACCCTCACTGTCTCTGAAAATAAAAAATGTAATGGATGCATTAATTGCTCTTGAATTGCACTGTGTAAGGAAACACAGTTTACTGCTGAAGCTGTACAATTAATAGAAGCTTTCATTTGTAAGTCATGTCACCTTGTTCTTGGGGCTTGAATATGAACATCAAGCTGTATTGGATATTTGGGGTTTTTTTTTTAACCAAAAGACAAAAAAAAAGAGCAAAAAAGACCAAAAAACATTTGAAGAGAGCAAATACAGAATCAGTACAGATTCCACACAGCTTTGGTATCACAGACAGTGTTCTCTTTGACAGAATGCCTTGATGGGAAAGAAATTAAAGAAACAGAAAGACAGTTCCTAATGAATTGGAAAGCCTCCAAGGCTGCCAGGAAAAAAACAACCCAAAGAAATGATGACAAATGAACATGCAGCTTATCTACTACATTTTTGTAAGCAAACTCATCGGTTACTTCTTCCTTATTTGCAGCATTCTAGAAACAGTAAAATAGCAGCTAATGGTAAATATACTAAGAATGAGACTTGTGCTGGTGGTGATATGGAAATAGCGGGGCAGAAATTTAACTTTTCTAACATGATATTCAATAGTAGCACTAGTTCATGTGCTGTTTCACCTCCTATCTCAGTCTCCCAGAATAAGAGAAAGTGTAGCTAGTACATCCTAGATGTCTGTAATACTCATCATGACTTTCTGTTCCCCAGTTCACAGAATGGACAAGCTGAAGTACAATCCTGGTCCTGCGGAAACCCCTTTAAACCCTAGGAAGGCAGAGATTGCATCTTCATTTCTTGAGTGAAATAAAATGTCTCTATTTGTATTAATTCACACTGAAAGGTTAAAACATTTGAGTGATGTTTTAATTTTTTTTTTAACTTTTAGTCTAGAAGGGTTTGCTCTGACTCACACAAAGGTTAGAACAAACTGCAGTCAGGTGACATGTGTTTAATAGTTTCAGAAAACCTGTAAGTGGGACTTTTCTCTTGGCCACTGAAGGTTGCTGTACGTTTCACTTTCATGTGTTATCACTGATCCTGAGATGTCTCCCAGTCTTGTTAGTAGTAGAATTCCATGGAAACCAGAGTCTTGGGAATTAGTTACAGGCTTCACAATTCTTTAAAGTGTTTTTTTTGGGGGGGGGAAGGTAAATGCATAAATATTCATCGTTAGCGTGTGTGCAGTTAGGATATAGTGACAAAGCACCGTATTCCCTTGCCAGATCCAGCAATTAGGGATATGCATGTGAAGCAAGGAAATTTTTTCAAACTGAACAAATACCTGTATTGTTTAATTGAAATTCAGTATCGGACCAAAAAAGTCAGTGAATTTTAATCCTACCCTCTGTGTTAGTCAAATAAATTATTCCAACAGATGTTTCCTCTTTCTCTGGACATGCTAGGTGATGTTTGACCTCGGCAACTGAAACACAGGCATTAAATACCTTCTCAGCCTACATCTAAGATCCACCGAGGATTACGTGCAGCCCCAACAATGAAAACCCCAGTTATTACTGGATTACTGAAATATGTTATTAATCTTTCTGTTCTGATGATATAAAAACAATAGCTATTTTATTGTGGATTTTCAGTTTTGAAGATTTAGAGAGAATTATGGATATTGGCAGGAAGTAATTAAAAGAAAACAAATCACTTAACCATTTTATAGATACATAATACCTTCCATCGGGACAGATGATTATTAATTCTCCCTGAGTAGAGAAGCTGTTGAAATTTTGATGTTGTAAACTTAACCTGTAACCAGCAGTTTCAGCCCGCATTTCCTTTCTTGTGGAATTAAACACGGAACTAGACATTCGCAGCAGTACTGTAGCAATTCAGAACCTGGTGGGAAAGTCACCTTTTGTCTCTCTGGTGTATGTTACATGATTAGCAATGTGATAATGTCAGTGTATGGAGAGTCTTGGGGTGGTGCCAGCTGATCCTCCAGCTTTCTCCTAGACACCACACACATCCTGATAGTCCAAGACCTACTCCAGATGGGAGGAACTTGCAGTGAACTATGTTGCTTCTCCCTCTTCCTGGCTCTTCAGAAGGTGCTTTTATCAACAGCGTATTTATTTGTTTGTTTTATTAAATATTGAAAAATGCCTTGAAGTAGTGTGTGTGATCTGAACTCTCTATAACGTATCTTTGGTAACAGGTAAGACTCTTCATCTCCTGCATGTAAGCTGGGCTTATGCTTATGTGGATCTCACTGGCATTATAATAAACAGAATTATCAAGGCCTATTATATGACTTGTTTGGGAGAAGAGATTATAACAATCGTGTAACCAAAACAACTTCAACAATCATTTATTTCATATTACAGCATATGGTTCTCTCATTTGAGAGGGCAGTGAGGAGATAGGTTACCTCCAGGTAATCTAAATCTAGTTTTCTTGCTGAATTTCAGCAAACAGGAGTCAGGAGAACCTGAACTAGCCCATGTGTGGCTTTGCTCCAGAACCACTGTACTGGGAGAAGCAGCAGTGATGGTCTAGCCTCACCCCACACACCTGTCAAGTCCTTATACAGAAATGGGAGAAGGTGAGCAAATTAGAAAGAAACACCACAAATGTTCATGCTGTAAAAACAAAGAACAGTTTGACATGAGGGGAGATGAGTGTACCTGGAAAAACATCACGCTGTGGCGGGAGTGATTCTTACCTAAATCACACTGGAAATCTGACTCCTCTGTTACTGTGGTATCACTCAGATTTGAAATACGCCGTCGAAAGTGAGGCAGGAAAGTAACTCAGACGTTTATCTAGGAAAGAAGAAGAAACAGCTGCAGCTGCTTGCTATGGCTTTAGACTTAAGCAGGGGGCTGATATAAGAAAATATTCATTGGATCCCAGGCAGCCCCCAGGACAAACTGAAGGCTGGTGCCTAATGTGTCTGTTCCTCCCACCCTGAAATCATCCATTCCCAGGATTTCAGTTATTGCCAAAGATTAAGCCCTTCATTTTCTTGGCTGCAAGACCGGTAACAAACCATTTGGACTTGTGTGATTTATTGTGTCGCCATTATCGCACAATCAGGCTTCATCCAAAATGTTTTCTCTGGGTTAATTCTATACCCTCGGTATTTGTTTTGACTGTCTCTTCTCATTAATGTTACTAATTGTTAATCGCTCCCTGTTCGCTTTTAACTCCCCTCAGTTTCCAGCCCTGGGGCTGTGGGATGAAGCCTTGCCCATGGGACCCCCCCCAACCACTCGAGAACCCCGCAATGGAGCGGGGAGACCAGACTCACTTCAAGCAGCGATTGAATTACTTTCTCCGAAGGCAAACAGCATGTACGGGCGAGCGGCGGGACCCTCCGTACCAGCCTGGGGACAGCTCCGTGATTAATGACCCCCGCCCGGGAAGGGGCGGTCACTGCTGTCCAGCTGGTGGGGCGGGGGGTCCCACAGGCTGCTCCCCCCAGCTATAAGCAGTGCTGGGAGGGGGCTGTGGCAGGCAGAGCCACTCCACCACGGTAAGTTCATCTCCACCATACAACCACGCAGTATGACACTGTGGTTTGTTCCTCTCAAGGAGCAAGTGAAGAGGCTGTGAACAAGTTTATCTGCGGTTCTTCTGCTCACTCTGCTCTGGCTTTCAATCTAATTTCATATAAAGACTTTGATTTACTTTCACACTTCCATTTCTAGGTCTCTGTGCACAGGCAGCAAGTGGGTGATTGCCAAGATTATTGTAATTATCTTAAAAACTCCAAACCTCTGTCTTGTGAAAAGCTGAAGATGATTACCTGGGAAGTGTCTGTTGCCTCAGAGCTGTTTAATTTGCTTTAGTTTTCAGCACCAGGTTCTGGACCACACAGTTTGGTGACACCTCAGTTTACACCCTGATTTCACCACTGTGCAGAGCAATTCTACAGCTGAAATTTGCCCATTATTTTTTTCCCATAGGCCCAGGATTTCATCCGATGAAGATGTGAAGCTCCTGAACCAGAAACTCTACTTCAAGGGGCACCCAAGGAAATGAGGTTTGCAGGTAGGTGCATTTCTCTGCCCTGCATGTGACACGTTGAGCTTGTGGAGGTTCAATGTGAGGTTTATATTGGTGATAAATACACAATAAAATAGGAGGGTTTTTCCTTTTGTTTTCCAATGCACACTGAGTGTTTCATAAAGAATTTCAGTCTGAACTGTCCTATAAATAGAAGATTCCCTGCTAAAACTTTGTGAGCCAGGTTAACATCAAACCTATCACAATAAAACACCCCACAGCAGTAATGTCTCCTAAATGCCAAAAGCAGAACATTGCAAAAATGATTACTTAGAAACCTTTCCTCTTCTCTGCTGGAAATCTTTGACTTGGTTCAGTTCTTGGGGTTTTTTGTCATTATCAGCTGCAATTAGAGGCATAACCAAAAGACTTTGGTGTGTGGTTGAAATACTTTGCAAAATCAAGGCCTAATTTTTGTGATACAGAACCTCAGTCATTCACGTGTGTCAGTTTTAATTTTGTTTAAATTACATAGAATTTGAATTAAATGAAATGTTGTAAATGACTTGTTGTCTAGCCAGGCCATCACAGAAGCAGCTGCTGTCAAGACTCGGAAGCCAGGATCTAGGAGACCCTGAAGGGCTGCTGTGCTGAAGACAGCAGGGGCAGGTACGAGTCTAACCTAGGAGTGCTGCACTTGGGGGAATACTGACTGCATTGCACAGGACTGTGAGTTTTGCTCAAGCTCACTGACTCTCTTGTGGTTGTTATTTTCAGCTTCACTCTTCTGAGTTTTTTGCCGTCATTTCTAAAAGGTTCTCTTGCCCCCCAATGGCCAAAATACAGTTCACACAATTCTTTTAGAGTAAAAATGTACATGAAGGATAAACACAGAAATTTTGGAGTAACATTATGGGTGGGAGGACAGGAGAAGTCAGTTCCCGTGGCCCAAGTTGTGTCCTTCAAAAATTCAGTATCGTACTTCGTGGCTCCACTCACTGCTGTGTCAGAAAACCAGACTTTTCTCTCTGTTGTCCTTGGAAACTCTTAAGAAAAATGAATGCAGCTAAACAGACAATATAGAGACAGCCTCACAACCCAAAATATCCAGATAATATATCTAAAAAATCATGCTCAGCTCAGTTTTGCTTTGTTTGTAAATGGAAACCGCTGTGGCAGCGCTGCTCAGTGCCGCTCAGTGCCTGTTGGGTTTTCTCAGGAGTGATCTCTGAGCTGCGAGTGCCTCTAAATCTTTGCTCTGTGAAAGAACCAGCTGCCCTCAGAGCTGCTCTCCTTGGTTACAGGACCATCTTTTCTGCTGGGAAAGTCACTGATGGACTGCAGACACTTCGCTGAGAACAATGAGGAGACCTCCAGCCCAAGTGTGGAGCCTGATGCCCAGCTGCCTTCTGCCAGCGGCAGCGGTTCCTGCCCAGCCTCAGTGGCTGGGCCACGGGCTGGGGCTCCTCCTGGTAGACCTGCTGCTGCCAACGCTGCTCGGGAGCGGAGCCGGGTGCAAACCCTGCGCCATGCCTTCCTCGAGCTGCAGAAGACTCTCCCGTCCGTGCCACCTGACACCAAGCTCTCCAAGCTAGATGTGCTCCTCCTGGCCACCACCTATATCGCACACCTCACTCGAAGTCTCCAGGATGAGGAAGAGTCACCTGGGGAGAGCCTGGGTGCCCTGCGAGGGGATGGATACCTCCACCCTGTAAAGGTAGGCGAGCTGAGGAGCAGCTACCACCATTGTAGTGGGGAATAAGTAAATAGGTGTAAAGATACTTAGATGAAACTAAGCTTAATAGCTGAAGAAACTGTGTTGATGCGCGGGTAGAGGGATGGAATAATCCTGAGCTTTGTCATCCCACCAGGTGCAAAAATATCAAATATAGTGGAGGTCCAAACCCAGCAGGACTTGGTCCCTTGGGAGTGAAGGCAGAGGTCAGCACCCAAGTGGTGCCAGCACCACCTCGGTCCCTGCCTTTGGCTCACTGCTGGCCAAGTGTTCGTGCCTTCTATGAAAGGGTTTTCTGATTTGGTACAGCTCTTCCTGTCATTGAAAAACCACCAGAGCGAAGCAGGGGGTACACAAAAGGGGAACTGCTCCTGGAGAGGACTTGGGGCTGGGAGCTGGTTTCAGATGTGTTGTCAGTCACTGACAGGACTCACATACCACAGGGTATTTTCTTTGGCTTTGGTCTCAGGGAGTGATTTAGACACACTGGGGTGCTTGTCTTTCCCTTCTTTCCTTTCTTTCCTTTCTTTCTCTCTTTCCTTTCTTTCTCTCTTTCCTTTCCCTTCCTTTCCCTCCCTCACTCCCTCCCTCCCTTTCTTTCTTGTCTGATGAATTCAGAATGATTTAATTTAAATTCGTTTGTGAAGTAATCTCTAATTCCTACAAATTCAGAGAGTAATTAACAGACTGTTTCTTGTTGGCAGTGTTGGTCACTGTAACAACCATGATGGCTCTGAGGCCACTCAGTGACTAGCAGCCTCGTTAAGGAAGCAAAACCTTAGAAGATGGCTATAATTTAATGAGAAAATACTGTGATGTGTTTCAAAATAAGTTCTAAGTAGCTTCTGTTCATTCCCTTGGTCAGAGCAAAAGGACATAGGTCTTGTATGGTACTTTTTATCAGCTGCCAATTATTACTGGCAGAAAAATCTATTTAAATCATTACTAGAGGATTTAAGTAATCCAGATGTATATTTCCAGGCTGCTGGAGTACAGTAACATTGCATTAATCTAGCAGTTACTGTTATACTCGTATTTATGTGCCAGCCACCTGTATTTTCGTTGGTAAAGATTCTCCGAGTCTAACCACTACTTCTAATATTCCTGGGAGCAAATTAATTTTTGAACTGGCACTAGAACACAAGTGTCACTGATGAATGCTTGAAAAAATCCCAAAGTGCTGGACATGAGACACAGGTAATGACTTACCTACAATTGTGTATCAACCACAGTAAATACAAAGAAAGAGGAAAGGAAAATATCCAAGTACAGTAGTGGGTACACCAGATAAAAACTAAGGTTAATGACTTGAGACTCAAACCTCTCATTGGTGACAAATTCGTAAAAAAATTCTTGAAATAAAAATGCTGAACAAAGATCTTTCTGCAAGAGAATATTTTGCAGCTTTATGTATTTAAGCAGCAGAGCTAAGATGTAACTGCGGTGTTAAGCCTCTCTAGCTCCTAGTGCTTGCTTTCTGTACTCACAGCCTGTTCCCAAAAGTGACCTAAACAATTGTGCACTTTTGGAACAAGGTGCATGATGAGTGGGTTTTTAAACATCTACCTCTAACACTGAGCACAAGCTGGAGCTGAGAGCTCCCTCCCCAGGGAAGGGCACCCAACTACTGTCACCCTTACTGCAGGGCAAAGAAATTTGCTTGGGAAGAAACTCAACTATAAGAATAAATATTTAACAGCAGTGCAACGAATTATTACGGTAATTGATAAACTGAAAGATGAGTTCTCTCATCTGAAATCCTTGGTGCTGACAAGCAACAAGGAGCTGCTGATGCTGAAGATGCCAGGGAGCAATTATGTTAATTTCCCTTTCACATAGTTTAGCAGCCCCTGTGCTGCAGGTTGGTGTTGTGGGGGCCCCAGGACAAGGGGGTCTGTGCACAGGGTTGCAGTTGCGGCAGCCATTTTGAATTGTGATTCTGTCAGCACTTACAGCTTTGCTGAGATCGCAGATGTCTCAGCACTGCGATTGTCTCTTCTCTTGCAGAAATGGCCAATGCGTTCCAGGCTCTACATTGGAGCTACAGGACAGTTTCTGACTCACTCAACTCAAGGAGACACTGCGAACCAAGGAGAAACATCAACAGCTTCGCAAATCTAATCTCCCTTCTCATTTAAAAAAAACCAGTTATTTATTACATCTTATATATATTTAAGTTAAAAATGGTATCTACAGACAAATGCTAATTCATGAGACACTATTTGTAGATGAGAAGGAAATGGTTCTGAAATGTAATTAATACCTCATTGAGTTAATGTGATGGAGAAGGCTGGGGTGAAAAGCAAAGGGCAAGTCTGAGAATAGCTATCAACATTGCTTCAAGATTTTGGGAGAAATCCAACTGACCACAGCCACTGCATAGGGCTGTCATTCACATCGTCCTAAATGCACACAGCTGTCCTGAAAATGTGTTCACCTCTGGTACAAACATGCTGAGATCTGTCCCGTGCACACAGCGTTATGTATGACAGGCACAAACTGCTTGGTACGTGACCTTCTGCTTGTTTTGATCCTACAGTAGCGTTGCATGTTGCAGGGTTTAGAATGTGTTGCTGTGTTACCCCAGCACAAGCACTTGTCTGCTTAAGACACCCAAGTTCGTTAATCTTGCCGTTTAGCAGGTTCATGCACTGAGACAAATGAGCCCAAAGAGCTGGCTTGTTCATGGCACGTTTTTCACTTAACAATCTATATTTATGTAATCAAACAAATGCCATCTGATGTATCAGTTCTGTAAGCACTGCACTTCTACAGTTTGTTATTGCTGAGCTAAATATGTTATTAAATATTATTCAGTGGATATTATCTGCTGGCTAAGTTGCAGAATCCAAGTCAGTTACTCATAGTATAGGACTTCTAGTTTATTCTAACAGTAATATTCTGCATTTACAGTAACTTCTGAAGATTTCACAGTGAGTTTTAAAATGACACGTAGGAAAAAGGAAAACAAATACTAGCTAGAGCAACCTTCAGAAAAATAACTGTATTGCTCTCAGTCTCAAGTCAGACTTGTGACACCTCGTAAGTTTGTGTCCAGCACCACAGAAAATCTGGCCTCTGCGACTGAAGAGTCGCTGAGCAAGCTAGGCAAACTCGAGGGTATGTGAGAGGTGTCTAGTGTCAGGAGCTGGGGCCCTCACCAACCCTGCTGCCTCCTGAGCTTTGATCATTACTATCTAAACACTAAACAGATTTGAATATTTGAAGTATACCCTAGGTACGAGTTAGGCAGACATTTCTTATCTCTTATCATAAGTGGTGTACTGAAGGCCGGTGATCTAACGGCCAGAGTTCCGCGGAACCTGCGCTGTGCTAACCTCTGGGTACAGAGGGGCAGACCTGCACAGACAAGACCCCGCTCACGAGCCGGCCGGCCCTGCTGCAGCGCTGCTCTCGCTCTGGGCCAGGCTGAGCACTAGCAGTACTCGGACGGTAGGAAGGGAGCCGTGAACACCGCGGCTGCTCGATGCGGAGCACCTCTGCGCGGCGACAACCCCGCGCAGGCCAAGGCGAGTCCCCAGGGACTGCACTGGCGGGCCAGGACGGTGCTCGCTCACCTCCCTCTCTAACTCCTCCTCCTCCGCACCCGCCTCCTTGGCGCTACCGGACAGGGAACGGGCGCGCACGCCGAGCCCCGCCCAGACCCGCTCTCGCCGTAAAGCGCCGCTGTCGCGCGAGCTATTTATGGGGCCCTCGCTGTCGGCTCGGCCTTTCTCCCGTTGGCGGCGCTTGAGAAGGTGGTGGTGCAGTGCAGTCGGCAGTGAGGCCTGGTTGTTTTAATTCGTGAAGTGGTGAGACATTATCCCGCTGCCTCGGGAACTGCGGGTCGGCCGCGGAGACTTGCTGTGTGGCTCCGGCATGGGGACGGTCAGGACGCGGCGCTGCGGTGGCCGTTCACAGCCGACTCTAGGCGCCTCTGTCCAGACTGGACACCCACAAGAGGTTCGGCTCGGCTGATCAGTCGCGCCCGTAGCGAACGCGTGTCCTTGCTCTAAATGACCAGCTCTCGCCTGTGGGGGTTTGTCGCACGGCGTGCGGTGCCAGTCCTCCTATGAGTTGTGCCCCGGTGGCTCTGGCTGGGACAGGGGCTCTCTTGGATCTCTGCCAGCGCTGAACTTAAATTGCACATGACTGGGGCCTGGGGCAGCTACGGCTGCTGGTCAGGAGCAGCACAACAGACCTGCGGGCAGTGACTTCTCTCCCTGCTCTAGTGAAAAGGCTCATGATCATGTTTCCCCTTGATATCCACTGGTGCTAAGTGTAGTTTTAGTCCCGGGTGACGGGACTGACAGTGGCATTACTATTTTTTTGGCCCAGAGAGAGGGGGCCTCCTTTTGCTACCAGAGTGGTTTGACTCTATGTCTTCTACTTTCTGTTAATTCAGGTAGCAGGGAAGTTGAGCAATTAACTTGCTCCTGACCCTGGGAATCCTCAATCTGGATTCAGCTATGGTGTTACCTTCTAAGCAGAGAGGTGTCACATGAATCCTGGAGCTACAGAAGGTAACTTTTTTTCTTTGCTGTACTTAGAAATGTTGAGGAAATTCTCTGCAAAGCTGGACCTGGAGTTCTGGAACTCTTCTGTGGCTTGTAAACTGTCTTACAGATGGGACAAGGGGGAATGGGATATTTGCATGTAGGGCTAAGACTGAGATTCTAAGCAAATTTTTCTCCTGTTCCTGGCTGTACTTACTGTATCTGTTCTGTGTATGATGGTTAAACCCAGGTTCTGTGTTGACCTGAATGTGCAGTTCTGTATCTGACCAGATGGTACCTGCTCTCGTCACTGCAGGAAGCTGTTTGCTGGTGTAGTGATGATGATATTTGCCGTTTACCCAGCTGAATTTGGTGATGAGCAGTGTTCTGTCTGATGTGCTAGGAGCTTAATAGGAACTTTCCAGTTTGGTTTGCTACCGTGTCTGATGTTATCCCTTCTTTTTAAGGAACATCACTGTCACATGACTCTATCACTGAACCTTGGTATTGGCACAGGCAGCCAACTGTGGACAGCAGTAAACTTCCAGAATTGTTTTTGTTGACAAAGGTAAGTTTCTTTTTTGCTGTAATAGCACAGTCCTGGAGCTCCAGTAAGTGGTAGAGCTGGTTGACTAAGGCCTGTGCTGGCCACTGTGTCAGCTGGAGGTGTGGCCTGTTAGTCAAAAACACTGATTACTGGCCAACCTTGCTGTCCGTTGTGGTACTGCTACTGGTCTTCTCATTTTTGTGTAAAAAGTCGGGAAAAATTGGGATGAGGGAAGGATAAGAAATGCTCTTTCTGCAGAAGTATTTTTTTAAGGGATAAAGGAATTAGAAGTAATTGTGCTGGCATAATGATGATACCTTTTGCCGTTTACCCATCTGACTGGTTCCTGATGTGCATCTTTGAATCTGAACTGCCAGTAAATACCTTCACAGAAGATTGACTAAGGGTGCAGAAACCTTAATAACTTATTTTGAAACCCTTTCTGTTGTTAGCTTGAACACTGCAGTGTGAAATCTGGAGTTGAAATGCATGTGGCAATGCTTTCCTGGCCCTTCCTGCTCCTTGGAAATCTTCTCGATTCGGAAGTGAGGCGGGAAAGCAGGTGTTGAGTAAAGAGGTGTGAATAATCCTCAAGTGAAGTTCAGGTGAGAGTGTTTCTCAATTAGCCTTGTGGATACTTTAGAACTTCCTATGAGTATTGAAGTGTACCAAATAGATTGACTAAGAATTAATAAATCATAGTTTAAAACTTGTAGGAAAAGTTGTGTTATCTTGCCTTAATGACAGTTTACAGTGTCAGTGGTGGCAGCTTTCGTGCTTTAAGGTAATGCATATGAATAAAATCTTGAATTTCTGTGTTCACTGGCATCCTGGCCTAGTGATTTAAAATGTAAAACTAAGAATAGCATGTAACAGCACATCATGCAGTAAGATGATGGGTTTAATAGGTTTATTTCAAAATCTAAGCCAGTTTACACTAGGAAAAGTTTTAATGTATTTAAAACTATACACCCCCTGTTTGGTGATGCATTTGAAGCAACAAGAAAAGCTGCAGAGTTGATATAGTTGCAGTGAAACATCATTCCAAGCTCTGGGTTTAACTGTTGTCTTACTAAAATATTTTCACTTAACTATGGCTGAACAGTGGTGGGAGAACTTCAGGTTTATTCTGCAGCTGTGGCCTCCCTGGGTGAAGCTACTGCTCCTGCCTTCAAACAGTGCTGCCACAAAGCTTGTTATTAAATACCAGGTCTGCTTTGTTCCTTAACAAAACAGGACTGAACCATCTTACAAAAAATACTGCTGTTGTGTGTTTCTGACTGTAGTCTTCAAGAAAGATAAAATTTCAGGCTTTACTTACAGAGTGGAGTTTTCACTCTTCAAGAGTGTTAACATGACTTGGGCCATAAGTGCTAATGAACTGGAGCAGCTGGTGGTGACACTGCATGAGGTAGCAGTCTCTCTGTTGCAGGGAGCTTTCGTTACTGAGGTCGAATGGAAATACAGGATTTGGTACTACACAGAATGCAGACTTGCCTAAGCAAAGCAGAAAGACTTAGGCTAAAACTTCATGTTGCCAGGACTTAAAAGGAAATAAAGCTGTGACAAGGTTTAGTAATGTGGTCTTGGGTGTTAAAGTTCTTGAGTGTTCTGTCCTTATAAGTCTTGTCTCACTGTGTGAACATGTGACTGATGCTAGATAAAGAAAAACGCTGACCGGTGTCTGATGTTTCCCCAGGGAGACATACTTGTTCTGAGTCTAGTTACTCTTGCCTCAAATAAGCCAGCTAAAAGGATGGAGGCCTGAGGCTGAGTTATGTGCAGATGGCATGAAGACTGCACCAAAGTCAACTGAAAGACTTGTGGTATTAGCCTTCAGCAGTGGAAATTCTGGACTTTGAAATTAACTATCACTGCAATCAGTTGGTTTCAAACTGCCAAAACATGGAAATGACATACCCCAGACTAAAGAGTGACTTGCATTATTTACCGTGTTTCAGAGTAAGAGATGACTCGAGTAACAGGATGGCAATCACCGCATCTGCCTCGTGCACATGTGTTCTTAAGCTTAGTTTAGTATGAGCCTTAGCCAGTGAAATCCTAGGAGATGAAAGTAAGCATGTCAGAAATGCAAGGTGATGCAGACAGGAAAGCAGTATGTAGCGCTCTTGGTTCAAGCACTGCTGAAAAGGGAACACTTCTCTAGGCTTTTCCCAAACTTCCCACCAATGCTTTGTACCTGTACTGGTCTCTGACTGCTGTGCAACTTGGTGTATTACCTGCTGTTAGTACTACTTCTGTATAATAAACTGTGATAATTTAAATCCCTCTCTTGTTTTTATTACTGCTGTTAAAGGTTAAGTCACTGTTTTGCCCAGTGATGTGCTCTAAAACTCATTTGATATATAAATTACATTCATCAATAATATTCTTTGTGCTTGACCTTTTCAGAACTTGGCAAGCTCTTGAGCAGGGTAACACTACTTCTGATTGAAACAGATGTCTTTCCTTACTATGAGAAGCAGAACATACAGAACTTTTAGTGCAGATGCTGATAATGTTGCTCTGTGAAGAGAATCTTTTCTCACTCTGCGACTTGCAAGGTAGTAGCCCTGAATGAGGTTTTCTGCTTCTGAACTCAGCTCAACATGTAGATTCTTGGCAAATGCGATGAACTAGAGAGGGGATATACATCTGACATGATCTTTAACTGGAAAAGACTACATCTTTCACAACTTTTAACATGCCAGTGGAACAGTAACCTAACTTGGACACTAGATGCTGCCCATAGATTTGCACACATGAGCGGTTGACAGGTGTCTTCAGGAAAGAGGAGGGATCCCAGATATTGACAGAACCAATGGTTAAGCTACCATTATTTTTAGAACAGAGTATTAGCTTCTACTAAAGACTTAAACTATTCTGTCAAATACAGGTGTTAGGACTCTGTTCTCATGAATGCTAACTTTCTTAGAATCAAGGACAAACTGAATTTATTGTGCTGGTCCTTGCAAATAACTGAAGCAGATTGTATCACACATCCTCTTAGTGGGAATGGGATGGGGTAGAAAGTATGACTAGGTTTTAAAATAAGCAGTTGATGTGTGCAGTTACCTCCTCGTAATCCTGTGTTCTGAACTGCTGTGAGACTCTGTACAGTGTAGCTTCAGGATTAATGGCTCTTTTCAAGATATGATGTACAAGAGGAAATGAAAGATGACTTGAAGGAAAGTCTGTGTATATTAAGAGTCCAAAAACATCCACAAGGTTGGGTGGAATCACACTCATATCCTAAAGACCCAGAGAAAGAACAGTGTTACTTTGGGCTTTTGACTTGTACAAGCAGCAGTTGTGCTTCTGCAGTGTTCAATATCCACATAAACAGAGCCTTGTAAGGTTATCTAATGAGAAAACATTTAACAGGTACAGTACAATCTTGTTTCAACAGCAGTTGTCAAAAGCTGTTGTGAATAACACCTAATTCAAGGAAAGGCAGCTCATTTAAAGTTCCTTCAATTCTAAGTTTTTTAAAAATACTACTTTGATAGTTTTGTAAGTTAAAATAACCATAGCCACAGTACAGTTATGTGTTTACCATCTGTCCAATTAAGAAGTTCTTCTGCATGTGTTTCTTTGGGGAGGAATCCATATCTACCAATGACCAGAAGTTGGTCTGAACTGCAGTAGTCACTTGTTGGTCAACCTTTTCTCCGTACTTCTTCCCAGGAATAAACACTGTTGTGGCTCTGCTCTCTAGCGCTAGGATAGGTCAAAACACAGCAGTCAGGGCATGGATAACACTTAACTATAAACTCTAGAACCATACACTATATGTGAACCAGTCACCACACTGAGTCAATGGATGGCTGCAGCACAGCCTCAATTTGTAAGACCTCAGCTGTTTGGTCCTTGTTTCTTACTCAGACTTACTAAAAATAACTTTAATTTTCACAGAATTTGAGGGCCCCACATTTGTTAGTAAGTGTGAGACTACCAGACTGAAGAAGTTCAAGTTTATCCTTCTTATATGACGATAAGTCTCCCAGGTAGCAGATGCCACCCTTGGCCAGCACAGCACTGCATGCTTGAATACTTGCACTCCCGGTTCCATATTTGTCCTTGGATACAGAAGGGAAAATGTCACTAGAAGGTGGGTGGCGAATGCCACGGGGCAGAAGACACATGCTGTAGCTCAGAAGCCTAGAGGATTGAATAATTCTGTCAGTCATAGTATGTAGTTAAATTGTTCAGTTTTCCAAAACTTAATACTTCATAATGGTATCTAGAGAGACTTGGAAACAAAAAAAAAAACCAAAAAACCTGCAGGCCTTTTTTTTTGTTTTCCCAAATTTGAACTAGTTCCTACAGCTAAATTTTGAAATGACCCATCTTTTTATCCACAATAAAAAGTACTCGTGATTTTGCTGAAGAACTCTCAAAATAAACTTAACGTTGCTTTCAAAGATCTTTTGAGTTGGGAAGGAGAAAGTTCTGTTTAAATGAATGAATACATCTCAATATTTTATGTATCTAAAAATAAGTGTAACTGTATATAGATGTGTATTCTGTATTCTTTTAAAACAGAATCTCTAGCTTTTCATGTAACGATTATTATTAAAAATACTCATGTTTTAATTCTAAGTCATGTGACAAATATAGAACCTCCTCACCTATCAATTACCACTGTATCACTTGTCACAGTCAACAGATCTAGATAATCTGCATTTTCTTTTTCACACGTCTGTACTAGACTCAGCAATATGGCAAGTTTAAGAGTATTGTAAGTGCCTGGCGGAACAACTTCAGAAGCAAAGACATTGGTGATGATGGCAGTGAACATCCAGCATGAGCCTGAGGTCAGTGAGAGCAGATGCTTAAAATTGTCACTGACAGAGGAAGGACCTGAAAAAAACAAAGGACAAGTTAACAAACACTTAGCAGGAGAGCTGTGTGGATATACTGGCACAAATCACCATTCTAGTCTTAAACATAACTCGTTTTCTGTAAGTTCATGTATTAATATTTGACTGAAAATGAACATCTAACAGTTGTATTACTAAAAAGGTAGAGCCATGATCTGCTAAAAATGATGGAATAAGAGGTAGAACAAACTGAACTATCAGGTTGACTTGATGTAAGAATTCCAAGAGACAGAAGTTGTAAGAGAAGAACAGTAGAGAATAGTTCTGTCGTGTCCCACTGCATGGAGAGTTCTCACAGAACTGTAAACAAGTTTGCAAGAGGAAAGTCTCCAGTGTTGTTTCAGAGTCCAGACCTCTACATAACAGAGAACTACCAATTCTCAGGATTTTGTGGTAAGATATTTTCCAAGCCTTTTAGTCAGTTTATAATGGACATTTCTTACTGTTTGGTGTACAAAGCTGTACACTATTGACTTCAATACATGCTGTAGCTTGTAGGCCATTCTGCACACAAGCTGGAATTCCTATGATCTTGTAGAGGTTTCCCATTTTCATTTTGTTGGTCAGTTCATCTAGAAATTTTAAAAAAAGGGATGGTTGTGGTGAAAGAATCCTGCAGGTATGTTAGAGCATAAAACTAGTTTTAAATAAATGGAGAAAACATTTATTCATGCTCTGAACAGTTCAATTTTATGACTTAATTGCAGACAACAACATTTGGATGCCAGGTTCACCACAAAGGATTCCATAGACTTTTGGCATGGCAGGGGTCTTGTTTTTTTAAAAAATTCATGGAAGTATGTTGGTGAGTTACAATTTTAGTTGGACATTCGCATTAGAAATTGTTTTAATGTTTGCAGCGGAAGATAATGGTGGTGGGAGCCAGAAATCCCAATGGAATGTGAAAAACAGCAAGACTGAGGATGTTTGAAATGCATGAAGTTAGTCTAAAACAGTTTGACCAAAGGAAGTGGACAGCATGAAAAAAACAAGCTACAGTATACAAAGGAGATACTGCAGAGCTGCCAGGAGGTTTTCATTTAAATGGAGGTTAAATGAGAGTATAGAAGCAAACACAACAGCTTTGTCCTGTGCACTATGCACAGTTTGGTCACCTAGCTAATTTTATCTATTTCCCCCCTAATTTTATTAAAGAACTGCAGTATAAATCACATCATGCACGATTTTAGCTAGAGAAGTAGACCTACAAAGGACAATAGAAATGGCTGTTACAGGTCAATTCTAAGTAATTTTTGACAGAGCTTGAGAACTCAGCTTACCTCTCAGGAAAACTGTGAATGTCTGAATAATAAATCGGGATTTATCAGTAGAATATCCTTTAAAAGCATTAAGAACTTCTGCATCAATCATTTCAACTATTTGTTTATCTTCCAGAACAAAGGCAGAGAAAAGGTTAGTTAGTTATGGTCTTAAGTTGTGCCAAGGGAAGTTTAGATTAGATATTAAGTAAAAATCCTTTACTGAAAGGGTTATCAAGCATAGGAACAGCTTGCCCAGCAAGATGGTGGAATCCCCATCTCTGGAGGTATTTAAGAATTGTGTAGACGTGGCACTGTAGTGTATGGTTTAGTCAAGGCCTTGTCACTGTTAGGCTAATGATTTGATTCTGTGATCTTAGAAGTATTTTCCAATCCGGGCAATTCTGTGTGATCCTGCATGTGATTCCCTGCATGTGATTCTCTTGAAAACTGCAGGTTTGGGGCTTTTTGAACGCCTGGTATGTTTTAGGGCTTTTGCCACTTAACCATTTTATTTAGTTATCGTGTGCCAGGAGTACGAAATAAAAGAATTAAAAATAAAATTACACAGATCCTACCACCAAGAACTCTAAATTTCATGTCTTCCTGCAGTGGTGAAGAACACAGACTACACACAAAGTCACTCCTCACTGTGGCAGATTCCGTAGCTCCAGGCAGATGCACTCTTATGTACCTAAACCCTAAAAAAAACCCAACCAACCAAAAAACCCCACCAAATCAGACACTTAAAATGTGGAAAGGGATTTCCTTTTACATTTCCCACTATAAACAGAAGTGATTTGAAAGTCCACATTTATCATGTGTTGCTTCAGATGGGCAAGTGTTCACGTGTTATGATTCCACCACAAGGATCTGTGTAATTATAAGGCCACCAGAAGATGGCAGAATTTCCTGTCTCACGTTCCCAAGCAAAGCATTCAGAAATGATAGGGGACACAAATTCATTATGAGAGGTTTGTGCCCTCATGAAAACATCATTATGATTTATTCTGCAGTCTCCTAACTTTGGGACTTTGTTTCGCTTTTGTCATTTTATTGGCTCTGCAGAATAGGACTGCAGAGAAAATGACTTTTTTCATGCTGGGTTTTGAATCTTTGTTAGTGAATGTATTAAGAAGCTTCTGAAATAGTACTACTTTTTACTACCTTCAGAAAATGGACAGGTTTCTTCAGTACAAAGAAATCTTGCTCCTTGTGTATATTTTGTTACCGTTCCCATTGCAATGGCGATTCCTTCAGTCATATAAAATCTTTGAGATGTGTAATTAAAGGGAAACGCAGAAAGGCTCAGAGCATAACTTGGTAAAGGTGGCAAATGTGTTGGTTTCAGCAGCACGCTAATCTAATAAGAGACACAACTGCATTAATACAATAAGTATTTGTTTTTTCATTTAGAACTGCTTTACTTGCACAAACACAATGTGATACATAGCAATGAGGAAAAAACTAAACACAGTGTAATCAGGTTTCACATACAAGGCTGGGCGAGACTTCCAGCTGCTTTAAATTACAAATAATTCTACAGCCAAAAGCCAAATGAAAACTGGAAAATTAATTACAAAAGTATTTGTTAATACTTCGTGGTACTTACAAGGTTTAAGATCTAAACTGAGGAAGATAACGTGGACTCACCTGGGCCTCTGTCTGCAATTGTTCAATTAATGATAATGTTTTAATAGCTATGAAACATACCTGTGATTGAAAAAGAACTTTATTTTAGGAAGGAAAAATCAAATTTAAATATGTAAGATGTACTTTTGTCTATGAGTTTGTACGTACTGACTGAAAAATCTGGGCAGCTTCTATGGGATTGTGAAGAATATAGTTGCCAAGAGTTGCATCCAGTTCAGCAATATCAGAAGGATTTACTGAAATTATGAAACGATAAACAGCACAACTTTGTTTTGAGTCTGTAGGAGCAAAAAGTACCTTTTATAAAAATAAAAGATTTGTGTAACATTACGTGTCAATTCAACAGAACATCTACTGAGTGAGTAATACCATTATATTGTTTGCAGTCGTGCACGAACTTCTGAAGGCCACCACTTCTGTCAAGGTAAACAAGGGCAATTTCCCTCATTTTCTGTAGTTCACAATGCATCTTCCAATAAAGATCTTTGTACTCTATTTAAAAGTTGGAATAAACTGTGAAGAAATTGGTGTTAGAACTAGTCATGCTGTGATAATAATTAAGGTTTGCATTACCAAAGCCACACAAAATGAAAATAATCTCTTCCAACAATGCAATTCTTAAAGGCGTCCTTAAAACACTACCATTTGATGGACAGTTCTTGCCAATGGCTGAAGCACACTGCATTCCCATAGTAAATTCCTCATGAGAACTCTTGTGTTTCCTCAGTGGATTGTTTCACAGTCCAATTCCCTAACCCATGAAATTAAAGCTTGCATTTAATTTATCCTCCCCTATGTATTTATATCTGTAATCAGCCTATCAAAAGTGAGACTTAAATAATTCCTTTATCTGACAAGTCTGTCATAGCTGTTGGAATTGTGAAACTTTTTTAAAATCTGGCTTTGCTACTCTGCTGTTACTTCTGTAGCACCCACTGAAGGTGTAAGACCATGTGAACACTTATATCCATTCACATACCCAGAAGATCAATTCTGATCCCCACAGACAAAACTTACACAACTCTAGTCTCCTATGTTTTCACTGTATATTATCCACACCTCAGCATTACTTTACAAGTCATATCCTGTACCTTGGAGAACTGCTCCAGTGAATTCAGAGGGAGAATTAGTAAGGCCACAGTATGGTATTTTGAATATGCAGATGTGTTTTGTAATCTTACAGATTTTCTTCTACAAAGTGTGCTTTGTCCTCTCTCTGTAGATGAACAATACGAAGTGCCGCTGGGATATTCAAAAATAGATTTAGCTACCTATTAAAGGAGAAGACACAGAATTACTGGACTGATGAGAAAGCAAAACTCATAGCACAGGAGTGTGAACTCCCGAGTAGTTCTCAGAGCTGGGCTCCGGGGGACAAACACCAACACCTAATGGGATGCCAGTAGGACACTGGAGTGGCAGCTGTGTGAGAACAGTAGGACACTGCAGTCTCACCCTGTTGTGTGAGAACTGTATGCTGTGGGCTCTAGCGGTGGCCTGAAAGGATCAAAATTCAAGTTGAAAAAAATTCACAATTGTCAGTTTTAGGATCACTCCTACATGATTGCTGCTTCATCAGACTGAACTCTGCAGTGAAAAGGGGTGAAAAGAAATGCACTGATTCCCCAGACCTCCCTGGACTGCAGGGACAGCAAACCTGACCAGGCAGGACCAAGTGGCAGCCCAGGTCCCTGGGCACCAAACATCACAATCACCCAAGCATCAAAAAAGCTTGAAATGTGGCCAGTGCCCCTGTGGGGGTGCCCATGTTCACTAGTGCCCCCAAGCCAACGCGGCCTGCTGCGTGGGTGTGACATGGCACCGCGCTCACAGCCACCCCCTCCTCACAGCCCACTTACACCCACCCCGTCTTCTCCGGTCCTCCTCTGCCTCAACTCCAGCACTGAACAGAGAGGACAGCGGGGAGTGAGGCGGCGGCTCCTCCTCGCCAGGAAGGTGCCCGCCGGAGCCTCAGCCGCCCTCGGCCCAGAACGGCCCCGGACGCGGCCTCTCCCAGGGGGCCCAGAGCCGCTGCCTCCCGGCCCGCAGGCGCACGGGGGCCGCACCGGCCGCTCCGCAGTCACCACCACAGGGTCACGCACCGAGCGGCGCTGTAACACGATTGTAAAAGCGCTCTATCAGTAAATGCTGCATAATTAGCTGCCTTCAGCAGGCCGGCTGTGCGCAAGCTTACCTGCCAGGCAGCACCGCTGGACTCCGTTTCTCTGCTGTATTTCAGTGTTTTCACAAGTGCCCTGCACCATCAGTCTAACTTCTTGCTTCCCTTCCTCTCCTCCCAGACCCAGACTGGGGAGCACAATGGTGATGCAGCTCTGCGGCTTCCACAGCACCAGCCCCACGCTCTTCACTGGGTTCGGATGCTACTCTCTGGAAGGGGGAGGCACAGTCCCATTTCACTATGGGCAGGCAAAAATCTCTGTCAGGCACAGGAAGACACACTGTGAACTTACAGAAGAATCAAAGAGAAGTTACTGCAAGTGAGGTATTCAACACATTCACCCTTTGCCAAAAAGGCAGAGCCTGCTGAGGGAAAAAAAATAAGCAATTATTAAGCCGCTGTCCCAGAAATAACTTCAACTTCCACCACTGCCATTTATTTAAGAACTAAAGATGGCACAAACTGGTGACAAATAAACCCCCCAACCCCCTGCCCACCCAGTCAGGCAGTTAGGTACATTGTGGAACTGCACAACAAACTACAAGGGGTACCAGCTCCCACAGCAGCAACTTCTGAAGCCTCCCCTCTCCTTCCCATATCTCTGATACTGTACTCCCTCACCCCAGAAGGTGCTTACAGCAGCCCGCAACAACTTCAGGAGTTTGTGGAGTAAAAATTCAGTATGAGAATGGACAATTTCTTTCTTACAAGCAATTTACTTTCCAGTCTCATCAGAAAAATGTATGTTTGGAAAACAACGTGATCAGCTGCATAGCTCTTTCCAAACCAATGCCAATCCTTATGACTTTTACCAAACCACTCCTTCCAGTTCATGTAGCAGCTGCTCAGCATCACTCAAACACTATGCAGGAGGCTGTGGTGGGAGATACTTATTAAGCAAGGAATCCCAGTTTAGTTCACATTTCCCTCAGTTTCACTGTTGGCACATTAGTTTCAGAAGAGTTATGATTTGGTACCCTCTTTTCTAAATTTTAAACTGATCTCGATGCAATATAGACAGCATTTAGCGTAGTTACATCTGACTTTGTTAAAAATGAGATGATTTAGATACTGACATTTACCTAATATTTAATGCTGGCTATTCATCAGTGTCACATCAAAGCTCTCTCCAACTGAAACATTAAACTGAATATATTTATAAACAAAAAAACCACCACAGAACATTTTTGAAGTAGCAGACAAAAATAAATTGTTATTTACAAGTTTTATATATATATATATATATAAAATAAAACTACTGTTGTGACAGGTCTTTATACAATCTAACCACAGTACATTTTTTTGCATTGTTTAAAAAAAAAAAAAATTCCTTAAACAGAAATTGCTCAGAATTCTCAGTTTGTCCGCCCACGTGTATGTTACAAGAAATACAATAACTTTTCACATTTTTTAAGTCACCAGCGTAATTTACATTTTTTGCAAGTGAAGATTTAAAAATGGTGCAAACCGTAATACCAAGGCAAGCAGTTCAATTTGGAACATATTAGTGTTTCAAACTACGACTCTGTGAGACCAATCCATAACATTTGGCATGATCCCCTCACTGCCCACCCCCAGAGAAGGTCAAAGCCAACAGCCTTCAAAGCAACAGTAATTATTGCATATTCTGTCTTTGGAAAAGCAGAGTTTTAACCGAAAATATTTTGTTTAATGTAGTTGAAATATAGACATTTATCTCAGAGAGAAAACCAAAACACATGATCAGTACTGTTATTGACTTAATCCAGTTGACTTGTTCCACCCTTGCTCTGAGGGACCCCCATACCTCAGATTATTTAGTACTGACTGGGTACTTCAGCAAGCGCAACAATCCAGTTTTGCAACACCAACTTCTCATTCTGTACAAATCCTTTAAGGATCTTGGTCTTAACTTATATCAACCCCTCATTTAAGTGCTGACAGGTAAATTAACAGACATTTCAAACCGATACAACTGGGAAAACATTTACCTCTTTTAAACCAGGATATACAAAAGACAATTTGCATAGTTACAATTCAAGCACAATGTCACTGTAAATAGGTACAAAAGCAGTTATAAATTTACTAAAATTTGCTGCTGTTTGTGCCAGCCAAATCTTAAGATAGGTATGAATGTAAACTTGAAGGGATTTAGGAGAACAGTCAGTGTTTTTCCTTAAAAAATAATGTAGAGAATGCTTTTTAAAGGTTTTAAAAAATATTTTCTGCAGCAGGAACAAACAGTTCATTCAAACCTCTAAGAAAGCCATTCAAAATGCCCAAATTCCTCCTATACAGCAGAGTATGTTTGTTCATAGGTCTCAAACCTACATACAAAACGAGGCACTAGATACGCTATTTTGGAATGTGTCTGTAACCCTAATGTTTCAGTTTGCCCAGGACTTCCAAAATACTGCTGGCTTCTACCTTCCTAGGAAAACATGTCTTCAGAAGGTGGTGCATAAGAAAATCCAACAAATGCATCATCCGCCTCTAGCACGCTGGCATTAACAATGTTGTAATCAGAAGAAACACACACTGAGTATGGGACCATTTCCTCTGTAAACACTGCATCAAAATTCCCAATATCGTCTGGTCCAACCTAGAAAATGGAAAGATTCTCAGTTGTCATATATACTTGTGTTTTAATTTTAAGGGATTTCAGAGAGTCATAGAATACCAGATTGGAAAGGACCTCAAGGACCACCTGGTCCAACCTTTCTTGGCAAAAGTGTGGTCTAGACAAGATGACCCAACACCCTGTCTAGGCAGATCTTAGAAGTGTCCAGTGTGGGTAATCCACATTTTGTGCTTGTCTTCTACATTTCCGGTTTTACACTTGAGGCTATCTACTTGATGTTGCTCATTCCTAGGTAAGTATTTGAAATGTAAGGAAGCACACCAGAGCAACCCAGAAAATGGCTACTAAAAGCATGCTTGTTTCTTTTAGGCTGCAGTTCAGGACAAAGCCCGCACATTTTTATGGTCTGATAAAACTACGAGATATGAGGAAATGTCTCTTTCTTAAATAACTGTTAGGGAGACACAATAACTAAACACCCCACCAAAAACTAACCAACCATTCCAAAACCCCAAACCTACCAAAAAAAAAAACCAGACCCTCACAAACCCCAAACCATGCCAACTTCTCTTTCCCCTTTTCCATCAATAATACTTAAAGTACTAAATTCTAGTGACAGTGCTGTTATGACAGATCAGCCTCCCAATAAGAGCTAAAGCACAGGAATATTTACTCCTGAGACAAAACAGCTACAGAGTGTCAGCAACAGAGACAGGAAAAGGTGATGCTTTGATGTGACTTCAGTGTCCCATCCCAAAAAAGATAGAATTAAGGACTAGTAACTACAAAAAACAAGGAAGTCTTCAAATATAGAAGCTGTCTGTATTTTCTTCTTTGGTCTTCAAACCCCACATAGATTGACACTGCATTTACAGGAATGCGCAAACTGTGATAAGTTTCAACTAGAAAGAGATGGTATCACTGCTCAAAAGACAAGGCAGCCCAAGGGATATTCTCATGCTTTAAGATTCTGAAACAAATGTTCTTTGGAAGCAGATGAGCCCGCAAATGCAGAAATTTGGCAGCTATGACAAACAGCACCAGGTACCTACCACATTAGGATTAAACGGTGGTGGAATCTTCTTCTGAAGAAGGTCAGTCCAGCTGAGGGATTCAAAGAACGGGTGCTTCTGAATTTCAAGCTGCAGTAAGGAGTAAAGATTATTAGGAACTTCAGAATCCATCCTGTGCATCATAGTTTCCTACTTCAGATGGCACATACATTTAAGGAAGCCAAGTCCTTCACCGGCTTATTCATGTGCCATTTACTTTGCAATAAAAGGTGCAGGTGGTAAAAACATGAACTAAAATTTGTTATCCTGCCTCTACAAACGAAATTTCCTTTCTAAGGTAACATTTTCTGCATTTAAACCTTAAAATTAACCACCCTGAAGTTTACTGCAGGGCAAGAATGTTCTCCATTGGCATGTCTGCTCTCGCTTTGAAATTCTGTCAACTTTTGTAAAGCAGATCATTGTTTGATAAGCTGCTGCTTCAATAACTCTGCTTGCTAGTTACGAGGCAGCAAAGAGCTCCATGCTGTAAGGAAGTGCCCTGTCCCAGTCTGTGCTCCATTACACCTCATGTTAAGGCTACAAATGGAAGATTATGAAGATCTCACAATTAATATTACTCCTAGATCGCTCCTCATGGCACGCCTCTGAAGACACCTGCACTTTCTCACATCACCTTCTTGCAAATTAAGTTCTTGTTGTTGAACTGGGAAAACACTTGCCATGATTTCAAGGCTAAAAAAGAAGAGCTGCTCGTTGCATGTACTAGAGTGTTCCTCTGTATCTGAAGACTGGGGTTAGTGTAGTTAGTTAAACTGGTACTACCAGAAAATAGCCTTTATATTACTTCCCAATTTTGCTAATGACAAATCAAAGTCAGTGACTGTTATCCCACTAATTGTTTCCTTTGCTGGTACAGAAGCAACCAAGTTCAAAGTACTTCTATCCAACAATCACCTCTCTCCTATCCCAAACAAATTTCAGGGACTGACCATCCTGGTATTTTTAACAAACAGAAAAAGGAGGAAGACACAGACAGATGTAACAGAGCATATCTCCACTTCCAAGTGTTAAACCCGCACTGTGCACATAAATTTGGTGGTGCCCTGTTGCATGAAGTAAGGCCAGACAGATTAGGACATTACATACAAAATCTTCCCTTGCTCCAAGCCTGCTTTGCCGATCTTTCTCCAAAAGTTCTTCCAGAATAGACCAGGCTGTAAGACTGATTCCTGGGCGTAGAACTAGGGGTTTATGAAGAATATTCTCATACATCTCAGCAACATCACGGCAGTAAAAAGGAGGCTAAAAAACAAGTTGTACATGACTTTGAAGCCACACTGAAAATTTGGTTTTACATGTATGATCCATAACTAATTATATACAGAAACACAAACTGTTAACAGTGAAGAAGAGATCTACTTCTCCTTACACATTGCTGACTTCTAATGCAGTCATCAGCACTGCCAGGTCTTTACACTTCAGAGCTTCCTCACTCACCTCCTCTGCTCCTAACATGTCCTCAAACTTTTAAGTAGCCACAGATGCCACCCAGATTCAAAGCTCCCATTGAACCAGCCTGAAAAGAACATGAGCGTGGAAAACAAATCTATTGCCCTGTGTAAGGTTCTTTGGAGGAGATAAAACTCAAAAGCAAGCCAACAGAAACGATTGTTAGGGTAATTGTGTATGACTAGAAGTGGCACTGTAAGATTTTTTTCATTCTAATGCTGCATCAAGAAGTGGAAAACCCAGGAGAGAACCTGGGAGACCTGGGAAGTAAAAAGGACACTTCATTTTATTTATTCCGGTATTTGGCAAAATTTTGCTTATACATTGGAATTTTTAATTGGGTGTTATCATTTTTGATTCCGTTTACTCTTGCAGTCCCCCAAGGTGATGATTATGTGCCTCCACTGGAGTTGGTACCTAGTAGTTCACTGGAAAGCAACATTTCAGGCCTCAGGAGGCCACACAAAACCTCAGAGAAAAGCAGGAGCTGTGTTACACACAAAACAAACTCTTCATCCATTTAAGTGCAGTATTTCAATACTCTGCAAATGTTAGCATCTTTAACAACACACCAGGGTTACTTCATATCGAGGGGAGAGAGGGAAGCAACCTCTCACATTTAGTACATACCAGCCCATAAAGCATTTCATAAAGAACCGCTCCAAGGCACCACCAGTCTACCGTGTTGTCATAAGGCTGCTTTTTAATGACTTCTGGTGCAAGATACTAAAATGAAACAAAATAAAGAAACATTTAGGCTAGCCAGAATAAACTCCAGGCTTTAGTCACATCACAGTAAACACCTTCAGGAAAAGTTGCTTCATAGCAATTGTATCACTGCTAAGTGTTATCTCATCCTTCAGCAAACATGGCAAATCCTTCTTCACCATCTGGCCATTTCCCAAGCAGGACAGCTGTTCTCCCAACAGAAACACTTCCCACACGCTGCTGTTTTGCTCAATTACTTTGCCATCACTGTTGTGAAAACTGGTCTATGTTTCCAGCAGGTTGCTGCACTGTGCAGAGGCAACATCTCTCAGCAAGCTGGGTACCAGCCATGCCTGCTCTGCCAACCTAAGTCTGTACGTTCCTCAGCCAGTGCATAGAGAACAATGAAAGAAGAAACAGATTCTGCTTCAGATCTACCACTACTGAGAAACTGTGTGACCTAAGCGTCACTGTAAATCTCAGTGAGGGCATGAGCTGTAAGAGTTAAATTAGAGACTTTTGTCGAATAGATATCACTTGACTGATTTGTGATAAAGATCCGATCCCATCAAACACTGAACAACAGCTGGTTTCCGTCTGCTGTTCAAGACATCTACTCAGCAGCTTAGAGCTAGGAGATACTGCTAATTAGTCAAGACTACAAAGTCCAGATCTGCAGAAAGTTTCTTTGCTTTCGTTTCATAGAAGAGCTTGCTAAACAAAGGCTGACTCCAATAGCACAAAACAGAGTATTTGATCTTCCAGTTCACAAATAATAACAGTCAGCAGTCATTAATTACCAGCCAAAACACACAAAAGCTGTCAACATACTTCTGGAGTCCCACAAAAAGTTGCTGTGGTATCGGAAGTCGCAATCCCTTCTTTACAAAGTCCAAAGTCTGTCAGCACAACATGTCCCTGTTTAAGAAAGAGTGGCATTTTAAACACAGAGCATGCTCACCAAGTGGATACACACAAACCCCAATGAAAGAACACAGAAAACCCAAAATAATGTTGCACACTTACTAGTGAATCTAGGAGAATGTTTTCTGGTTTCAAATCCCTATTTAAAAAAAAACCAACAAACTCATATTAATCCAAAACAGCAGCCACTAATACCACTAACACACAAGCTCCAGAGCCAAGGACGTCAGCAAAAAGCTACAGGTTTTGATGACGTTATTATGTTTGTGTTTCCCAAATGATGATTTCATGTAGTGTTTTTTATTCCATACTTTGTCCTATTTTGCACTTCTGCAGGTCAAGGATACGTGTCATAAACTCACCTGTACACTATATTTATGGAGTGTAAGTAGCCCAGTGCACTGGCTATTTCAGCAGCATAAAATCTGGCTCTGTGCTCAGGAAAGGAACGTTCTCTTTGTAAGTGAAAGAACAGCTGTAAATATGCAGATGAGAACATAATACACAAAAATGTTAGGTTAAAAACATGCAACATGAATTGCAAAATGCAATTTTATTTAGCTGTCCATGTAATAAAAGAAGAAAACGGAAATAAAATTAGTTTTGCTGCATTACTTTGTAATTCCTTTCTCTTCTTTTATAGCTCTCACATGGCTGGGTAAATCAAATGTGTGAGGATGCTCCCCTAAAACCAATATTAGTCAAAAGGAACTAGAGTTAACCACTGAGCTGGGAATAGGAGTTAGCAAGGTTAAATAG
This sequence comes from Phoeniculus purpureus, assembly GCA_028565055.1. NCBI lineage: Eukaryota > Metazoa > Chordata > Aves > Bucerotiformes > Phoeniculidae > Phoeniculus > Phoeniculus purpureus. The sequence continues at coordinate 31,126,408 of JAOXOE010000343.1, read as the reverse complement.
TGCAAGGTATTTTCCTAACAGAGAAACCTGGTGTCAAGTAAGTCACCTTCTGTTTTCGTGTATGCTTATGTTCAAAGGTTTGCTGTCTAGCTTTATAGTTTGAAGAACTACCGTGTTCTATTTGAAAGCTAAACCACAAACTAACAGATTCAACTGTCCTACCTATTCAACTTTTAAACATTTTAATAAAAGAGAGATTTTCTGCTTTCTACCTACAAAGTTTTGGGGGGGGAGGGGAGTGAAGTCTGCCCAGAAGAACGCTAAACCTCATGATTCTATGAAATGCAACAGCCACTTTCTCAAATCCGAACAGAACCACACCACATACCTCTCCTCCGTTAACAAAGTCCAGGACGAAGTAAAGCTTTTCCGTTGTTTGGAATGAGTAGTGTAATCCAACCAAAAATGGATGTTTCACGTTTTTCAAAAGCACATTCCTTTCAGCCATAATATGTTTTTGCTGTAAGGAAGAAAAAGACCAATAAGCAAAGAGGAAAGATTTTGTAATTAAGTGATAAAAAGGAAGGGAGGTGGGTGGAGAAAGAACATTGCTCTTCACCTCTTTCCTATTAAGAACAATCTTTTTCTGCAGCACTTTGACAGCATAATATTTCCCATCCAGTTTTCGTTTTGCAAGAAGAACCTGTAAGTTCAAAACAAATGAAGAAACATGATTGCTGCACTTCACACTCTATGAGCAATTATTTAATAATTTCAGCACAACCAAAGTGTATTCATTCTATTTTTTCACAATGCAGTTTCTTTGCTTCTAATATCACCCATCAGCAATGTCACCACCAATAGAGCAAACTTACACTTCAGTATGAACCCATCATGACAGTGATAGCACGAAAGGCTGAATTACATTTATTTTCTGTGACTTGCTGAATCTCTATCAACATCAATTTTGGACTTTTTTATAAGTTTTAAAGATAATTTAACAAAAAACCAACTTGAAAAACAACCCGAACATTTCAAGAAGGATTCTCTATTGCATCTTTGTAGACTATCAGTACTGAGGTCACTTATCAATGGGCTCTTGCCCATACGGCTCCACAGCACCAGGGGTTTGACAGAGCAGTCCGTGCAGAGGGAAATCCGTACTCCAGCTGCTGTGTATGCACAGAGGTACCTCCCTTCCTCTCTGGGGGACACAGAGGATCCTACTGCTCTTATCAAGAAAGGTAAACACTCCCTTTTGTTACTCCCAACAAGTGACCAAGGTAGCCAACAACAGCCACGCCATGGACAAAACATGCAGGGCTGTAACACAGCAGCAATGGGAGTCCAGTACAACAATTTAGATGACACTCGAGACTGGTGGCATTTCTGAAACCTCTGGTCAACAGTGACTGCATAAGACTCCTGCTAGATCCCTGCCCTGGGGTAAGGCATGGTAAAATAAGAAAGCTCACCTTGCCAAAGCTGCCTTTCCCAATAACTTTCAGGAAATCAAAGTCTGTTGGTTTAGCACTGAAAGATATTTAGGAAGAAGACAGGTCATCTGGGTAGAAATGACAGGCTGTACCGCTGTATGGCAGGCTAGCGTGGTGCTCCAGACAGAATGGGAGCAGAACGGTCTGTCAGCACCCTCCCAACCATCACCCAACTCCTGCAGACCTTCCTGTGGGAAGGAACTCCTACCCCTCTGCAGCTCACAATTCCATTTTACTCCATGGAAAGCATTCAGGTTACAGCCTTTGAGTTTACTTTAGAGGTTTTTTGTTAGAATGTAAAGGAGTAGCAAGACTGTTCTTTTACTGTCTAGTTTCTTCTGATTAAGTCTTCTGATTAAGATAATTTTCCCCAGACTTTTTCTGGAGCTCATTTCACATCTCCAGAGGGACAAATGAATTCTCAAGCTTTTTTTGAGGGAAAGCTGTAAGGACCAAGTTTGTTATCAATTCTCTCTTTGCCTGTCCCATCCTTCCCTCAATGTTTTTTAATTACTGTGTGAGGAGGGAGGCCCTAATACCTTCCTCTTCTGTCTGTGCACACATGAGATCGCTCAGTTTTTCCACTTCCCATTATTACTCCTTTCAGTTTTTCCAAAATACCATTCAGAGATATTTTTGTCAGCAGAACCATTATCCACATTTTCAAACGCCAAAACAAGTTCAATCATCACGCACCTCTCCAATTCCTGTCCCCAAAGGGAAATACTCACACATTTCATTTCTTACTGCCACTATTAGCATTTCCCCCAAAAGCAGATATCCAAACAACCTTTCACACTATTAACAATTACATTTAGTCTAAGTTTTCAGGTTTTAAAATACCCTTCAATAAAATGTAATTAAATTAAATATTTTACATTAAATTGAATTACATTTAAATTCAATTTAATGGAAACCTACTGAGGATTTCCAGATGGTCCCAAGTTGATATTCTGTGAGGTAGAGTTTAACTGTTGGGAAAGAGAGAGATTTATTTTTAATAGAGGTTTTTCTTTTTTTTTTTTTTAGTTCTCTTATATTTCAACCAATATTAATTTCAAAATACTCTACTAATTTGCTCAATCCATACCTTTACACTTCTTCCATTTGATTTTTTAAGATCTCTAACATCCAGATGGTAAACTTCATAAATTGAACTATCTGGCCATTATTACCTCATTACAAATTACTTCTATACACATTACATTTGAGGATGAAGGTAAAATAACTGTGTCCAGACACAGAGGACAAGATTAGGAATAAAAAAATTAAGTGTGTCAAGCAACTTGTACCTCCTCTAGGACTGAGCCCTTCCTGTACTTACTCTAGAAATGTATGTTCTACCTTCAGCCCAAATTTTTCCAAGATCTTACCAATAAAATAATTTTAACTCCATACTGTTTACACAGGAGTAGTTAATGAAAGACAAAGTGCTTTTAAAAACACAACAGAGGACATTCTCTCTGGCCCAGGAAAAACATAACCAACCTTTTCTATTCTGACAGTAAAGGTTAATAGCTCAGTTCCAGGAATGATCTGAATCTCACCAGCACACACCCACAGTTTGAGGAGGAAGCCACTGTCATTTAGATGATTTTGTTTTCAATTAGAAAAGCAGCATTTGTGCCCTCACTGTGGGTTTGGGTGCTGTCTGAGCAGGATAAACTGCATTTGGATACAAGTTACGAAGGACAAGCATCATGAACCCTGTTTTTACTCCTTCTTGTTCAGCTGCATCATTTACAGTAACTGTAGGTGAACTGTCTACCATAAAGTACAGTCCAGGCCACTTTGGCTTAGCTGTCTGCCTATGTTGGAATTATTGTGGCATGACATATCATTAATTTTCCACAGAAGGTTTAGACTATTCCACATTACTTAAAATACTATTCAAAGGAGAAGGAAACTGGTATTTTAAACTAGCATTTTGCTGCATACTTGCAGTGCTCGTAATATCTATTTTAAAAAACATCAGTGCCAGGCATCTTTTGGAGTCCAACCTTCAGAACCCACTAACTCTACTGTGGGTCAGGCACAAAGCAAAATTACAACTCTGACATCTCTATCAGGGGCTGAATGTGAAGTGTTAAGGTTACACCTGCAGCCCAAAGAGTAAGGCACAGAGAAAATGAGCTTCAATGTGGCATTTCTGCCTTCCTAGAAATCCTCTCCTTTTTTCAAGCAGCATTGTTCCTGGAGGCTGCAAGCAAAATTTTCAGAGAATTCATCTGAAAATCTATGACAAAAGAAGCTTTGGACCTCACACAGAGTTCTGTGTGCAATGAAATCAAATCCACCCCTGCTCCCACAAGACTTTTAGCAGACTGCAGCAGTCTTTTCCCCCAAGAGAACTGTATTTCTTCCCTTCTTTAAAAAAAAAAACAAACCACCGAACCAAAACGCAAGCAAACAAAACAATGAAACATTCAGTCTCCCTTGTTCTTTGCCAGCTGTTCTTCGCAAGAAGCTTTGAAGAGATCTGCAAAATGCATGACAGCTAAGCTATGACTAGCGATGCCATTAACCCACACACAAGTGAGGAAGCAGTGAGGCAGAGGCCATCAAGCACTGCTAGCCCTCTCTGCACTTCACATCCGACAGAAAAATACCTTAAAACCCACAGTGGAACAGACTTGTTTACAAGAGGGGATTAACTGTCAACCCAACCTGTAATTTTCAGTAAATAATATACCCAGGATTGCCCTCAAGTAGCTAAAATTTAGAGGACTGCTCTATTACCTTCCGACTGCTCCTTTCATCTTCATCTTCAGATGGATCCAACTGGTGCTTTGGGTTATCCATCTGAAGAAAAGCTCTGACGTCTGGGCTAGAAACACAGTTACCTTGGTTAGCACACTCATACACTGCACTATTGTCAACCCTACAGCACAGGATTAAACAACAGTGTACAGGCAGTTACTCATAACAAAGTGGTACTGTGTACAAGAAAAGCTTTCATATAAAAGAAGCAGGTAGGCTTGGTTTGCTGTTTTCAATCCAGCTCAAGTTTCAGAATCTCTGGACACCATAAAATCAAGAATAGTTATGGTTCATGTTTTTCAGCAGACAGAACAACAGAACCAGACCTTAACTGCCTTTCAGCATTAATTATTCTGGACAGCGGGCTGATTAAATAGAGCATGGTGTAGTACATCCCAAAGAGTTACTACGGTAACTTTGTCCATGACTGAATCCATAGCAGGAAAAAAAAAAATTATTAAAAAAATCCAGAGTCAAAGGCTGCTGTGTGGTGGCAGGGTATTCCACAATCCCCACAACACACAGCAGCCCGAAGCTTGACAGATCCATATTACACTGTTCATGCTGGTCATTTTAAAAGCACTGAAAAGAAGTGGTGATTAAAAATAAAAAGTTTAATGCACTGATCCCATTTCATCTCATGCCTCCCTGATGCCCAGGTAAGGGACATGTTAGGTAAAATTCCCAGCCTCGTGAGTCCTTCAGAGTAGTACCCACTTCTAGTCTTTCAGGTGGGTAGTGATGATGCAACGATGAGAGGCTCACGATCAATTAAAAGAGATTTCAGGACTTTAGGGCAACTGCTAAAGGAATCAGGAGCTCAAGTTGTGTTCTCCTCTATCCCTCTAACATCAGCGATGGACAAGGGAACATTTAGGAAGAGCCAACAGCTCAATTCATGGCTCCA
>JAOXOE010000343.1:31070570-31114215 GCA_028565055.1 Phoeniculus purpureus | reverse complement strand
CGGGAGGAGGGACAGGGGGAGCGGAGCTGGGGAGGGGTAGGACTGGCCGGGCGTGACCCCGGTGCGGCGGGTGGGGAAAGGGCTTGTCCCAGTGCGGCGGGGTCAGCACTGCCCGGCCAGAGGGTATCAGGCTGTAAGAGACGTTTAAGCTCATCTAGAGCAGACGGTATAACAGGCCCAGAGCATATTGACCACCTTCGGTGGTCCCGATCTCCGCACACCCGCAAGGCCACCGCAGAGCCTGGGCTCCGCATCCTGGCATGGCCGGGGCAGACTAGTTTTGAACCATTGCTGAAGGATCTAGCTACAGACATGAGGAAAGAGGCCTGCTGTATTTACAGAATCCATCCGTGGGTTGTGTCCCTCCCTCCTTGTGCAATTGTTTCTGGTTCTGCAGATAGCAATCTCGGTTTTGTACAGCAATGGTGTCTGTTCGAATGGGTTTGTTTGAAGAGATAATATTAAACTGAAACTTGCTTGTTTTGAAAGTGAATGTAGGTAATTTCATGTTGTTCTTTTGGCATTCCATTATTTTGTGTTCCAGTATTTGGAGGTTGTTGGTTTTTTTTAAAGAACAATCCATTTCTTGTTTTCTTTGTGAAAGACCCTGACATGTGGATGGGGATAAATGGCACTAGTGTGTTCAGCTGTTCAAGTCTTAATAATTCAAATAGATTGGGAAAAGTTTTTTTCTTAATTTCTCACTTATGATTGGAATTATTGATAATGGTCATGTTATTTATGCAGAAGGAATTACACTGCTAATCCTTTGGTCTGTCTGTCGACTTTGCGTATTCAAGTTAGAAATAAAACAGATGTCATCTTATTATTAAACCAAATTCATATTCAGCCTGTATGTCATTCATCACATGAGACATTGGCATGAATCTTGTGTTTCTGCTGTACTTTATTTCAGTAGCCTAATCTATCTTAAGTATCACCCAGATCTCTCTGCAAGCGTGGCCCTGCAGCATTACACAGGTTGTAAAACAAACCCTCCAGACTGTACAGGCCGTGTCTTTCATCTCATAAACTGATTTGTGCAAGAAGACTCCCAAGCATGCAGCCTAGTGCCACAGCTTCTTTGAAACCTTCTACTGTGGATCTCACTGCATGACTGGGGCTTAAATAAGGAAACAGTATGGTGTGGGGGTATAAAAGGCAGGAAAAAAAAGAAGTACAAGGTTGTGTGTTTAGCTAGAGTATGTGGAACGGCTTCATGAGTCTGAAAACTACTGGATGTGGTGTTAATTACCACAAAGTGGTACTGAAATCCTGTATGTTTAGATAGTGACATACGGTTGGCGATTGTAAATCTAGTGGGATCCCTTGGCTGGTTTTGTGTAGGATAGACTCCCAATTAAAACCAGCAGTGTAGAACTTGAACAGAACTTGTTCAGCTTTTCAGAGCACAGTAACAATGGTCTTCATTCCACGTGGGGCACCTGGGCCTTACAGCTGAGGCTGATTTCAAGGGCAGAATTGGAATTGGCTGTGCATGTTTTGCTCTCTCTGTCCAGCTCTTTATCAATTGGAGAACATTCTGCATATTAAGTGAATGGTAAATACTGCTTAGACTTGAGAAACTGTTGTAGTTTACTATTAAAACATTAGAAAAATAGGTAAGTTGTTTGTGGAGTCAACTCTTGCAAAGTCAAATTTCAAATTCTTACTGGGTTTTTTAAAATGGTTGTTACTAGAATGCAGCATTTAGCAATTATTACACCCCCCTCAGATTAGCTTCATTTTTTTTCAGTCTGAATCTGTAAGTCTTCAATTAAATTATCTGATGTGATACAAAACTCTGCCATCGAAAAATCTTTAGATTTTTTTCCAACTGACTGGCCATAGTAAAATGCTGATTACTATATAGACTAACTGGCTGTTGCTAACCCTGATTTGTAGTTTTTTGAGATGTATTTATGTTGTTTTGTGTTGTTTGTATAAGATGAACTGCTGTTGAAGTGCTTGAGAAACAAGCAGATCACTGCAAATACCGTATGTCTGTATGTATGATAGATAAGCAGGCATTTCAAGAATCTGTAAGAATATCCTTTTGTCATTTTCAATCTCTCTAATGTTCTTGTAAACCATTGACATAATTCTTAGCCATTACATTCAATTGAGATGATACTTAATCTAGGTTTTGGGTTGTGAATTCTGAGGGAGAAGAACCCCATGTGTCGCTATGGAAGTCTGACCTCTGCACGGATGTTAAGATGAGGTCCTTCTAGTATGACCTTTTTCCTGGGTTATTAGAAGATAAGAAAGTAAACTGTGAATTAAATATTGCAGCTTGAATTATGGATGTTCTTTGGTTTTTCACAGGGATGAAATTAAGCCTGATTTGTGCAAGCTGTATCTCATGGTTCTCCAGACTGTGTCTGGATTAATACACAATTGTCTCCAAATTTAATGTGGTTTTTTTCATGTGATATTGTCCTTTCTGGAAGACAGTCTCTGTACGTGAAGAAATTAATATTTCTTCTGGTTACCTAATGAAATACGGCTAATTTAGAACTTGACGTTGTTCACTTGCATAGCTACTCTTAATCTAGGGAAGAGATGAATTTATATTTCAGATTGTTGGCTTGCAGAGAGCAGCAGGCAACAAGCTGTCAGCAGGGCTCAATTTAGAGATTCCCTTCCCAGTCAGTTCCTACTCAGCTCTTGCTGTATTGGTTTTCAGCTCTGTTACAGTACAGGAGACTTTACTATAAGCATTCTGCTTTATGAATAGTCTGTAAGAGGTCTTGGGGGAAAACAACTACTCTTCAGCTGCACACTAACTTTTTAATGAAGTGAAGAAATACTGTTGGGTGCTTTGAGTTGGAATCTGGTCTATGGATTTGACTACTTTTCAGGTGGTTTATAGGACCAAACCAACCAAACCAGAGTTCCCTGCTTGTATAAAGGCTGCTGGGTTTGCTGTACATTAGGAGTTACACAACTCTTCTGCAGAACTCCAAACCACAAAGCATGTGAAATTATATGAATACGTATCTTGGTATCTACTTGTAAGAATAGCATGTGTATGTTGCTTGGAATGCTGAAAGTACTGGCTGAAGAGGGCTGAGACTAAGAGTTTTCAAAAGTTCTTCAGTGCTGCTTGGATCGTTAGGCCTGTCATGCTAAGGTCCTGCTGGATTATAAAGGTCTCCAGCAATGGGAAAGAAACAGTTCCAATTAGTTTGTGTTACCATTATAGGCATGCACAGGGTGATGAAGGAGCAGGATATAGTAAACCTCTGAGTCTTAGTTTTTCTGAAAACAGGTAACATTGGAAGCAGAACTCACCCCCAGAGGGTGAGAACTCACACGTTTTCTCATGTCTTTTGCATATGTAGACAGTCATGCTCTATTTTCACAGCAATCCAGGTTAACAGTACAGAAGTATGTGTATGTGTTGCACACACACAGGGTGCATAGGAAAAAATCTTGCTAAACTATCACAAACAAAAACACTTTTTGAAGGCCATTAGCATGTTACTTCTCTGGAAGGAATTTTATCAGAGAAGTACTGGATTAGCTGAATTTTTGTTGATGTTTTGGATAGTGCTGTTCTCAGTAGACTACCTTCCATCTTTCAGCAAAATTAGTTGTCCTTTCCTAGAAGCCATAGCCATTTTTGGAGTCTTTTCTGTGCTGAGTATACAGCAATTGATATTAGACATTGTCTGTTGTCTGCATGTACTCTCGGTATTTATTTTCCCAATATACAAGTCTCCATTGTCCATGCAGAATGTATCTTCTGGTTGTATTTGTTCTTCTGAAACACTTCATTTGAAGCAAAGCAGGAAAATGAATGGAGATGTTTTTGCTAGTACAAAATCAAGATTTACAAATGACTAAATCCCTACAAGCTGCCACTGCCCTTTCCTCCTCCTGCCTGGCTAAACTTAGGCTTTAACTAGCAGTGCTTAAACTGGCAGGTTAAGATCTTGTGTACTACTATAAAGATCAAAAATTCAGATTCGTAACGTTAAGGTTTGGTTAGTCCCATCAGCTGCTTCCCAAGTTGCCTTCTGCATTTGAGGTGTAAAGTGCTGATTATGTTGAAATGATGGTGCTAATTGAAGAGAAGTTGGGTGCAGTGGGAATTGTTATAGTTTGAGTGTAATCGGTTGTTGGTTGTGCAGAGTGGCAGTGCCAACAAGCTTCAATCTCCCTTGGGAAAGGTGATGGCAAGGTGCACACAAAAACACTTCTGTAGCGAACAAGACAGATTGTATTTGGGTTGGAAGAATGTTAATGGAGAATGAATATCAAATATTTACTTTTTTTATTGGAAAGGACAAAAAGTTGTGGGGTTAGTTTTTCAGGTGAAACTTTGACTTTACCCGAAAAAGGTCCTCAATTAATGTCTCTGATGTTTTGAAAGTGTTAACATTGGTTTTCCTTATCTCTTAAAATCTAGTCTCCAACACCTTGTTGTGACACCAGGGAGCTTTTAAAGCCCTCTGTTCTGCTGTTTGTTTTGGAGCACTAATTGGAATGTTGAAGCTTAAAATGAGAAGCTGTTGCCTTATGCCCAGGGTGGTTCAGTTTGTCGTACTGTAATTTCTTCACAGCTTTGTGGGGTTCTGTTCTAGCTGGTCTGTGTCTGTACCCTCTTGCAGGGTATTATTCTTGTCATTGTCAGCATTTCATCTCTTCTCTTGGTTCTTGTCTCCACTTAACCACTGTCAGATGTGTTTCAGGATGACAGCACTGTCCTTTCCTGTGCATCTTCATACACAATTGAAAAAAAAAATTGGCCTAGCCATTGACAGATGTGCGTTCCAGACCTTTTCTGGAGTCCTTCATAGAATCATCGGTGTCAAGCTAGTGCTTTGATCACGTTGAATAGCTGACTTGCACAGCTATCAGGGAGGATTGTCACACAAGTGTTTGCAGACGGAAGCAGTGACTGCTGGTGTTCCAGTGAGATCCCATTCCTGCCCTTGGTGCAGATCCTTGCTGCAGTCATGGACACACAAACAGCTGAATGAGGAAGCCTGTTGCCTTCTGAGGCAGCTACTTGTAGGCTTTGGGATTTTCATTGGTGTTATTTTATCAAGTTGCTAATTAATTACTACTGTAAAGTCCACAGATGCTGCCAGGAGGCAGGGAAGCAAGGCCAGCAAACCTGTACATGATCCTCCCTCAATCCAGCAGCAGTCAGCAGTAGATTCGTGACTCAAGCAGATGGAATTTGGTGTTTTCTGCATCACCGGAAAGCTCTCCTGTGTGATGCAGAAATTGGGGGGTTGCTGGGAGTAAATGTTTTTGCCTATGAAAGGCATCTACAGCCAGTGGAATGCCAGAGGCTGAAGTAACTCGTAGAAACACAAGTTGGCAGACTTTGAAGAAGGATGGAGGTATCAAGGAAATAGAACCGAGCAAGATGATTGATCATTCATATCTGTTAGAGGAGGCAGAACTCCACTGTATGTGTGTTGGAAAGCCAAAAATATGTGACCTACTTGTGCTAGTCAGGTGGATACAGACCAAGAAGTACTCAGTGCATAGTTGGTAGTTACTACCATGTCTGTTTTGGGAGTAAACAGTATAAAAATATGTAGGTTACTGTTAGCAAACCAGACTTGTAAGAAGAATCACATACATACCAAAAAACCTCCAAACAATGAGGGAAAATATAAAATATTCCAGTGAGATTTTACTGAACAAAAATATTGTATAAGGACAGTTGAACAAATGGCAGCTGGTGAGTTTGTTTTCTTTGAAGAACACTTGGTGTCAGGACTTACACCCAAACCTCAGTGCCCCCAGCCTCTATATTTTTATAAATCTCTGGGTGGAATGTAGGAGAGTGGTAGTTGTATGATGTAAAAGAGCTACTAAATATAGGCCTGTCAAGTCCCCAGAATCTGAAATACCTGGCAGAACTCCCTTATCGATTTTGAATCAATCTGAGGACACAGAGAAAATGGGAAAGGACTGGAAGACATTGGTTGGTGTGCCAGCATTGTTACAAGGATGAATAGGATGAACTCGGTAATTACTACTGTATTGGCCTAGTGTTGATCTCAGGCAAGGCATTGGAGTAGCTGAACATGATGTGACTGAGAACAAAAATGCCACTTGGTAAAGATTTGAGAGATCTGGGGGGTAACAACAGCAAAAAAAAGTGAGCCCTCTACCAGTTTTATAGTTGGGAAGGAGAGGCTCTTGCTATGATGCTGTGGTCAAGAGCAGCTCTGAAGCTTGGATAGGGAATAGCTTGGAGGTTATGTTACCTCTGTACTGATAAAACTTTTAGAGTATTGTTACTCTGGATTCAGCAGTGTATGTGTTTTACAATCAGTGAGACATGCTTTAAGAGCCACAGGAATTAGACAATTTAAAAAATAGCACAAGAATCAAGGTTAAGGCTGTTGCTTCTGTTTAGGTGCAGGTAGGAAAACAGTGGGCTGTTGTTATGCTCTGATGTTACAAATCTTTGTATTACTCATTCTTTTCACATACATGTTTTAATTCAAGCAAAAAATGGTTCAGAGATATTTTAGATCTGGCAGAGCTTTCCAGGAGTTTTTAAGAGGCGGTTGATCATGCTGGGTGCGGCCTCTTAAACTGCAAAAAGGATGACTCTCTTGGAAATCTCTTTCTGTGTAATAAAAAAGTTGCATTTGATTTTATGGGAATTGTAAGTGGAATGCTGTATGTACTTATAAGAACCACAGCGATAAACAGCACTTAGTGCCTTGTGGAGCTGCTGCTTGCATATGTGTGAAACCCAAAAATGGCTAATAGGCCTTTCTATTAAATAAATAAACAGGAGAGAGGATTTCACTTCCCGCACCTTGGTCACTATGATGATTTTTATTATTTTTTTTCCCCTTTCCTGTTTAGCAATGAGAAATCAACAAAACTTGTTGAACTGGGTGATCATTTCTGCATTCCAGTGGTGCTTATTGGCTGAAGAAGCTAGCTTTTCTCTAAGCTGTCTACTAAGACTAGTGAAGGATCCCAAAGCGCTGGTGCATTTCGTTCAGTGTGTGATTAGATTCCAAAATATCATCTCAGGTAGATTTTGAAACAAAAGACAAACCCAACCTTGAATAGCAGATTTACATTTGACCAAGGCAGTGGACAGCGGTCTCTGTGTACTCTGATAAACTGTACTTTGAGACTGTTTCACTGGCTCTGGGTTTTGCAGGTGTCTCGTGGTTCTGTGCTACTGTTAGTTAATTATTCTGCTAAATGGGTTTCACTGTAGCTGTATTATCTAATGGCAGTTTTGTTGTGCTCGGGTGGATTTTAGTCTTTTGTCCCAGCTTTTTATTTCAGAATTGTATACACATTTTTAACACCTTACTCCTAGCTTCGATAAAATGTTGTTCTTTAACTGAGGCATCTGGGACATGGTTGCTGTTGGCTTTGGTTGATTTGTTTGGATATTTTTCGATTGTTGATTTCAGTTCAGAATGTTCTACTGTGGTTTTCCCCCACCAGCATTTCTGGTACTGAGTGTATCAGGTATGCTAATGTGGTATGGGATTCCATGGTTATTGGTGTTACGCTGTTTAGTAGTGGATACTGATGTCTTTTTCTGTTTCATGTATGTCTTACTGGAAAAAAAAAAATAGATAACTGAGAATACCTATACCCTTGAGATAAATGGATTTATTCAAGTAGTCTTTTCTATCTGCTCTTAAACACTGAGTTTACAAAAACATGATTCGTGAATAATTCAAATTTTGCATTTACTGTCTTTAGCACCTGCTGTTCTAATAATCTTAACAAGTTTTGTAATATTATTCCTTCTTTTCATTTAGAAATGCAAGTATAATTAGTTTTGTAAATATTTCATGTCAAGAGATTGTAGTCAGTGCTAGGTACAGGGGTGGGTTTAGATGGGACTCTTGAACATCAGTTTGCATTGCAATTAGTTGTCAGGAATGTTGAAGTGACCTCAATTTCAAAGTCTAGAAATAAAGATGTTGAGGTTTACTAAAGAAGCACTTTATACTACAGGGCTCAGCAGCCAGCAGGATAGTATGGGGAACACTTAGGAAGCTTCAGATCTGTAAATTAAATTTAAATAGTGTGGCATTGGTTTGATTTCTTTTGCAGCTTCCCATCCTATTTTAATTTTAAATCTGTGTGTAGAGATCCAGGTGACAGATACGGCCACATGGACCAGGAGTACAGCAGCTAGAGGAAAATCACAGGGGCTTCTGCAGCTCTGCATATTGGAGATGCATCTAGGCTTGCATCATTTGGCTAATGGCCTGTGCCATGCTGGATCTAGTGCAGTGCGTGAGCAAGTGGACAGGAATAAATGAACCTCATGTTTCCTTCTCCTGGAACAGACATAGAGCTTTATAACTGCTGTAAGTAAAATTGCTAGACTAGGATGGTTGCATTTGCATAAAAGTTGGGAAGCCGAGTAAGGCCTGCCAGAGTGCCTGAGGAGTGTGATTAGAATTTTCTTCACCTGCAGTGAAATGAAACACTTCAGTGTTTCCCACTTGTGATTTAAGACATGGCACTTTATTTTGTGTGATTATGTGTGCATAACTATGCATATAAATAGATCTCAAGTGCTTAGAAATTTTGGTGTAAAGAGAAATAATTTTCTCCTTTGAAATAGTCTCTAACGCTGTGGGGGAAACAGACTGTGGTGGTTAGTGATGCTTGAAGGAGCCTTAGGTTTGTGTCGCAGACACAGAAAGAAGTAGGGGGTAAGTCTGAGCTCCATCCTTGAGTTTTGAGTTTTGTTGTTAAGCACAGGACACAATTCTACATTTGAATTATTAACTATATCTTCTACATTTAGGGTACTCCAGTGATTGATCACCTCCTTTTCATGTGAAAGCAGAAGCTTCTGGCTTTCTGCTTGATTGTTCTGCTGGTAGCCCAACCAGGTTGCTCCCCCCAGGATTCATCAGGTACCAATTTGCCAAGGAGCAAATGTTGAGTCTTCCCAACCAAATGCTTTTTCAGTTCTGCTGAAGTTCATGCTGTTTTGGAGTGAGTTGACAGAGGTTGACAGAAGAAAATATTTTAAACAGTGAAGCCAACCTAGTAAAAACTAGCAGTTGTGTCGTACAAAGGAAGATAGTTGGTAAAGGAAGTGTTTGAGATTTTAAGTGAGAAAGGCATGAAGAGAGAGTAATTGATCGTAATTGCTTGTAATGCGGATCCAGAGTTTCTTACAGCAGAAAAAATATTCTGCAGCTTGTAATTACAGTGATCTCAGAAGTTTAAATGGTTTAAGAAGTGATTACATGAAAGTTTAGCAAGAGCTGTCAGACTGCAGGAAGAGGTTGACTAGAGGAGGGGAAGCCACATGACTGTGTGCTTCTGGGAGGGCACCAGTGCAGCTCTCATCTGCCTTTACTTAAGCATACGCTTAAGCTTACTATGGGCTAAGTAATACAGCAAAGTACAGGCTAAGTATCAAGGGTTTCACATGAAAATTGCCATTCTTGCATCTTGTAGTCCAATCCACTGGTGGTTTTAGCTCTGATTTCAGAATTAGTTCCCTAGTACTCAAGGTTTGCATGAACTTTATTTTAAAATCTGGGATTAAGGGTGGTCTGATTCTGTTTGCACCTTTGGACATGATCTGTTTATGTATTTCATAAGACATTTGTTGTCTTTCAAGAGTGATTAGTTGCCTTCATACCTTGTGTTTGAAATATATTTTCATTTATTTCTGTCTGCAGTCTGTGATGAAATGGCTTTGTAGAGCAAAAGTTCACAAGTGTTGATGCTAAATTATCTCTCTTTTTCACTTTGTGTGTTAAAACATATGTTTTAACTACAAAGGAAAAGTGAATTTGTTTTCTTAACTAAATGGAACAGAAGTACTGAATGCAAATTCCTGTCTTACAACATGAAACGATGATGAAAGTACTGTTGTTCAGAGAAGGGCAGCATGAACTGAAGACATGCTAGTTCTGGAATTAAACTTTGCATGTAGGTGTAAAAAGCTGTATCAAATCCAAAGTAGGAATAACAGAATTCTTGTGTAAGCTGAGGAGAGCTGAACTGCTACAAAATATGCTGCAGCTTGATTTTCCAATTTATGTTTGGTTAGGCCTTAAAAATTTGATTAATAAATAAGCCAAGAGCACAAGTGAAAGTACAGTGGGCATGTTTTCCTGTGTGAGTTTCTGCTATCATTTATGTAAATACAGCACTTTATGTTCACAACTGTAATGCTGTTGTTAAAATTTGGGAGTATTGGTGAATTGAGAAACCAGCTTTATGACTTAAATTTGTGTTATGGTGCTTTTCTTCTGTTTCTGGGTTGTTGATTCTGTCATTGCAGCATCAGCTCTTAAAATAAGACTCTGTTAAAGAGTGCAATACCTACAGTTAGGGGCCTCATGTGCATCCAGGCTCTCATGTTTTACTGACCGTTACTGATCACCTCCCTGCTGGCTTTGGAGGGTGCCTGGGCAGGTCCTGGAGCACATTGCCTGGCTGCTGTGTGTCACAGCTCCCTCAGCATATAAGCGTTAGCATGTGCTGGAGTAGCATGGAAATGTGCACGTTGAAACAGCCCAATAGCAAACAGTCCTGAACAGGACCCATGTTTCTAGAGGTAGGGTCTGTTCAAAGCTTGAGGTGCTTTTAAAAAACTTGTTTCTGTTAAGCCTTTTACTTATGACATTGTTTACTGCATGTGGATGCTAAAGAGCTGTTGGGTAGTAGAAAACTTTTGGAACAGAAATCTTTTGGAACTGGATGGAGTCAGGTGATGGAGAAGTCCAGATTGGACAGAGCTTTTGAAGGTATCTTTGATTATGTTGAGAGTCCTGTCAAGCACTAGTGCAGGTAAACCCAGCACAGCAGATGCAACCATTTCAGTGGGCAGCCTCTCCTTTGCTCAGATATTACCAAGGAGAAAAAGGCAGTGGCATGTCAGACTGTGGAAATTCTCTGACAGGGATGGATATGGTAGAAGAATCCAGCAACTATATTGCAGAGGGGATGAGATAACTTCTTTGTATCAGGTCTTTGACGTTTTTGAGTTGGGCTGCTCCTGTTTGCCTGCTTTGAACTTAAAGGTCAGGCTTTGAGCTTTTCTATGAAGATCATCTCTTTGTATCCTTTCAGATGAGTTACAAATAGTGAGATTTTGTTCTGGGTACATTTAATTTCAGATATGCTTTTTCAGTCAGATGGGAATGATTGGACTGAAAAAGTTTTCCCTGTTTGAAGTGATTTTGTGCCTGCAAAATTTGTTTCTGCTTCTGTCATCTCTGTGTTTTGGTCAAATTCACACTTCTTCAAGCAGAGTATGAAGGATGTGCTTGGGTTTCTGATCCTAAAAATGAGGAAAACTAACCTCTGTAAAGGGGGGAGGAACCCAGTTTGACATGAAAAGGCACTATGTGCATTACCACAAAGCAGCTACCTTTGTAAGAAATGGTGTTATGCCGCTTTCATGTCTGATACGGTTTCATACATAATCAATTCTTTTACTTGCCTCTATTAATGAATTTTAGTTTTAGCTTTTCAAAAGAAAGAAGAATCTCTGTTGTGTTTGAGTATTTAAAACAGAAAGTTTTAAATAGGAACTGGAAATGTGTTGGTGTCACAGTCCTGACCTGTCTTTCAACTCTGTTAAATACTTGTAGTGTTTCCTATGCTCTGCTGAACTAGAACTTTCTTTTCAAGTTATGGATTGGACCTGGGGAGTTCATGTCATGTTATATATGGAAAATAGAAATATCTAAACACAAGTTAAGAGATTCAAAAGCAGCCTTGGACTGCTTGTCTCTCCTGAATTTTAGAGCTGTTTTGCCAAGTTAAGAGTTATTGTCAGTTGTCTCCAGAACTAGGCAAACACGTTTCACAACCTTTAACAGCAGAGCTGCTGGTTTTCATGTGCCTTTGGGGAAGTGTTAATCCACCCAGCACGAAGGGTGACTGCAGTCCTGCTCTTACACACAATGCATGCAGCGGCTCTGCTGACTGAAGTGAATAGTCATGCAAGTGAACTAGTGAATATTTGAGAAAACTGATAGACTGAATGGATTGAATTTTCCCTACATACCTGCTATTGAAAACTTGTGTCTGCCTTGGTTTTTTGCTCTATTTTCTCTTTGGTGGGCTGAGGAACTGATGTATCTTGTGAGGTGAACAAGGTACTGCAGCAGTACTTTGATTATCTTACTTGAACTATTCTAGAGAAACTGGAAGAGTTACATGTTATTTCAAACCATTAAATTCCATCACCCTTCAAGGCTTTCCTTCCCCGTCCCCCTGCTTAAATTTGAAACATAATTAAATTATTAGATTCCTAACTCTTTTTCTAGAGGAGTTCCAGGTACTTCTGTGAACTTCATATATAAAGAGCTCTGTAACATTGGGTCAAATTGATGGAGGTGATCTAAACAGAAAGTCTTACTTTTCTAAAGAATTAAGTTGATTGTAATCCCTGTTTTATTTGACTTATAAGTGGTAATTAGTTCCTTTTACCTTGTTATGAGTTACTTAGATAGCAGCTAAGATTCTTGGCAAGAATAACTGAAAGATTAATTACTGAGACAGAGAAGTTCTTGGGTTGTTTTTTTGTGGCCAGAGACTTCCCATGGTTTGTGGAGTTTGGCATGTTGGTGTTTTCATGAGACAGCTGGCAAGGACCATTTTTGTATAGTGACCTCTGTATCATTGTGCTCATTTGGCAAAATGGCTTTTTCTATGAATTACAGCTATTTTGACCTGAATAACTGTAGTGTATCCTTCGATCAGACTTGTGGTGTTTGATCTTCTTGTGTTCTTTCATAAAGACCTAAATTACCTCCTTCCACACACATTTTCATGTTTCCTATAGTCCTTGTCTTTTTTGAATATCCTATGATTTAACGAGCAGTATATCCTTTATTATTAGTTTAGGAGTTTTTATATTTGCCTTTTACTTGTTCTTTCCACAGCTCATGTATATAGAAATAGCTTGTCAATGTCGTAGCAGAACCTTTCTGGGGATGTGGTGTTCAGCTAGCATGTCTGGATGTTAATTTAACTATTAAGCTCTGAGTACAGATTCGTAAAGTAATTTTGGTGCAGTTCAAAATGATTGCAGGTGAAGAGTAGATGCTCTAATGAAACTGCTTATAAACATGTATTGTCTGTTTTTAAACTAATCCTGTTTCAAATGTTTGCCTAAATAGTTTTGCTTTCCGGTAATTTTCAGTTACTTCATTTTGTATCTGTGGTGATGCTACCATTTCCATAACTGTGCCTTTGTTTCATTTTACAGAGGAAATAAAGGCTGAAACAGAAAAGCAAAGGTATGTGATAGTTCATTGTATTGAGTGATAGTTCTTTTAATTTACTGAAATATGTGCCATGCTTATTCTGCACTGAGAATATGGGCTCTCTCGGAAGAGCATTTTCCATACACGTTGTGAGGTTGGTGGTATCTGAAAACGTGCTAAAAGTACTGTTCCTGCGCCTGGTTGTTATGGTGCAAGGCCCAGGGCCTGGGAGTATGGGCAGAGGGTAGCTTAGAGGGAGTGGGCTGACATCTGGCTGGGGAGGGAATGGGATGGGGAGCAAGGTTAGAAAAGGTCTTAATGGGTAGAACAGAGAGAGGGACTTGATGGAAGGAGCTGAGCTTAAAGGGCACTTGAAATGGGCTCAGAGAAGAGCCTGGAATGCAAATAAGACTTGAGCCTGAGCAAGAGGAGGAGGTTGGGATGATGAAGAGGGAACTACTGGTACAGAAAACAAGTGTAATTTGAAATAGTGTCTGTTATTAGGAAATAGGTGTAGATTTCTGGAGGCAGTCCTGTGCAAGCAAAGGTAGAAGCCAACATTTGCATTCAGCACTCTTCCACTATGAACAGTACTCTACTATAAAGTATTGGTAAATGGTGGAATCCATTATTAGCATTTAATTATGTGTTCCACAGGATCCTCTTCCTCATTTAGTCTATGTTACTAACCATGAGTCAGGGCTGTGTGGTGAAGACTGTTTACGCCACTTGTTGAAGGAATGGATCAGTGGGTGGAACTGGTGATGAAAGTGTTCCTCTGCCTGGAGACCTGTGTTCTGCCCTCTAACTGAATTTCTGGTTTAGGCAGATCATTTAAACCACGGTGTCAAAATTTGCTGCTAGTGATTTCTGCTTCCTGTTCTGTGTACTGGAGCTGAAATCTTCAGGGTTGGAAAATGTAAGCACTTTGATCTGCAAAGGAAGCCTATGGGAACTTTATTTCAGAAGATAAAAATAACAGTTTAATATCAAATATGCTGAAAATGTTAGTCTTGTAGCTTATCAAACTGAACCTATAACATTTGTGAATGCATCTGACTGAGTTACTGTGCTTGAGTTTCCACTAGCAAAATACAGTCCATGCCATCAGCTACTGGTAAAGTTGTAAAAATAAATAGTTGCATAGTGTTCAGAAAATGTTGCACCAGGAACCATATGACAGCCTCAGACAGGAAAAGCAGTAGTGTGGTTTTTTTAAAAGGTTTTTACTTAGAATAGTATAAGTAAAGTAGAAGTTCATGTAGTGAAGTATAAGGAAAAAAAAATTGCTTAACATCAAATTGTGAGGGATGTTTGTTCTGGGCACTGAGTAAGGAAAGAAACTGCTTGATCTTACAGTTAAATACTGTGGTAAAACGCTGTGGTAAACCCATGATTTATGCAAGTCTGGTTCAGCCTTGTCTGATGTTTGAGTGCTTAAATTCTGTCCTGTTAATATCTGAAATTGATATTTTTGGAGTATATTATACATGTCTTAATCTGCCTATGTACATTTCCAAAATAGACTTTGATTTCTTCAGCACTGTACTTTGACAGCAGCCTTTTGCTGCTGTGAAGGCATTGCTGAATTTGAATGGGTTTTCCCTATTCTCATTAAAAAATAAATCTTTCAGATGCTGAATACAATGCTTTTATTCTAGGTCTTAGAATAAAGCAAACTCTTAGTTTATCAAATTATTTTAAGCAGCTTCTTTATGTAATTCAGACTTGAATATCCTAATGAGGGACCTTGCTTGATAATTCTTTAACTTTTTGTAGGAAAGCTGATCTCACAGTTAACCTAGAATGCATTGAAGAATAAATCATTTCCACCTCCCAACCACTTTTGCATGGAAGACTGGTTTTTTTGTCATTACTTGTTTGTTTTTCAAATAGGTGTTTGGTAGTGGGGTGGAGGGGAATGGACTAGAAAAGGACAAGCGGATTTATGTAACCGTTGCACAGCAAATGCTGTCAAAATAATTTTTAAAAATACCTGATTTTGTGTCTTTGGCTGATACATAAGTATCACTGTATTTCATAATGTTCATGCTTAGCACATCCCGTGGTGGAAGGAAGTTTTGTTGGGGACAGTTTCTGATTTCATAATTCGCTGGAAAAAAAGCCAAACAGCTGAAGTAATTCACTGATAAAAGGCCTTTTGGGTTTCTCTTCTCCCCTTTCCCTGCCATCTCCTTCCCTTCCATCATCAGCAAGATGATGAGCTCTTTGAATTATCGTTCCAGACACAAGTGGAGCTTCATGTTCTGTATTTATTATTTGGGGCATTTTTAAAATAGCTTTCAGTTAAGAGAAGCTGCAGGAGTTCTTTGATTTCAGAATCTCATCATGGCCTACTCCCTGTTTCTGAAAATTTCTGGGTTTATTTCCAAGTGTTCTTTTAACCGAATTTCCATGTTTTCAATAGATATAATGACTAGATGAAGAACAGTCTTGTCATGAGGCAGACAGAAGCAAGGGATACCATCCTTCCATTCTGCAGAGAAAAGCTTTTATAGGAATTGCAGATGTTTAAAATGTAGAAGAGTCACGTACTTTCTCTGCAACTGATCTGATTTGGATTTGGTCCAAATGAGGTCTGTTTCCAGCAAAACACTGTTGGGCAATAAAGTTATGCATCCAATAGAAAAACAAACCTCTGCTCTTCATGAGGCAAAAAAAGATGTAGGGATTAAGCCTTCAACAGAGAAGTTACTTAGTAAAAGGTAAAATTTTCACACAAATTATTAATTGTTAAGACTTGGAATTTAGGTGCCCTTTTCTAGGAGCCTAACCAAGGAAAGCTGTTTGAATGTGGTACCAAACATCTTTGAAGGACAAGTCAGCTTGCTCCTTGAAAAGCTGAAATAAATTATTTATCTCATATTGATTAATTCAAGGCTTTCTTCATCATGCATGGAACTGCATTCTTTCATTGGATTTATAATGAACTCTTAGCAGCTAATTCTAGTTCAGCAACATGACAAACGTGTTATCTGCCATCTGCATTCCTTGAAGCATCTGATTTTATTTGCAGCAAACACGTAGGGGCTGGATTTGAACTCAGTTGTTTTGTAAAGAACTATTTAAATTACTAGGAGGATTTTGTAAATCCTTTTTTGTCAGTGGGTTTTTAATTATTTTTTCCCTAAGTATGTCCAGATGGAATTCAGTCTCCAAACCAGGCAGACTTTCTTGGAAGTATTGAACCAAGTTGCATCAAGTAATTGTGTAGTTCTTAACTTTCAAGATCATTAAATCTTCTGGCAAGTTGTATTTTTCTCTGCTCTAACAGAGACTTCTAACATACTAGACTTCTCTGAGTTATTATTTAATGTGGAAATGATACTGAATAGATTCCTCTTATTTCTTGCATCAGTCAAGTCAGGGGAGCCTTCCTGTTTTTCCTTTAGGCCTTCAAACTAGCAGAGACCACTGAACATCCACTTACTCTGCAGATGGGCTGATTTGCCTGATTCGTAATGAATGGAAGAAACATAGAAGCTGTTAGGAATATTTACAGAACTCCACTGCCATTGGGTTAATGTCATAGGAGTTACTGTTTTCTGATGTTAATTCTGTGTGGTATTTGATTTAGTTCATAAACGCTGGTGGTGAGAACTGTGTGTGTATATGATGGCTTGCAGTGTTCTAATGCAATTTCTTCTGTTCAGCCCCCCTCATGGAGAAGCAAAGCCTGGTTCAAGCACTCTTCCACCAGTGAAATCAAAGACCAGTTTCATTGAAGCAGACAAGTACTTCCTGCCATTTGAGTTGGCGTGCCAGTCCAAGTGCCCCAGGATTGTCAGCACATCTCTGGATTGTTTACAGGTGTGTGTGCAGGAGTGCTGCTAGCACTTGTGTGTAACAAATAATACCATGGTTTTTGTAGTATTTTACTTCATTGCTGTCACATTCTGTCATTGTCTGTGTATTTCCAATTAGGTGGGTCTTGGAGATTTACAAATACTCTTATGCCTGAGGTGTTTGGAAGAGGATTATGTTAATTCTGTAATTCCATTTCAAAGCGTTGAAGACTTAGAAAAGACTAAGAGAACAGAATGCTTGACAAAGAAGACTGGGTAGTAGCTGAGATAGAAAGCATTTGTGATGGGTGTCTCTGGTATTAAGAACATTTGTGTGCTTACTGCATATCAAGATTTGTATGATGTGTGCTAGTTTATAGAACACTGTTTTAAAACACTCTTAACTGATGAATAAAAGCTTGTTGTGCTAGCTGAGAAGCTTTGTATTGTAGTTGTTGAGTTAAGATTGAGTCAATGTGGAGGACATTTTTTTTAAAAATCATTGCTGTTTTATGAGACTTGGGGTAGATTGTACTGTTCTAATTAGTCTGTGCAAGTTAGAGCTATTGAGTGAATTGTATTTTTTATAACAAAAAGCTGATGTGTTGTTTCAGCTCTTATTTACATGATTTTTTTTTTCTTCTCTCAAGAAACTTATAGCATATGGGCACTTGACAGGGAATGCTCCAGACAGTACAGCTCCAGGCAAAAAGTTAATTGACAGGATTATTGAGACAATATGTGGCTGCTTTCAAGGCCCTCAAACAGACGAAGGGGTTCAGCTACAAATAATAAAGGTAATGTGATTAATACTTCCAATATTTACGGTAGCGGTAACAAGAGGACACTCCTGCCCTCAGAGTTCAGGTGCAGAAGTGTTTAATTTGCAAATGTAGCGGTAATCTCAAAATACTTCCTTGATCCTGTTTGTCTGAGACGGAAACTTTCCATCTTATTCTTCTCTTCCTCTCTCCCATTGCATTTTGGGTGAGCTCATGGTTGTGAGCTGATGTCTTGTGCATGGACCATGGTGAAATTTCATTCACAGCAGATCAGCAGAGCTTTCTAATTGTGAGGAATTACTATCAAATAATCCTGTACTCCCAGTGGGGAAGATGGTAATTAAGCAGTAGATTTTTAAATCCATTTTGGAATTATTTTATGAAATGCGATTAGACCTGGCAGTCAGTTGTTACCATGGCAGCTTCGTGCTGCTGTCTCATAGACTGCCCCTTGAAAGAGGTCTCGGGTTACTTTCTATAGCTTATATAAACGCTGCGTGTGGAGTCTGTACAAATAAGGGTTTCGAGGGAGTCTTGGCAGTTTTGATTGCACCCACTTATTGTAGATATTTTTAACGGGAAATTAGTATGCCAACGAATAGAAGTTAGCCCCTAGTAGAAATACGCCACCTTGCTCCTGTATAAGGAGTCTTTGAATGACTCTGGGGTTGAGCGTGCTGAAGAATACAAATTGAAGTTAGTTATAAAGTGTTTGTTACCTCCTGTTCTTGTGTGTATGTGTCCTGGGACATTGACTTTTGCAGATTGTATTGACCTATGGTACTACAAAGCCTGTAGTTTATTCTCCTTTTCATAGCTCAGATCTTCCTTTTTCTTGACACTCTCACAGATCTTTTTTACAAAGGTTGGTTGGTGCTGCTGCTGTCTAGATTTGTGGTGGTGTTTTGTGCAAGCATTTTTAGTCTTGCAAAGGGAAGTTTGTGTTGATTTAAACTTTTAATTGGCTGAAGCTGCAATACCTTCCTCTGTCACTATAATACCTTCTCCCTGAATGCTGTCGTACTGTGCTCCTCCCCTTCAAGGTAACCTTTAGAAAAATCTTCAGTTCCAGATACCTCTATGTTCTAGTGCTGTGGAGTGCTACCTAAGTAACTTCAGCATCTGCTGTATCCTGGGGTTATTTTGTCCAATAAAAACATTGTAGAAAGCTTAATTCCTCCTGCTGAGATTAAAAGGAGCTGTGGATTATGAAATGATTTCGGAATCAAAATAATGCTGCCGGAGGTTTTGTTTCTGAACCTTTGTGTTTTGAGGCTTTCATCTTGTGTTAATGACTAGGACTGGCTACTTAACCTGAAAATGCTGTCCTGCCTGTACTGTTCTGTTTTTCTTACCTTATGCTGTATTTCCATAGGTCTTTGAACTTGGCCAGAGGAGTTAGGTAAACACAGGTCTTTAAAGCTGCTCTAAATTGTGTTGCAAAGATGACTGAATAATTTGAAAGTGATAAAAAGTGGGAGATAACATTATCAGTTGCTCACAAAGAAAATGTCCCTTGGAGAACTATATTACTGCATGCTGTAGGATTCCTTGTTTGTTTGGGATTTTTTTAGTGTTGCTGATGGATTTTTCCAGATCTATCTGTGGTTATTTGATATGTTTACTGCTTTGTGGTTTAAGAACTTCTGTGTTTTTCTGAAACACATAGTAGTGCATTATTTCTCTTCTTGTTCGTTTTTATGGTATAGTTACCCTTCATTGTAACAGTTCTGATACTGCAGAATGTTTTGTGTAAGAAGAGTGAAGAGTTTGCAGGTAGAGATGCTGGATATTTCTTTTTTAGTACAGAATTAATGTTCATTTACTTACTTTTTGTTTTGCTTCACAAGTGGTGATGCGTGCTATACTACTCTAATGCACTAATTTTACACACTACAAAATGCACTAAGCAGACAAACATGCTTCAAGCTAAAAGAAAAACTACTGAGCATCATACAAGGATACAACAATATATGACTCAATTCATCGTCCTGAAGATTTTTCTCCTTTCTTAAACCCATCTGATGGTTGGTTGTAAAAATGAATAAGCTTTATTTATAGTAACTAGGCAGAGGCACAGAACAATAGTTGTGAAGTCTGAAACTCAAGGAAACAGTGTCACTGGCGGGATGACAGCCAGTGGTTTCAGGACAAGGAAAGCTCGGTGGCTGCTGGTATTTTGACAGGCTTTGTGGCAAAGAGAGCCTCTGTGGAAGTGTAATGAGTAATGCTAACAATGTTTTTACTAAGGTTACCTTCCCAGCCTAAAGAGCAGCAAAGGATATGGAGTATGGTAAAGCAGGCTTTTATAATCTTCTCCCCTTAGCTCCCACTGAAGATAGTAGATGAAAACAGATGAGCTAAGTGTGACCAGGAGGAGCGAGAATTCACATGCACAGAGCCTTGAGCAGCAAATGTTTACCATGATCAAAAAGTGCAGCCCAGTGCTGTGACTCTGCTGACTATAGTGCTTGCTGTTCTGACCCTTGCACAGGGGATGGTTCCTGTCCAGGCTTCGCTTCCAGCCATTGTCCTACCCCATCTTGTGGCCTGACATGCCCTTAATACTCTGAATCAACTCAAAAAAAACAAGCAAACAAACAAAAGCCCTAACCTAAACACCAGAACAGCACCTGTGGATGTTTTTATTCTATTTTATTTTTTGTTGTATTAGTGTGTTGATATTAAAGAAGCACCAGTGGCTCCTTGCCCCCGACCCAAGACACAGTAAGCCAGAAGAGTATATGGCAGGGAGAAAGGCAGAGCTTTTGTTGTTCCACTTCCAGCAAAGACACACATTGCTGTGCAGTAGTTGGAGATTTTGTGTAATCCTGCTCATCTCTCTCCCCTCCCTTCCTCACATGGCACCTGGTGGCTGTTTGGCCACAGAGTAAGGCTGGGGAGGAAACTGATGAAAACTGATAAAGCAAAAAACGGCAGGACTAGCTTTCTAACACGGGAGTTTAATGGGTGGTGTCTCAGGGTTAGCTGTCAGCCAGTTGTGGTAGTGATGCCCTCGTGGTACGGAGTGAGGTAATGCTGTTTAGGGCATGCTGTCAGACTGAGCCCTACGTGGAAGCGAGCGAGGAGGAAGGATGTTGTCAGGCAGGAATTGTAAAATATTTCTTGCTCATGTTTGTTCTCATGTTTCTGCCTGATTGTGATAGTGGAGGGAGACATATGGCATTGAGACATGTAGTAAGTGGGACTAATAGGCTGAGAATGTCTCTGAAATGGGAGGAATATGGAGGATAACGGCAAAAGATTGAAGTTAAAAATGCTGATCGGTGTACAGATGCATATAGTAGTCGTTGAAGTCTGTCCTCTCTGCTACCTGAGAAGGTAAGAAACCTGAAGAATTGACTGTTTAGATCTCTGTAGCCCAGCTGAACTTCTTAATGGTTAAAGGTCTGCGTGGAGAGGCCCTACTGGAAACACTGACTTCTCCATCTGCACAGAACATGTGGTTATATTTGAATAATATCTTAATGAGGTATGTTTGTGTGTGTGTGTGTGTGTGTGTAAACATTTCTACGACTGCACACACTGTTCTCAGGTGGTGTGAAAAGCTCTAACAGTCATACCAAGTGTAGTGAGGAAACGTGAAATTTGAGTTGTTGAGCCAGTTAAAACAAAGGAGTACATAACCCAGCAGCGGCCTTGTCCTCTTCTTCTACTAGCAGACATTGTCTCCTGTTAATAAAAGTTGAGATAAAAACCTCCTAAGACTGAACTGAACTGAGATGGAAGTTCAAATTTGACTTTCAAATGTCAAATTCTTCATCACCTGACTTTAACAAGGAGATAGAAAGCAACACTAAGAGGAACTTTATTAATATCATAGCTAGATTTGCTCTCCCTGCCTAGTATCATTCATGTCCTCAATGCCAGGCTGCAAGAAACTTTGTCTTCCAAGTGAGAAATTGTAGATGGTTCTTGACCTGACCTGCATGTGTCCGCGTTATCCTTTGGATCTGGGTGAAAGAAACATAACTAAATGTAAATACTTCCTGTGTTGGCCGAAACAGAAGTGCTTTGGGAAAAACAGTTTTGTTTATGCCTGGGCTCCACTGGTTTGACATGTTTTCAAGAGTTACTGATTTTATCTTTAATTAAGGTAGACAAAGTTCTTGAAGGATAATTCTGTGGCGGAATTATTAGTGAAAGATTGAGAAGGCTTCCTGGTGTAGTGTTTCAGGACTTTAGGACACACAAAACTTGAAAAAGGAAAATACTAAAATCTGTACAAGGTATGCAGCTGTCCTAGAGAGACTGGAGGGTGCAGAATCTGATCACTGGGGGTCATCTGCCTTTAGGGTGAGGGTGTTTGCTGTGAGACATGTAGGAAGAAGTTGGAGAAGTCAGCAGAGCTGTGATTAATACAACTGTCTTTACACATCCTGTCATTAGCTATCATCTGCCTCTGTTTGAGCTCTTCAGTCCAGGCTGTCTCTGCCTCACATAGTGTGTTCCTTAGTTCTGCATTACCTGATCTTTTAGAAGCTTACCTGCATGTATTTTTGTATAATGAGAGATGCAGGTAGTAGCTCAAATGGAAAGAAATTAATTTCTACAGAGAAGGCAGCACAGTTTTCTAGCATCTACTGAAAGAGTGTTGAACAAGGGTAGTTATCCCACTTAAAACCACTTAATCTCATTCTCAGTCTGTATTGATTAGCGAAACAACATTTGGAGCCTTTGGGTTGCTTTCCAGATTTGAACAGGTGGCCTGTTCATGTTTTGTGTCTCGAAATTTCTAGGATGTCTTTTATTAACTGTCTCATAACTCCATTGGGTACCTCTTGCTGTTACATGGTACAAGACACGTTTTTCCTACATACATTGATTTTAAAAAAAAAAAAAAAAATCTCAATTTAATGCAACTGGTGTGTGTGATGTTCTGATACGGTTACAGGAGTCCAAGGGAAAACTTAATGAAGCACATTATCTTCAACTACAATTTAATTACGTTTTAAGAATAACCCAGTTGTGATGTTTATTTGCAGACTATTTCATTAACAAGAAAAGTTTTGATTGGAAAAAACACGTGTTTTTTTTGTTTAGGCTTTGCTCACTGCAGTGACATCTCAACACATCGAAATCCACGAAGGAACAGTGCTGCAGGCTGTAAGAACATGTTACAATATTTATCTAGCAAGCAAAAATCTCATCAATCAAACCACAGCCAAGGCCACTCTAACACAAATGCTGAATGTCATTTTTGCACGTATGGAAAATCAAGCAGTGAGTATTCTGGTATCTTTATATAGAACCTGTTCTTGAAAGCAAACCAGCCAGAGAGACTTGTTTTGTCATTATTAAAGCTTTTTAGGTTTCATAACTTATGTACTTTAAAAAAAATGTTTTAAAAAGTGGGATCTTGCACTTTAAGTATGATAATTACTTCCTGAGGATCTGAGATAGACTTATAATGTTCTGAAAGTGCTGCCCTTCTCCATTTTAAGTCCTGCTTCTGGTTTTTAACCTGGATCTTCAGTCAGTTTCCTATTATTATTTCATTTTTTGGCCATTCCTTTAATACTATGTGCTTGTAGGATAACAGAAGATTTGCAAGCTCTCCAATGTGTTTATTTTTGTGACACCTTTCAGAAAGCTAAAAATCAGCCTTGCTGTTTTTCCATGCAGCATTGTAGTTTGTCACCCTTCCTGTGAGACAGCTCTTGGTCCTCGTTGTCTAGTGACAGGTGTCTTTGCCTATAGCTGGGGGTTGGAACTATATGATCTCTGTGGTCCTTTCCAATCTAAACCATTCTGTGATTAGTTACTCCTCTACCACACTGAAGCTGTGTTCTAACATGCATAGTTGGAAACCTTCCCTCTCGCAGGAGTCTCTCTTACGATATTGAAATTATTTATAGTAATTGTAGAACCATAGAATCATTAGGGATTGGAAGGGACCTTGAAAGATCATCTGGTCCAATCCGCCTGCCACAGCAGGGTCACCTAGACCAAGACACACAGGAACACATCCGGCAGGTTTTAAATGTCTCTAGTGAAGAAGACTCCACAGCTCCCCTGGGTAGCCTGTTCCAGTGCTCTGTCACCCTCACTGTGAGGAATACTGAGGTGCATTTTCTTAAACTGCTATAGGTGTCACAAGGCACTGTATAAGCAGGGATAATAGAGATTCTGTGTTTATCAAGTAATATATACAGTATGTATACACCTCGCTGGTTTGTTTTGATAATGAAATTGCAATGTGTTGTAGCTTCAGGAAGCCAAGCAGATGGAGAAGGAAAGACACAGACAGCAACACCATCTACAGCAATCTCCAGTAAGCCATCATGAGCCTGAGTCACCTCAGCTGAGACACATCCCAACACAGCCTGACCAGCTGTCCAAAGAGCATGAGAGAGAACTGGACCACAGCTCAAATGACGTGGATAAGAACCTTCAGGAAGACATAGAGGCAGAAAATGGATCCGATATTTCTGGTGCAGAAAATGAACAGACAGAAGCTGACCAAGCCACAGCAGCAGAAAGTAATCAGTGTGTATTTCTGTTACGTGGCGGGAGGGAAGAAGTCTGTAAAAAGAAAGGCTGGAGAATTGTCATCTTTTCCCTCTGCCAAGTCTGCAGTCAGGCATATATTTTCAAATAGCTGACTAATACAGAATGCCTGTTGTCTTTGATAGCACAGTTAAACCTGATCAGAAATGTCCTTTAGCACTACACTCTAGTCACTGCAGCAAAGATTGCTCTTTGAACCTATGTCAGATGGACGAAGGTTTTTAGAGTAACACCTCAAAACAAGTTTTCAAGAAGCACTTAATTTATGCAAAAAGACAAATCTGAAGTCTTTTGTTGGCCTGGGTCTGTGGATTAAACACTGTAATGCTTATGTTCTGCAAATGCTAGTTTCAGAGCATCCAAACACAGTCTTTGTATACTCTCCTATTGATAAATTTGTGATTGGATTTTTAACTTACATACAAGTACAATATCACTTTAATTTCTGAATTTGGCATTAATATTTGTTTGGTTTTGTTTTTCTTCTTAAAGGTCTTTCTAAAGCTGATGGAGAAACATACGATGGAGAAAGCAACGAGTGTGAAGAGAAGGCGCAAGAAGTTGTAGAAAGGATTGTTCAGGAAATGGTGAACGTAGTAGTTGGAGGTATTGTGTCACCATCTGCGTAGTCAAGAGCAATGGCACTCTGAGCCTTGACATTAAGAATTCTTTTAACGCTTCAGAATGTTTAACTAAAATATGTCAGTATTTAAATAACACATGCTAAGGAAAACTGTTTTACTTGTCTCTGTGTTATTTAACAGCAGAAAGGACGAGATTTATACATTAATTTACACTCTGTAGTGGAGACTGATGTTCTTTTTAAAATGCAAATTCTTATTAATTTTTTTCTTGCGCTTTCCACATAAGCGCCACACAAATGGGCCTGTCTGTGTTGTAGCAACATAGCCCTGCATGTTCCGGTTTGTGGGAAAGTGTATGTCAAATCAGTGGCTTCTTTTCCCGGTACTTGGAGACTTGGTAGAATGGCAATTTAATGCTGTTATTTATGTAATAGGTTATGTGAAGTTAAAAGTAATTTAAATCTTAATTGTACTTTTAATTAGTAGTGTTTAGAACTTTTTATTCATGTAGTGCCATGTAAACTGTGGCTTAAACACCTCTGTATGATACTTCATTTATGCTTGTATTAGTATTTAAACATTAGAATTATAAAAGCTCTTTTAAATTTACATTCCTATGTAACATTTGTTTATATATTTTGCATCTTCTCTGATAGATGTGGAAGGGACTGTTGAAAGTGCAAGTGGTGACGGCACAATTGTCACATTAGAGGATGGCAGTGATAGCGAAAACATTCAGGCAAATGGGATTCCAGGGACTCCAATTTCTGTTGCTTACACACCATCTTTACCTGATGACAGATTGTCTGTCTCTTCCAACGATACTCAGGTACAGGCAATTATATATTCAGAAACAGTGAAAAAAGTAGAGTGTTCAGTGGTGCCCAACATTTGGGTAGGGTGTATAATTCCATAAAATAAAGTACTTGATGAATTTAAGACATTAAGTCATGCTCTAAGCTTTATTCTATTTTATGCACTGTTTCAAATAAACAGGTAAATTTTGCATGTGATGCCTTCACATGTATCCCATCACTGCTCCAAGATTAGAGCCCTCAGTTTTCTGGTTTAGTCATACTGAAGAATAAACTGAATTACAGAAATGCTCGTATCATTCCAGTGTGCTCTTTGCAAGCAATACTTAGAAATTTCAAGCCTGTAGTATGACCTGACTGCAGCAATTTCATGTCTGCATGAGGGTTTCATGTCTATGAGGGTTTAATTTTTCATTTAAAAAAAACATACTCCTTCTGTTGCATCAGATATCAGTGTGTATGCACTCCCCCCACTGGCAGAGGGGATCTGCTTTCAGTGTGTACTCAGTAGTTAGTCTTGGGAATAGTAGATTTTAAGTTTAAACAGCTACAGTCCCATATGCCATACAGATAGAAGAAAAACATTAGACATGTTGCTTGTATACAGAACAGCAATACAGAATTTCAGGAACTTAGTTATAGAGATGATTTTTGTACCATAAAAATTCCACTAAATTTGTCTTGCCATGGATACGTAACTGCTCACACTCTATTAAAATGTCTAATTGTTTGGGGTTTTTTTTAAACCAGTTATCTACTCAAAATGTCTGAGGGTAATTCACTGCCTTACTTAACTTAGACTTACTTAACTTTACCTTACTGAAACTTGACCTACCTAATTTTGACAGCCTTTAATTAATTTCTCACTTTTTACTGAGATGACAGTTTTTGTTAGTGAATTTGGTCATTTTAACTGAATTTCAGCATATTTTGTGTTGTTTACACAGTAAATGTGTAGCAAATTGGTTATATTTGTATAATACATTAACTTCGTGTTGCTAGAGGGTGGGGATTTCCCTACACACCTAGCTAATGCCAAATGGAATTCTGAAATATGTTAACTTCTTTAGGAATCTGGAAATTCTTCAGGACCTACCCCTGGTGCTAAGTTTTCCCACATTTTACAAAAGGATGCCTTCCTTGTATTCAGGTCACTGTGTAAACTCTCCATGAAGCCCCTGTCAGACGGACCACCTGATCCAAAGTGAGTAGACTTAAGAGCTCTCGGGGTGAAACTTTTCTATTTAAAAAAAGTAATTATTTACAACATCTTGAA
The DNA here is from genome assembly GCA_028565055.1 of Phoeniculus purpureus. Classification (NCBI taxonomy): domain Eukaryota; kingdom Metazoa; phylum Chordata; class Aves; order Bucerotiformes; family Phoeniculidae; genus Phoeniculus; species Phoeniculus purpureus. The sequence continues at coordinate 31,087,201 of JAOXOE010000343.1, read as the reverse complement.
AGTGCTCAGTTGTTACGAAAACAACAGTGTGGTACAGAGAACGTAGGCCTTTGGAAACGTACTTCTGTGTTTTAATGCATGTTTTGTGTGTTAGATGGAAGCAATTGCTGTAAGGTGTTAAGTATCTTACACCTGTGCTTCCTGTAAGAACATTGCGTTCTTCCCAGTTTCTCTTTATAAGGCTTTTTGGAAGGATTTGCTGAGATCTTGAGGTATATTTGGTACCTGCTGATATTGCTCTGCCTAGGTTTGTTCCAGCGATTTCTTCCAGCTCCTGCAGACTGTCTAGCCCTCATACCCAGCTGTACGGCCTTAATACAGGCTCCTCACTTTGTGTTGATACTGATTATGATAAATTCATGGTGTAGTGTTTCATTGTTTTCTTCCCATTGGACACTTTTGACAGCCTCCTCAATCAAAGCAGAAATGTGTTGAAAACAGTCTTTATTTGTCTGCTTTCAGTCAGAGGACAGGATATCCAATATACATATATGGATCGTGGCATGTTTTCAGTGGGACTTAGTTGTTCATTGTAAATAAACAAAACATTCTGTGCAGCTTGCCAGTATTTGCTGCTGGTGAGATTTAACAAAGAACTTTGCTTTCCTGATCTTGGATAGACTTTATCCAAGATACTGTACCATCCAAAAGATGCGCCTTTTATTATGCATTAGGAAAAACTGCTAATAGTGTAAAGACGAAGGCTCTTTTGTTCTCAAGATACTAAACTCGTAGTGTGACTTGTGATGATAGTCAAAGACCCAATATACTTCAAAATAAATTGAGCCTTACTGTTCCACGGTCTTTCAAAGCAGGTGACTTTGGGACAGTTTAATTTTCACCAAAACGTGGATTTAATAAGCTGAAAACTAATATGATGGAGTAAAAAGAGTTTTGAGGGACGAGCATAGAACTGTTTTCAAATTGTTACCCAGTGATGCACTGTGAAGACAGAACAGTGAAGAATGAAGACTGAGGCATGAGGTTTTTCTTCACCTTTTTGAGGATTTGTGTTCCAGGAAATGCCCTGAAAATCCTATAAGTTAGTCAGTTCTCTGAGAGTAAGACTGCCCATTTACTAAAGGCTTTAATGGATAAACTCCCCCTTGAAGAGCAGCAGTAGCTATTGAGGCACTTGGAGCATCTCATCTGAATGTGTGAAGTCTTTGACATTTGTGTTAGAACTGATTAAGCTCTTCATATAGGACACATGCGAGGAAACTGTATTTAGGGCAAAACGAATTAGCTGCAAAGGCATTTGAAGATGTCCCATGTTTGTAGAAATGCCAAGAATTTACTGTTGGTTCTGAGGCATCGATGTCTTATTGAACTATTACAAACATACTGTAATTGGAAGAGGAGGCATAGGACATCTACAGCATTTTTTAAAAGCCTTATATCTCTCTTTAAAAAGTTGTATTTACAGTAAAATCAGCTATGAAGTCTTTAGTGAAAATATTTTCAAAATCTAGGTAAGTGCACACGGAGCTTTGGCTTGAAATGACAAGGCTGAGAATTGAGAATCAAGGTCATGCTTCCTGGAAACCTGCTTACTGCCTTTATCTCATTTGGCCCTGGAATAAAACAAGATAGGGGAGCAGCATCCTTAAGGGTCATTTATTATATTTTAGTTCGTAATTTAAAACAGGTTTAAGTGGGCTTTACACATCATGGGTAAGGCCAGCAAGTTAGGATTTTCAGTTCCAGCAGACAGTTGCTGGAAGTAGGCAGTATTTATTATTTTGGTTATGATTGAAATTCTGCTCATATTAACATGTTTACATTTCAGAGCAGAGTATGGTCTGGTCACGTGCTGCCTGCACACTGGATACAACGTGAAGTGAAAAGGGAGCCTTTTGCATGAAAGGACGCGAAACGTTAGGTGCCGTGAATGTTAGGTTCCACCCAGACATTTTCTGGCATCTGGTTGGGGGGGATTTATTTCGACCTGCAGGAATGGGAGGAGCAGCTCCTCACTCAGGTTGGCTGGCTGTGTTTTACTTCTCAAAAGTATCTTCAGACAAAAAGTGTAAGATTGGGGTTGTATTGTAGGAATTTGAACTATTTTGAGATAGATTCCACTGTCCCTATCCTGCTTTACTTGTCAGTGTGCAGATTTTACTGCATTTATTTATAACATACTAGCTACTCATTTGCATTTCTGGTTTCAGCTACACTGGAATTACATTTTTTTCCATTAGGTTCATTTTTGCAGTGTACAGCAAATACCCAGCTGTTGTGATTGTCACCCAGTGACATGAAGCATACCCTGCCACGTCTGGGCTGTATGGTGTGACACATTTCCTGTCATTGTTCCTTAGGTTTTGTAACTGTCCTCTGTCAGTGGGTGGTTGCTCAAAGAAAGTGTAGATTGTCTTGCTGGGAAAGTCATTTGTGTCTGTACCTGCTCTTCAGAAGAGCTCTGATCTTTCTTGAGATGATCGGGAGTCTGGAGGAGAGAATGCTATTTAAATTGCTTTATCGTTTCATATAGGCAGATTTTCCTTTATGCGTGTGTGTGTGAGAGGTTTTGGGAGGGGTTGGCTGGATTTTGTATAGTTTTCTGGTGTGTTTCTTAAAGCATAAATAGCAGCACTGTTCTGACACAAATTCTGGCTCACTTAAGTCTATAAGAAGTGGGATGTTACCGTGGAGCACTTGACAGCACCACAGCTGCCTGAATTTGCTATTGCCATGCTTAAAATAGGCAAGTTCTGTGTCTGCTGGACTCAGAGTGGGCTGGGCCAGGGACTGAGGAAACAATACAAAGTACTTTGAGCAAAGAGATTTTGGTGATGGGAGGGAAATAGGTTGGGTGGTAAAGCTGTTGTCTTTATGGTCTTTCAGCTCTCTTTCCTTGCTGGGGCACATAGAGGAGGAATTTCCTCTTTGGTATCCAGGGTTCTGTGGATGGGGTGGGTATTTAAATGGGATCTTCCAAAAATCCATTAAAAGGAAAGAATGCTCCCTGTCATTACTCAATTGTAATGCTGAGAAACAGCACTTGGGGAAGTTATTCTTGGCTGAACATGACCACTTCAATGAAAAAGATCTTTTTATGGCTTTCTACACCAGGTTGTGTCCAGTTTATTTCATGAACGTTCCCCATATGTAGTCACTGTGGTGTGTGCTGACTTTTCAAGAGAATGTTTGTTGGTTAGGTTTTAGACTGAGCTAACCTGCTGCTTTGTTTGATTCTAGATCTCATGAACTGCGATCAAAGATTCTTTCGTTGCAGTTGCTTCTGTCCATCCTGCAAAATGCAGGACCTGTCTTCAGGACAAACGAAATGTTCATTAATGCTATTAAGCAGTACCTCTGCGTTGCACTGTCAAAAAATGGAGTCTCATCGGTTCCAGAAGTTTTTGAACTTTCACTTTCCATATTTCTAACCCTCCTCTCAAACTTTAAGACTCATCTAAAGATGCAGATAGAGGTATGTTACGCAAATTTCTGTTTGGGTCAGGGGCTGCTAAGTGACTGTTTGTATTTATCTGTGTGCAGCTTAGTCTTGCTGAGATAAATTTCTTTTCCTTTCTAAATCTCAGCTTGTGCCAAGACTTTTGGCTGCTTGAACAGATTCCGTTATCTAGGGAAATCCCAGCTGCTTGGTTATTGTAGCCACTTCCCTTGGTATATCAGAGCCTACATCATTATATGTCCTGAGTTAGATGTTGTTTCTTAAGGTCTCAAGAGATGTATGTGTGATTTAATTCCTAGGGGAATAAGCAGACCTAAGTCCATATCCTTACCAATAAGAGTTATCAGAGTAATGACAGGCACGGTGCATTTTCTCTCTGGATGGATGTATTCCAAGTTGTAGCAAAAAGCATGGTGTACGGAGAGACTCTGTTCTTGTACCTTGTGTGACACAGGCTCCCAACAGCTTCTTGAAATGATTCTGTCCATCTGAATCATGTCAATCCCATGTTAAAGATCTTAATTCCATGGTGAACAAGGTGGCATTGTGTGCAGTGTATTTCTGATGTGCTTTGGTGATTGACTGAAGGTGCCTGGAAAATATGATGCATTTTGAAGACTCTGAGGACAAACTGTGTGTGCTCCACACAATTGTAGTACATGTGCAGTGCTCACCACATCACACAGATGGGATCAAGCTGCTTTTCAGTCATGCAGCCCCCTTCCCAGAAAGTGTTGGACTCTTAGGTCCTTCTCTGAGCTTCCCGGTCAGTGTGTGGTTGGTGAATGCATTGCAGTGCAGCTTCGCTGACAGAAATTTGATGAGTTTTCGTCACTGCCATCCTTTCCCCAAATTCCAAACAGCAAGTGAAGACATAGCCAATTAAGAGAGGGTATAGGATACCCTACACTATAAATCAGAACCACTACCACATAGCAGAGCTGCATTGCCTCCTCACCACTGTGAAAGCCAGAAGCTTGATGCTGGCAAAGTATTGGTTTTTTACAAAGGACAGGGAGCAGCACTAGAGATGTTCATTTTCCTGGTTGTGAGCAAAGAATTCCTCTTCTTTCAGCTACTGATACTAAAGGGTATGCAGAAAATGTGGGTAGACAAGTAGATAACTTCACATTCATATTGTGTCTTGGAGCTGTAAGGAGGGCCATATGGTACGATTTATAATACACATTTATATATGTCTCTTAGGTTTAAGGCTGTGTTCTTCATTTCTGTAAGACCTTTTTTAGTGTATTTTAAAACAATAGCTTCAAATTATGTTTGAAGAAAGTGTCCCTTCCTTTGTGCTTTGACTTAGTGTCATCTAACACTACCTTCTCACAGTTGAAGTAGTTAGAGTTGTACTTAATTGTATCATAACTGTTTTACTAAATGGGTCAATGAATATATTTGCAGCAAATAAAATCCTGGATGTCAGGGGATTTGGGGTGTTGTGTAGCGATAAGTACCGTTATCACCCTTTCATAGAGGTGAATGAGCCATCTTGAAACTCCTCAGTCGTCTAGTTTGTGCTTTTCTGGTTTGTTTTTCCAGTATGATAGGACTAGAGTCTCAACTCTGTGACACGAATTGCAGTAACAACAGTGATAGATAATGTTTTTAAATATCTGAAATGTAAACAATCAGCACATTTCTGAGAAGCTCTTGCTTCCAAGATACGCTGGTCTGGAGGTGACACCAGCGACAAGAAGTAAGCTCTGTCTCAGAAGCTTGGAGTTGTACAATGTTTTTACAGTGTACAGACCTTCCAGCCTTTCTCTTCTAGCTCAGATTTAATTTTTACACTTCAAACTTTTTCTGGTTCACCAGTGACTTCTTTCTTTATATCATCTGCCAGAATAAAAATGTATTCCTTATTCCAGAGGGTGTAGAACACTATTGTCTGTCAGTAGAAAATCAGAGAACAGTAAATATGTAGCTAAGGATTGCTCGTAGCATGACCTACATTAAAATTTGATGTCTGCCTCCGTTTGGATTAAGTAAAGCTTGGGCTAAAATCAGTCTCGCACTCTTGAGTATATTTGAGCACTTGGAAGTCTTTAATCTGTTATGTGTTGAACTCCTTATGTTTCGCAGGGATGCTTTCCTTATCCACACCCATAACCAGGATTGTACTCTGTGCTCTTTTGCTCTGAACAGACTGATAAAATGGAAATATCGTTAGCGCATGCTTGAGGGGATCACTTACCATCAAAATCACCTAAAGAGTAGTGCTCCTGGCTTTCCCCAAAAATGTGACTGAAACCAAAATTAGCCTTGTGTGCTTATCTCTACCTGGCTAATAGCATACAAATCTCAGACCATTCTGTAATATAAAGGAGTTAATAAGAATACAAGGGAAACAATATTTTATATAAAAAAACTAGGGAAGTTGTATCTGGATCTTTGCGCGCTGTTACCAGACAAGAGGTACATGATGGGTTGAGGCTATTGGCAGCGTTGTGATGGTGGATTTGGTAGCCACAAGTGGCAGTGAAGAGGGGAGGTCTCCACAGTGCAGAACGCTGATGTGGTGTTATGGAGCAGCTGACATGTTGGATTCCTGTGCTTTTATAGCAGTTTCTGCTGCTTAGGGAAGAATGGAGCTAAGCAGCTCAGCTGAAATATCCCTTACTGATGGATCTGGTGAGGAACTAATTGAGGGGGGATAGGTGGTCTCTTCCAAATAAAAGAATCTGTGCATAAGTTATACAACTTTTCTTCTTTACTCCTTTTTTAAAGTTTTATCCTGTACCTCTAAAGTGCTGCTTTCATGATTATGTCAGAACATTGACCATCAAAGCTAGTGACTGTGTTTGTAATAGATTTCCTTTTTTTTCTTCCTCTTCCTGAAATGTTTGTTAGGTTTTCTTCAAAGAAATCTTCCTATATATCTTGGAAACTTCTACTAGCTCGTTTGATCACAAATGGATGGTTATACAGACACTGACAAGGATATGTGCAGGTATTAAGGACCTTTTCATTTTAATTCTTACAGTTTTGTTCTTTAGCATAAAAATGGAATTGCCTTTCATGGAACGGTCTAGTTTTTATTCAAAGTTTGATAATGTCACTTTGTTTATAGATGCGCAGAGTGTGGTGGACATCTACGTGAACTATGACTGTGATTTAAATGCAGCAAATATATTTGAAAGGCTGGTTAATGACCTGTCAAAGATTGCTCAAGGGAGGGGCAGCCAAGAACTTGGCATGTCCAATGTTCAGGTAAAAATTCCACTAAGCTTTATGAAGCTTCATGTTTCTTAGCACAATAGGTTAAGGTTAAACTCTCTATTCTACTGATGTATTGCTTTTGAAATCTTTTCTAGGAATTAAGTTTGAGGAAAAAAGGACTGGAATGCCTAGTATCAATCTTGAAGTGCATGGTGGAGTGGAGTAAGGATCAATACGTAAATCCCAATTCTCAGACAACACTTGGTAAGGCACCAGATCTGTGCAGGACTTTAGTGCAGTTTTCCAGTATTTTGATACTGTTAAATGTCCAGATTGGTGAAACATCTTCACTGTAGACATAATAAACTTGATTTTTTTTTTCCTTTGGTAGCAGTATAGGATAAGTGTCATTTGAACAATTGTCTGAGTTGCTTTATCTCAATTGTATGAATTCCTAGACACTGGCTGAATAAAGAACTAGGTCCTGTTCTTTTCTGAATTTCTAATTTTAAAAGAATCACCAAACTTACTTTGAAGCTCCCTTACTTTCATCTAACTTCATAGTGACTAGATTACTACTGGAGCAAGCTCAAGGGAGAACATTTTTTTAATTTGTTTATATGTAGCCATAGAACTTACAAGCTATAGAGCTATAGAGTGTTACAAGCACATAAGTAAAGAAAACATTGTTCTAATCTTGTTTCTGTGTGACTTGAGATGAGAAGCACAGGGGTTATGCCAGAATTTTCAGATGAGCACTAAGAGTTGGTATGTGCAGTAGTAATCTTTTTCAGGGTGGTTAGCATGGCTTTAGGAACTGAGAGCACCAACTCCTTGGCATGTCTCATGAACCCTAGTGAGTCTTAAGAACCTTGGTGAGGATTTGAGGAGTTATTGTGATTGTAATTTCACCGTATTTATTTTGTGTGTCTGTAACCCTTACCAATTCACAGGCCAAGAAAAGCCCGCAGAGCAGGACAGCAATGAAACGAAACACCCCGAGACAATTAACAGATATGGAAGCTTAAATTCATTGGATTCTACTGCTTCATCAGGAATTGGCAGTTACAGCACGCAGATGTCTGGCACTGACAATCCAGAGCAGTTTGAGGTCCTAAAGCAACAAAAGGAAATAATAGAACAAGGAATTGACTTGTGAGTGCCCTTTTACCACCCATAGGAGGGTGGATTCTTTTGGAGCTATGAAGATTCCTGGGTTTTTCTTCCTTCTCCTCATAGATACTCATCTTGTGTTAGGAAAAAAGCTGTGGATGTAACAGCACTTGCTCTGGTGAACGGTGCTGAATGGTGTCCCCTTTGGTGCCTGTCAACAGTGTTTTGTGTTAACCTAATTCCTCACAGCTAGAAGATGAGTACTCTGAATGTTTGTTCTTTTTTCTCCAGACCTGCTTGTCTAAAAATTAGATTTTTTTTTTTTTAATTTGGATACCAAGAACACTGAACTCAAGATCAGTTGAATACAACCCATTTGAGTGTGCATGTGACTGATAAAAGTGTCTAAATGCTTAAGCTGATGCTGCCTTCTCATGGTAGTTATTAGAACCAGAGGACAGTATAATGTCTAGTGCAGTCTGACGTGACTCTTGTGTGATGTCAGCCTTGTCAGTGAGATCACTACATAAAATAATTTTTTTTCTGTAATGTGGTTTGCAGACCCTGAACAAACATCTCTCTCCTTTAGGGTTCCTGTTTCTTTTGATTACTTGGTTCTGTGCCTTGTGCTTTTTATTTGTGTGCTTCTTGGTTGCTTCATTAAAGCAGAAAGCAACAGAGCATAATTATTCCTTTCGAAGCCAAGACTTTGCTATTTCTGTGGAATGATTTTTTATGTTCATGAGTGTTGTTCAGAGTAAATGATAGTGTATAGCTCTCTTTACCTAGAGCTGCTTGGATTCCATGCTAGCAGTTATGTAACAAAGAGGAAGAGGCTATTTACAGGAGAAAATGAAGTCCATAAAATAGTCCGGTGATAAAGCGAGTAATCTTAGAAGTCCATTCCTATATAATGCACAGTTTGCAAAACAGAAAAATATTCAATGTGTAGATTTTCAATACTCATCCAAAATGGTTGAATCTTTTAACTTAACTCTGCACATACCCTTACCAGCTTAAAGAGTTAACTCTTGTTCCATCTTGATCTTGATTGTACAGGTTCAATAAGAAACCAAAGAGGGGGATTCAGTACTTGCAGGAACAAGGAATGCTTGGCACTACCCCTGAAGATATTGCTCAGTTCTTGCATCAAGAAGAAAGATTAGATTCAGTAAGAAAACTGTTTTCCTGGTGGTTCTCTTTCTTGCTCATGCTGTTATGTGGCTGTACTCATTGTAAAGCAGTACGATGTTTTAAACTGTGTAGCATGATTGTACAGTGAAGAAAAGGAAACTTCTTTGTTCTAAAATGTATAAGCTCAGGGGATTTGAAGTATGTCATGGAGTTGTCCCCTACATCGTATGTATCCTGCAGTTCTACAAAGTATGAAGGAAAAGACTGACCTATCTGAGCTGACTCAGCAGTCATACTTAGTTGCTAGTACAGCTAGAAGCAGCTCCCTAAATTATACGTACTTTAGGGACTGCCAGAAGTAACTGTCCTTCAAAGCCAGATAAAAAATAATGTGCTATATCATCACAGAAAGCGGATTTTATTGCCTCTCAAATGGAAGTTATTTACTCTAGGTTAGTTGTTAGATTTTTTTTTTTTTAAACAGCGAGCTGCTGTTGCTGGACTTGGAAGAGCCTTGCAATACCTCTTTTAGGAAAGTGGGAATGTATCACGTTGGCAAAGCCATAAGGAACAGCTTTCTGAAAGGACAGTCTGCACCGTTGTGTTTTTCTTTTTTTAGGGAAAGGCTTGCAGCTGTGACTGAAGTAACAGATTTCAGTGTTGGAACTTGTAGTCATCCAACAAAACAAATTTTTAACCCCAGTTTTCATCTAGGGGCATCTTTGTCTGAGTGCACGGTACTTTTCACTGTACTGTGTTGTCATCATGGATGTATCTGAGTATCAACTGTTTATATTTGAGCATCACGTACGTCTGTTTGAGACCTGTACTCAGTGGGAATAAAACTAAGTTTAGTAAACTTTCCATTTCTGTTTCCTAACTACAAAAATAATTACAGCAGAGAACAAACAGCCATTATCAATATTAATCATTGGAAACTAGGCAGATAGGAGCATGGTCAAAATGCTTTGGATATTGTAGGAGCAGGAATATGTCTTAGTTACTGCATAGAGCCTCTCTTTTTGTGAGGCACATGGGCAGTATGACTCTGTTGTTCTTATTTACTGTTTTTTCCCAGGGTAAATGCACTAGTTTGTGTTTTCAATTCTTGTTTTAGACTCAGGTTGGGGAGTTCCTGGGAGACAATGACAAATTCAACAAAGAAGTCATGTATGCGTATGTAGACCAACACGACTTTTCAGGGAAGGATTTTGTTTCAGCTCTGCGCATGTTCCTGGAGGGATTTCGTCTTCCAGGAGAAGCTCAAAAGATTGATCGTCTGATGGAGAAATTTGCTGCTAGATATTTAGAATGTAACCAAGGGTAAGCCAGGCTTTGTCTGCAGAATTTCAGAAAGCTTAGTAAGTGAAAAAACCCTAACGTGGTCAATTTGTTGTTCTTTTCCTTTCCTCCTTCAGGCAAACTCTTTTTGCAAGTGCAGATACTGCGTATGTTTTAGCTTACTCAATTATCATGTTGACAACAGATCTTCACAGTCCACAGGTACGTTGCTAGAAATAAATTTGGAGCATTGGACTAGATGGTCTTTCGAGGTCACTTCCAATCCCTAATGTTCTGTGATTCTGTGATATTTGTGTAATGCACAGATATCTGACTTCCAGGCTTTGTGACAGTGTGTTCATAAAACCTTGATATTCAATGTAACACCAGTATCTGTGTAAGAAATATGGTAGCTTAAGTTTGTAACAGTTGTGTTTCATGGAGGGTGAAGTTTTTGTTTTGGTTAGACCATTCTGTATCCTTTCCTTACGCTGAATAGAAATTGTGCAGCCTTGCTTTTAGATTGCAGCATGCACAGTAATGATCTAACCTACCATCAGAGACAAAACTTGATTTCCACACAACTCTGCTCCTGGTTTCAGACTATTGAACAAAGTAATGTGGTTTTAGTTTGATGACTATGGCTCAGCAGCTAACCTGGTGAAGGGCCTGGAGAATGAATCTTATGAGGAAAGACTGAAAGAGTTGGGGCTCTTTAGTTCGAAGAAGAGGAGGCTGTGAGGAGACCTCATCACTCTCTACAACTGCCTGAAAGGATGTTGTGGAGAGGTTGGTGCAGGTCTCTTCTCACAAGCAATTAGTCATAGAACAAGAGGGAGTTGCTTCAAGGTACAACAGGGTAGGTTTAGACTGGAATAGGCTTCCCAGGGAGGTGGTTGAGTCGGCATCCCTGGATGTTTGAAAATCATTTGGATGAGATGTTGAGGGATACGGTTTAGGGGTGAACTTGTAAGGTAGGATAGATGATTTGACTCGATGATCCCAGGGGTCTTTTCCAACTAGAGTGATTCTGTGATGCTGTCACTTCCACCTAATACTAGAAGTTGCAGTCATGAGCCATCATCATTTATTTAAGCAGTCTGGAAGGGGTACTGAACTCATGAAATTATGGAGTTCTGTTTAAAACAGATAACTCTGTATGTCAAAATAAACTACATCCTTCTTAATGTCTGTATAATTGATCTGTGGAGCCTACTGAATGTTCGAGTGTTGTAATGTCTTCATGGCCCTCCCTTCTTTTGTAGATCTGACCTTGCATGTGTTGGATGCTTGTCTTCTGAGTCAGCAGGTCGTCTCTGATGGTAACTTGACACCTGCCTGGCTGTTTCAGAGGAGCATTGTAACTGCTGTAATAATAGCTTCTTTCTTGGTTTCAGGTGAAGAATAAAATGACAAAAGAACAATATATTAAAATGAATAGAGGTATCAATGACAGTAAAGATCTCCCTGAAGAATACTTGTCTGCCATCTATAATGAAATAGCTGGAAAGAAGATTTCAATGAAAGAAACAAAAGAATTAACAATACCCACGAAATCCAGTAAACAGAGTGAGTAGTTGCACTGTCAGTTTCAGGAGCACGGTGCTTAAATTTGTCATTAAAGTTATTCCTGAGGATACCTCTGCTAAACATGCACAAATGAGAGGAAAAAAATGTGCTTACAGGTGTTGCTAGTGAAAAGCAGCGAAGGCTCCTGTATAATTTGGAAATGGAACAAATGGCTAAAACAGCGAAAGCTCTGATGGAGGCGGTGAGCCATGTTCAAGCACCTTTCACTAGTGCAACACACTTGGAGCACGTGAGACCCATGTTTAAGGTGAGATACATGGTTAGACATTTACCTCAGATATCCCATTTCTTAATACAAACCCCTGCTGACAGGTGTTTTTTTGGAAATACTGACGTTAAAGATGTGAGTTCTGGGTGCAATTGACTCTTCAGCAAGATGTTGAAGATATAACACTGCCCTCAAGTACCTGCAGTTGCTAATGTGTCTTTTATTTTGCAGTTGGCATGGACCCCGTTCCTCGCTGCCTTCAGCGTGGGTCTGCAGGACTGTGATGACACGGAAGTTGCCTCTCTCTGTCTGGAGGGCATACGATGTGCAATCCGGATCGCTTGCATATTCAACATCCAGGTGAAAAAAAAAAAAAGACACTATTTTGTTTTATGTGAAGGTGATACTTAAAAGCCTAATTATTGCTCTTCACCCGTTTGTAGCTGGAGAGAGACGCCTACGTCCAAGCGCTAGCAAGATTTACGCTGCTGACAGTGAGTTCTGGTATTACTGAAATGAAGCAGAAGAATATTGACACAATTAAGACTCTGATCACGGTGGCTCATACAGATGGAAACTATTTAGGAAATTCCTGGCATGAAGTAAGGAGTCATTTGTACTTCATCTGTAAGGAAGTGTGAGAACTGGTCCTGATCAAAGTGGTGTGATTGTGCCTAAGTGCAGAGGGGTTGAGATAAGTCCCAGAGCTGTGCTGAGCTGTGCTGTTATGTGTGCATTAGGTAGAATTGTGCATTGTGCAGCCAGTTAAAGTGGCAAAACATGTCCAAGTGAGATAAAGTGAAGACTATTCCAGTAGTATTTAAAGTAATACTCAGTTTAGGCAGAAGAACAGAAATAATTGACCTCTATTGTTTAGAATTCTTCTAACGATTTGTATTTCTGTATTTTTTACTGTTCCAAACTGTTCACTGTTGATAAACAACTTCTGTTTTCTCTGGACTAGATACTGAAATGCATCAGTCAACTTGAACTGGCACAGCTGATAGGAACTGGAGTAAAACCTCGCTACATCTCAGGAACAGTGCGTGGCAGGGAAGGTTCTTTCACTGGAACAAAAGATCAGGCACCCGATGAATTTGTGGGGCTGGGACTGGGTGAGTAATGCAGATACAGAGTACTTCACTGACCTGGCTTTGTTCAGGCATTTTACAGTTTGTCCTTAGTGTTCGTTGTTGTTGAGACCATGAAGTAGTCCTTCTAAACTGCTTAGGCTTTGAATAGACCCATTCCCATTTCTGCAATATATGTTTTGCTCTGTTTCCAAATGATGCTCAGTGTCTCCTGCCTTTTAAATGGCTCACAGCCAAGCAAAGCCTTGTGTTCACTCAGTTTGCAGTGTAACTTTCTTGTTTTGTTTTGAGGAGAAATGTTGATTTTCCTGGTTTCTCTGTTTTTAACCCTTAATTAGTCCTGGTTGTCTGGCTTTGTGTTCTCCTCAGACAGGTTTATTTTATTCTGCAGTTAGTCCTTTCCACTGTGCTCTCTCTCCTTTGGCCACACTGTGTACTCAAGTGCCTTTGGCGTGCCAAGAGCTGCTGAAGAGAAACCTTATGCCTGGAAATTACTGTGTCTGCCAGCAGCTCATATACTGAGCTTCTTCCTGCCCTGCTAATCTGCCTTCTCCAGGCTAGTGTTCCCTGATGGCCTGCCCAGCTGTGCTCTTTCCAAGTGCTGGCAGCTTCTCTCTACGCTGAAGTGACTGTCCTTGAAAAATGTGAAGTCCTGATAGCTCAAAAATGCGAGCTGTAGCCAGGTATCTCTAAATCATACTTGCTAGTCAGCAGTGTAGATTGAGCTCATAAAGAGGATTTTCCCCTTGGTAACTAAATTTCTAAGGAAAGCAGTCTGTGCTGAAACACACAAAAGACTTCGGAGTTTCTGGAACAGTTGTTAGAACACACAAATGGAAACTTACCCTTTTTTAATAATAGTCACTTCATTCTTAGGAAAACGCTGAACTCAAAGGAAATTTAGTTTTCAGGCACTTGGGGCTTCAGATTTTTCAGTCTTATTCACAATTCCCATGTTGTAGATATTTCTGTGGTCACTCTGAAGTATCCCTTGAACTCTGGTTTTGGAGCAACCTTCCACAGCAAGAGTCAAGGGCAGTCTTTTGGGAGGCACTTGGAAACATGAGAACTCTTCATGTCTGCAGGGCTCTGAGAACTGAACTGCTGGCCTTCTTCCAGCCTTCTGTTCTCCCCTTTCTGATAAGGAAAAAAACCCCACTAAAAGAATAAGTCCCCTAAAACCCCAAACTACGTACAGAGTCCATTGAATTACCCAGAAGTTTTGCAAGATTCCTGTTCTTTTTTTGGTGGGAGGTAGAGGGGTCTTAGAGACTCCCAGAAATTTCCAGAACACACACACTATGAAGTCAGCATTTTCTTACCATGAGCTTTCCCAAGTTTGTGTTACAGTTTCGAGCCTCCAAAATAAGTAGTGCCATTTTTTATTTATGGGTTTTTCTTCCTTTGGGTAGGTGATAACTTTGCTTTGCCTGAGGTGGAGCTCTAAGATGAAATTTTGGTGGTAGTTCTTCTCTTTGAATGATGAAAGGAAAACTTAGAGTGGGTTTGCTCCCTTGCTGCTACTAAGTGTGAGTAGTTCTCCTCTGTGCACTGTGCTCCATCATACATTGTATGTTACTAGCAGCAAATTTACCAAAGAGCCATTGAGAGATGGAGAGAAAAAGGTGATTCTTGAATTTTTAGAGGTTTTGTTTGATTCATATGATTGTTCCAAATGTGGACAGTTTTCTATGATAGTCTGTGCATGGGTGGAGATTCTTGAGAATTAGGGCTCAGACCATCATGCAGCTCTTCACTGGGGTGCCCAGCCCACGCAGAGGAAGTTATGGAGTTACCTTTGCTTTTTGTGAATTACAAATACATGTGATTGTACTGCTAGGGACACAACTTGCCTTCCTCCTTCTTCCCACCCTTTCAGTGTCATCTCTTACCATTTTTCAAATCTCTTTTACTGTAGTTGGTGGAAATGTGGACTGGAAGCAGATAGCAAGTATTCAGGAATCCATTGGTGAAACCAGCTCCCAGAGCGTTGTGGTTGCTGTAGACAGGTATTGTACTCAGTTTGCTATTGTCATGCCAAGCTTTTGAAGCAATGGTCGAACACCCTGTGCTAACAACAGGACCTTATTTGTTTACCCCTGTTTGGAAAAGCTACATAAGTACTGCCATATTAAAGTACCTTCTGGTTCTTCTGCTGGTTTCTTTATTTGGTTATGGAGCAGAAGTATTTTAGCAAGAAGGAACAGAACAAAGATTAAACAAGAAGCCTTTTTACTGATAGAAATTGCTACAGGAGAGAGTTGCAGAATGAAGACTGGCTGAGTCCAGTGAATCTTGATTTGCTATGTATAGTACCATATAGCAGATCTTGTTCTGCCTTGGTGCAGAGAGCATTACTGACAGACCCTTCTTCTCCTAAATGTAATTACTGACTGCCTGCTTTCCTCTAGCTTAGGTAGATGTTGTCTGAAGTGACTATTATTCCAGTCTTCCTGTCTGTGGATGGTATTTATCATAACTGGATAACTGGTCAGACAGAGTACACGTTGTAAACAGTCCCTGCTTGTCCGGAAGTGCTGATCGCACTGGAGTGTTAATGGGTGTTGTACTCTCAGCACATAAACCAGAAAACATCATTTTCCTAATGGCCGTGGAACACAGTCACACAGAGTTGTTCTGCAGGCTTAGACAGGTTTGTGTGATCAAAAACAGCCAGCAGGAGCAATGTCGTTTCAACACAAGTTGCCTTCCAGTTAAATCACATCAGGCTAACTGGAGGCTTTGTGTCAAACATGTAATAGCTCATTAGATTTGCTCTGTTCCTCTTTAATTCATAACTGTCTTTTCATGGGAAATAGGAACCTGTGGAAATAGGCATCTGTGGGAGTTATTTTTAAATATGAAAAGTAGTGGAAATATTTTCTGTTTTCAAGGCTCAGTTGTTTTTTAATAAATAAAAGTAGTCGGGGGGGGTCTATGCTATGAAATACTGTTCACAAATCCTGACTACATGCCTCATAGATGTTTTCTAAAGAAATTGTAACACTGTCTTAAACTCCACTTTACAGAATATTTACCGGATCTACAAGGTTGGATGGAAATGCTATTGGTAGGTTTTATCTTTTGAGTTTTTCCCTCCTGTAAACTGCTAAGCAGTTTCCTGTTAAACCTTGGGAAAAGGTTTATGCTAAATTACATTAAAATCGGTGATCACTCAACAGTGGACTTCGTTCGCTGGCTTTGTGCTGTATCTATGGATGAGCTGCTGTCTGCTACCCACCCTCGAATGTTCAGTCTGCAGAAGATAGTGGAGATTTCGTACTACAACATGGGCCGGATAAGGCTGCAGTGGTCTAGAATCTGGGAAGTTATTGGAGATCACTTTAATAAGGTATCACTGTTAATGATTGTACTGCATACACCTTCAGTTATTGACGCCAATACATTCTATTGAGGTGCTTGTTGGAAAAGCAGGTGGGTTGTGGGACAGGCTGAGTGCCGTTAACTTTGCCGTACTGCGTTGTTCTCTGTTAGCAAACCAGAAGGCAGTGGGGTGGGATTCCAATGCAGGCTTACCTTTCTTAGTTGAAACTAAGAAAACTGCTTTGCTCCCAGGTTTTAAGGGGAAAGGAAACCAAAGCAGTCAGGTCTCAGTGAGATC
>JAOXOE010000343.1:31026665-31070470 GCA_028565055.1 Phoeniculus purpureus | reverse complement strand
AGCTCACACCCATTGCCCCTCATCCTATCACTAGATGACACTGAGCAGAGCCTGGCTCCATCCTCCTGACACCCACCTTTCAACTATTTATAGACATTAATGAGGTCACTCCTTAGTCTCCTCTCCTCCATGCTAAAGAGACCCAGCTCCCTCAGCCTTTCCTCATAAAGGAGGTGCTTAGATGCATCCAGGATGTATTTAGGGTATACTTAGACAAAGGCACTTTTAAAAAAAGAGAATTCACAGATTAAATCTATCTAGACCCTCAGTCTAAAGGAATCCACCAGCTTCGCTGTCTCACAGAAATAAGCAGGTGAAGAATGCAACTTTTCCCAAAGCTTCTGAGACTTGCAGCCATGAATACCAAAGCTCCCACTTCTATGCTGTATCCACCTTCAGCTGCTGCTGCTGCAAATTCACTCTCCCAGAGTCATTCATGGGCTTCTTAAAACCAACTCTGCATGTTCTGCGCAGAACTTTTAACAAGCACTCAACAGGGACAGGTACTGTGTGAGCCGCATACGTACCAATTTTTCCATTAAAATAATTGGAATCTAAAATATGTGAGCAATTCACACGAAAGCCAGTGGAACTTACTGATATCCCAGAAGGGAAATCACAGCTCTGGAAAGCAAATTTGAATAAGCGAAGCTAAAGTCTGCTTTTCTTGAGTACATTGCTAATAATTTGTAGGCACTCTAGTTTCATAAACTGTGTGGGACTGTATTGCACAGTGCACAGTAAAACAAGACCCAATTCCAATATCAGTAAAAATGTCATCCAGATGTCTGAAAGAGCCTTACATGGTCACAGCGCTGTAGGAAGTGTTCATTGCTGTATCCAGTCGAGGGTGAGCGGCCACCATTAATCATCTCGCTATCTCCGGGAAATAAACCTTTGTCATCTCTGCTTTGCACAACAGCCCCTCACTTGGCTTTTCTCTCTGCTGCAGAACGTAGTATTGAACAGTGCTCTGTGTGCATAACACTCAGGCAAAACCAAAGACAGGATCAGGTATGTTGGTCGTACGCTAGGCGTCTGCTCACAAGTCTTGTAAGCAGAACCTCAGAGTGTGCACAGGGCAGGGTCTGACAACAGGCTGGGGAGTTCATCATTCCCTGGTTTTACTCTTAAAACAGTGTTTGTCTGGAGATAAGGAGACTTTTCCTGCAGTTTGACCCTCCATGCCAACAGAATGTCAAATAAAGAACGTTGCTCCTGTCCCCTGCCCACCTAGCTCACATGTTTGTGCTACTGGTGTTATTTTTCATGCAGAACACAACCTCCAGTGCATCCTGTACTCTCAATTCTGTTTACAACAATAAGCAAATTTGGTTGCAAGATGAGAACCAATAATTACAACTACATATTAAATTGTATGAAAACCCTCTCTGAATACCCTGCTGCAGGCAAAGCTCCCTGCAGAACTTCATAGCATTTTCACTGGTCTCAGATTTGCAGGAACAGACCCACAGTCAGCAAACCTCTGGAGGCAAGGAAGTCTGATCCTAATTTATTTATTTTTTTCAGAGAACTTTTATTCTTATTTGAAGCCTTTGTTCGCTTGGGTGAGTACAAAGATGTGTGAGTACAAAGATGTGGTTCTGATGGTGTTACAGAAAACACTGCTGGACTTCACACCACAGTATATTGGAGCAGAACCAGACACTGGTTACAAGGAAAGCATCCACAGATGGCCTTTGGTGCACAGTCACTTACATGATAAAACTGTAGGCTGGAGATGGATTTTAAGTGTGACTGCTTTGGCCAATTTGTCTTTTTTTCCTCCCAAAGCACTGAAGGTGTTAACTTAGTTGAAATAGGTGAACAGATTAAAGCACCAAAGCTGGGCATTGCATTATCTAAGTATGGACTAGGACCCTGAAAGAAAGTCAAGCCTCAAGGATAGATGTGAGAAATGACTTTAGCAGATCTGATGAAAAGCTTCATTTACTCCACTGAACACCTACCAAGATTTCCACCAGATGCTACTCTACAGCTGCAGTACAGTGATGCAGCCAAACTCTGCTAAGCACCAGCTGCTGCCAAGGCTGCAGTTATGCTCCTGCTGTTCCAGATGTGCAGTCCTGCAAAAACAGCGCTTTCCCCTGCTTTTTCCATCACTAACTTTCAGCTTGTCAGTCTGTAACATGGCTGATGCAGAGCCTTAGGGTGTTCATTGGCACAGTGAAGGTGCAGGACCTGCTGGTTTTCAGTAGCTGCTCATATACCTGAGGACTCTCAGTCTCCTCATGCACCTAGAGACTGGAGACAGTTGCCCAAAACCAGTTAATTCCAGGTAGGACACCAAGGAGCACCATGGAATTCTGAGTGACGCACTCATCTCCAGACCCATGTCAGTGGAACAATCCCAAATGCGTGTTCCGGGTTCAGACTGAATAACAGGATCCTTGTTTTTAAAGGAACACCTTCCTAACAGTGCAAAGCTTCAGAAGAAATCAAAACTCGGCAAGCACATTATTTTTCCTTTCCTCTTTCCTCAGACCTATCAACTCTTCTCCATGAGCTGACATTTTCTGGCTACCTGACCAAAGGGGAGAATTGTTTATAATTATTAGCACACAACACCCACAAACAGTTGGGAAATGTGTATGAAACCATAGAAAGATTAATTACATTAAGCCTCTGGGAAATGATGGGGAAGTGAAGCAAAGCCAGTCTCCTACATGGTAAGGCGTCAGAGCAGACACTGCACTCAAAATGAGTTAGACTTTATGTCTCCTTTTTATGAGGAACCACCTCTCCAAATCCCATAAAAGCTCCACAGAGATCCAGTCAGTGAAAGGGTCCAGGAAAATATCTTTTACTTCTGATAAAGGAAAGTGGAAGATAAAACCTGCAGATTTTACCTTGTCAGACCAGAGCTACCCAGTTGCGAATAGTGAGACAGTGTCAGGGAACAGTTCAGGACAGGAATTACAGAGCACAGGGGACCCACACAGCGCCCTCTGAAATGTGAGCTTCCTGCA
Source organism: Phoeniculus purpureus (assembly GCA_028565055.1). Classification (NCBI taxonomy): domain Eukaryota; kingdom Metazoa; phylum Chordata; class Aves; order Bucerotiformes; family Phoeniculidae; genus Phoeniculus; species Phoeniculus purpureus. Next base: position 31,067,480 of record JAOXOE010000343.1, on the reverse strand, counting down.
TTGTTTTTCTTTAATCCAACACCAACTATCTCTACTAAAAAATCCACATGAGCTCTTATGTCTGGCAACAGCACCGGGGGTGGTCTTTGAGTTCGAAGGCATTCGCTTGCAGCACTTCAAATCGACTGCGGGCTGCAGTTACACCAGAGGAAAAGCAGCAAACGTGAGACCACAGGCATTCTCCTGGATGGTTTGTGAGAACCAGGAGGCCTGAGGAAAGGTTTCTGACGTTCAGGTGTACTTTCTGAAGGAAACAAGATAGAACATTTTATAGGTTTATTGCAGGTAATGGATCTACCAGATTTCATTTACCTTGTTAGAGCTGATGAAATACAGTCTTCAGGATGGAGCAGCTAATAGCTGGCCAATAAAGATGCTAAATAATCACGTTAAAACACAAACAGAACAAAAAAGGTCTTTATGGGGGAGAGAAACACAGGAGAATCAGTTTGGAAGCAGCCAATGGAAAACATGATTAGGGTGTATTTAGCAATCGATGGTCCCTCAGCTCCACTGGAAAACATTTATGCAGGAGAAAAAACCAAACTTCAAGCAAACAGGAGGAGTTTTTATATTAGTTGTTGTGTAAAGAACTTTGTGCTTATAAGAATAAATTAACGAGCTTAAGGTAATATTTTTTAAGTTATCAAATTTCACTCAGTGTATTTGTTTTTAAACTGCATGGCTATAAAACACCAGATGTTGCACAATGCGGTAACATCAGAAGACAACAGGAATATGTTGTCTGTGAGAAACAGGCAGAAACTTGCTTTTAGCTGCAGCATCTTACTCGTAAAATGAGGTTTTATTCAGCACAGGGACACCAAGCACTCATCACTGCATTCAAGACCTGTGTCCCTGTTGCCTGTGGGGTTCTGTTGGTTTAAGCTTAATCATTGCTCATGTGAAATAGGGAAGAGGGAGTTCAGAGCTGATGATGAAACAAGTAAGAATTGACTTACATTGTGGTAGGGACTAACGAAAGAAACCATTGCCTGTTGGGCAAGTGTGGCAGCCCAAGCAAAGACCCTCACTGCCTTGCTCCCACTTCGTCTGGGTGTATGGCCTGAGTCACTCCCCTCTATTTTGTAAATTTTAAATTAAGGCATATTTTCATTTGAGATGGAAAACCCAAAATTCTGATACAAACACAAGGTATCACCTCATATATTGTGCTGCTTCCTGCATAATATAAGCATCTGGCAGCTTTTCCAGAGCCACAACGCACGCCAGCTCCGTTTTCCATGAAAATTTACGTTAGCTCACTGGGCACAAAAAGAGTCTAAAAAAACATGAAGCTGGCAGTTTAATGGGTTTGCACAGCTCGAAACTGGTGGGGTATTAATTCACACAATGTACCGAGTGCAGTGCTGCTTGCACATATTTTGCACATCAGAGCTTTATATAGACTGAAATAATTGCGAATGGGAATTCATTCACTTTATTAATCTCCTAGGATACAACAAAAAGCTGGATTTTTTTAAAATCACCTAACAAAAATAAACAGCTCTGTAATCTGGGCTCTGATTTTAGCGTTTAATGAACACAGCATTGCTACTCCTTTCAGAAATCCCCTTCAGTCTATGAGTTTGCTAAATCCTGTCCTTCAGGCATCTCATAGCAGCTGTCCTCTCTTCTCCTAGGGTAAAACAGAGCAAGGCTGAGATTCAATACTGAGCACAGGTTTCACAATTTGTGCACTTGAGACAGAATAAGATGGTACAAACATTATATATGACTTCATACTGTATTTTGTCACTTCTCTGGGCCTTTCCAGTCAGTCTGAGCTACATCATATTTACTTACCAAAACCCCTGTAAAATTAAACAGAGCAACCAAATCCGTCCCTTGCCCCTCCATTTCACCTAGAGATGGGTACAAGTACATCAGAGGCTCCATCTGACAAAATCACTGGGTGCTACTACAGCAAATGCAGTGAAAACACTGCTTGGGGACATATCTTGGCAAGCAACAGTTCCCTGATGGAAAGAGCATTTGGCATCAGAAGCACTCTCACAGAAGCCTGAGTATATAATTTCTCAGTTGCATTTTTCAAAGGGCCTTCCCCTCTGGCTGGCTGTGCAGGTGCTGAGCTGAGATTACAGCTCCCTCAGAAAGACCTTCTCCTGCTCTGTGTCTTGTTCTCCTGGATCCCTTAGGATTTTCTTGGTTTGCTTGCTTGGTGTTAGCAGCTATCTTGATGTAAGCGTTGGAAATTGTGGTCAATAAAGAGGTGAGTGAGCAGGAGGTCATAAACAAGAGCTCTAAGAGACATCTACAGCTCTTCATTCCAGCCCAAGATAGCTCACTTTCCAGACAAAGCTGGTAATGTCCCGTTTCACTAAAAATCACACGTGTTTTCACACAGTCACACAAAGGTTTCTGAAATAGGAACAGCCCAAAACCTGTTAAGTCAAAGCAGCACACACCAAGCATGAATAGCATGATGTCATCCAGTGAGGCAGACTAAACAATGTCTTTTTTAGATAAAAAGTATAAAACCTCTAGAAACATTGACTGTATCAGGTATCTGATGAAAATTGCAGTAATAAATCTGAGATGTTTTAGTACCTGGATTCCCAGGACAATTACAGCAGGCTCCAGGCATTTGCTGTCTGCTGCTAGGCTGGACATATGTGCACCGTGGCAGTTCAGCTTTTGGAGTATGAAGTGTTCTCTTCCAAGTCTACAGCTGTGAATTGTCTAAACAGAATGAACATCACAAACTCACAAGTGGAGATTTTAGTATTTCAGTGACAAAGACAGAATATTTAAAGAAAATACATGCATTTGTTTTTCTTCATTTAGCAAACTACTCACAGAATCACAGAATCACTCTGGTTGGAAAAGACCTCTGGGATCATCAGGTCCAACCACCTACCCTACCTTACAAATTCACCCCTAAACCAGATCCCTCAACACCTCTTCCAAACAATCTTTAAATACATCCAGGGATGGCGACTCAACCACCTCCCTGGGAAGCCCATTCCAGTGCTTGATCCTACTTTCCATGAAAAAATTCTTCCTAATATCAAGTGTGTTCCAGATTGATGTTTAACACACAGTCAGTGCAGTAGATGTCTGACAACCAAGATATAAACAAACATAAGGGCACATCTGGAGAGATCAGTTGTAGGTTGTTACAACAGCTCATGTCACATGTGCTTGGTACCAGCACAGTGAGTGGGACCGACAAGACTGGCTGTGATTTGTCAGGGGCCCCTCTGTCATCTTCCCTGCCTTCTCCAAGCAGAAGAGCCAAACTCACCCCATCACATTCCACATGGACGGTCCAAGCCATAACTCAGTTACAACTACATAACTACATCTTGGACTTTGAGAACAGCGCAGCTGCTTTGCCGGTTTTTAATTTGGTAGGGCAGCCAAAGTACCACAGGATGGTTTTGATGGAGCTACAACAATGAAACGAGAACCAGCCAAAAGTGAACGCTGCTTCATTCGATGAAAAAGTAATTACCAGCCATATAGGTGAGATTTTCATAAGATCCAGCTCAAAGCATTAAGCCTTTTTTTTTCCACCTGGGTGAAAACCCAAGCCTTACCTTCTCATAAGAACTCTGCAGTTGGTTGTATAGCAGAGCTCACAAAAAGTAGCTGCTTTTATTTCTTGGTGGCATAAGGACCTTCCAAACCCTAGTGCGTTAGTTCTCTATGGAAAGAATGTTTTTCAAGCCATGCTTCTCCTTCAAGCTTACAGCTTTGTTGCTTCTTTCAGTAAAAGAACATTGCCACCTTGTTTTCTGATTTTTTTAAACCTTTTTTACCAATTGAATTGCTGGGGAAAAATGCAGACTGATTTGCGAACCTTATTAATTATGGGGAGTATTGGCTCGGGAAGTTCGCATGCTGGACAGATGGTATTAAACAAGGTGTTTTCTCCAGAGGTCACAAAATTCTCCACAGTGAATGAAACTTTAATTCATCTTCATTCACGTTGTGACCAGGTTTTCCCAACCTCACCCCACACCTCTGCACAAATATTTGTATTATCTAGCCATAAACTGACTTTTAAATTAAACAAACTCCATCTCACAAATAAATCAAATCTCACTGATAACAGATTGAGCCCAAATAAGTCAAAAGCACTTGGATCAACAAGATAAGCTATTTGAAGGGTCATGTTTTGTGTTTTAAATTTACCAGAAAGACTTTCAACCTTCTGTTTAAAAAAGAGTTCTTAGGCATGCCAGCAACCACCACACCTCCCACTGGACTGTGAACACTTCTTAGTGTCCTTTTGGGATATCAATCACAGGGCCCATAAACTGTCAGTGAAGGAAAGTCTTGCAGGGATGAGACATCTGGTTCTTTGGCAGCCCATACAAACGTTATATTGCCAGCTTTAAATGGGGCCTCCGACTTTATCACATGCTTTAACTGGCACAGAGCTGTCTGCTCTGCCATGTGTTCTGCCTGAGGTGGCTTTAACCTTTAATCACAGAATCACAGAACATTAGGATTGGAAGGGACCTCGAAAGATCATCTAGTCCAATGCCCCTACCAGAGCAAGATCACCTAGACCAAGCCACACAGGAACATATCCAGGCAGGTTATAAATGTCTCCAGAGAAGGAGACTCCACAACCCCCCTGGGCAGCCTGTTCCAGTGCTGTGTCACACTCACCGTGAAGAAGTTCCTTCTCATATTTACGTGGAACCTCCTATGTTCCAGCTTACATCCATTGCCCCTTGTCCTATCATTAGATGACATTGAGAAGAGCCTGGCTCCATCCTCTTGACACCCACCTTTCACATACTTATAAACACCTCTCAGTCTCCTTATCTCCAAGCTAAAGAGACCCAGCTCCCTCAGCCTTTCCTCATCAGGGAGGTGTTCTACTCCCTTCATCATCTTTGTTGCTCAGCAGGTCTGCGTCCTTCTTGAATTGAGGGACCCAGAACTGGCCCAGAACTGCTCAGGCTTATTCCTCACTCTACTGTCTGAAAAGTATCTTCACACAGGTAAAACCTCACACTGAGCCCTGGTACTTGGTGGTTACAACTCTGCTCTCCTGTGCATCTAAACATGCATTTCTAAGGATTGGAACAAACGTACAGTGCTACCAGAATTATGACTGAATATTCCTGTGCATCACCCAAAGTTCCACCTTTGCAGACATTCAAACGCACCAGTTGATCTGTTGACTGGTCAGAAACCTCGATTGCTTACTTCACTGATCCTGAAGTCTGTATAATAGATCCTAGCTTGGACTCTAGATCAGAAATCTGTAACTAGATGAATTTAGCTGGAGGAGTTGTCAGTTGTGAAAATGAGTCGAAGATCCAACTGGTTGTCTCATGCTGTAAATGGTGTCACTTAAGTTTGTCTTTATTTAAGGTAAGCTGTAAACAAATCCCCTTATCATATTGATCCTCTTCTGCTCAGATGATGAAAAAGTTTCTAGTAATCCAGAGTAACATGGAAAATTTCCTGTGTGACTTGGTGGCAAGGGGATTGGACTAGGTGACCTTTTGAGGTCCCTTCCAATCCGTAATGATTCTATGATTCTATGACAATGAGCAGGACTCTGTATACTGCAACCCAGCAGACAAATAGCCTGATGCTTTTGCTTTCCTACACCAGATTATGTAACTTATAGTCTACACAAGCTGTATGCAATCAAACTGATTTTAAAACCATTTAAAAGTGTCACTTATTGATACCAAAGGGAGTGTAAATAAAAGGGCTTCTGCTTCTTCCCTTGCTTTCATTGTGAACAGCAGCTGCTCTGCTCCTTAGGGGATGCCCAAAGGCAAGTTTCACATGTTGCTCATTATTTGTGAGCATTAAGGAGACTCAGAGCATCCAGAATCTCTGCACTTTCCCATCCAAAGTGACAGCAAATGGCAAGTGAGCTGCTCTGCTCCTCAGAATAGCCGTGAATCTGGTGGTTTCCTGTGACACTATTTATGTGGTCAGGTGTCACAGCACAGTTATTTACCACAGTAATAACACAGCACTAGGCTGCCTCTTAATGCAGCAGCAAACTCTGGCAGATTACTGGGCTTCGTTCAGACAAATAGCACCCAAAAGCTCATCTGCCCAGGGATTTAGGCAGCCTTCATCTAACCAACTGATGGTCTTTGTTATACAGCTCATTGTCTTAGCAGCTGACCTTCAGAATCGATGTGAAGTGCATACCTGAGAGCCTATAAAGAGCCTGTAAAATCTATCACATCACTTAGCAAAATCCATCACTTTTGGCTTAGACAAAGTTCATCCTAATTTAAGGCTGACATTTATAAGTTACTCACAGAGCTAAGCATGAATACTGAAAAGAGGAAAGAAGCTGGGAGCATCGGAATTAGTAGTTAAACTTCCACTGCACTTAATCTTAAAGTTAGGCTAATGGCATGAGATTCTAAAATCCATAAGAGCAGAAGTTATGGTTTTGCAAAAGACCTTTAGAAAGGTATTTTCATCCTTAACAGGATTATTAAAATATATTACGGAGAAGTTTTGAAGAGTGCTTTGGTTTCATTGGTGCTTGCTCAAAACGGTTGTATTTCACAGTAGGCTCTTAAGAGCCTAGTGTGGAACTGAGAAAGCTTACTTTACACGTTTAAGTGTGTGCTGACCTTGACAGCATTCCAGTCTCACACTTGTGTAACACAGTGCCCCTATGGGCAGAAAACATCTGCCAAGTAGAGCTGCTAAAAACACTGGATGTTTTTCGATTAAATTTGCCTTCAACAGCATATAAACTAGTGAGTTTTTCCATATTTTCACTGACCCCAAAAATAGTCAGTAGGAGATAATTAAAAGCAATGTTAATAAAAATCTTCTGGAAGCCAAATAGATTAGCTTCCTTATTATCTCTCCAAAAATAAGACAATTTATGAAGCTTTATGAAGTAGTTATTGGCAAATCGGGATTTACCTTAATTATGATAGAATCTGAGAGTAAAGCCTCTCTCCCCAGAAAGCAGGATGGATTGTAGCTCATGTGTTAATGACATGGATTTGAGCAGTACTTTAGTCTGTACATCCACACTCTCAGACGCACTGATCTTCTGCAGGAAATATTTCCTTCAGTACATTTCAAGTCTGGCTTTTGGTTAAGTGTAAATAAAAGAGGGGCATCAAGGCACAGCAAGGACAGGAGGGTCATTAGGAACAGTCAGCATGGCTTCACCAAGGGAAAGTCATGCTTGATCAACCTGATAGCCTTTTATGAGGGCATAACCAGGTCGATAGATGATGGCAGAGCTGTGGATGTGGTCATTGCACATCAGTGTGAGCCAGCAGCAGCTCACCGGCCTTGCTCATACTTGAGGCTGTCCCTGGGGACACCCATGGTGTTTGCTCACCCCTCCCATCTTCAGCTCATTCCATAAAGTTGGTACATCACTCTCGGCAAAGGCTTTTCCAAAACTCAGATGATCTCACTGAGTCCTAGGTGTAAACTCCATTAGCCCAGTCACTAGTGGTAAGCTGAAATTTTGTCCTGAAGGATTAACATGAAATCTACATTCACTTCTACAAAATATATTCCTTTTTAAAAACAATTGGGGTTTTTAAAAGTTTAGAGACATTATGGTTAGAAAAATCAATTTCCCTACATAAGGTGGTTCTGAATGTTTAGGGTACAGCTGTCATTTAACTACTACACTGCCCCATGATCTAGCAAAGTTTGTTGTTGGCTTTTCAATACTGGGTAAAGCTATTTGATATCTACCCTAAATTCAGTGGAGATTGCACAGCATTTAAGGCAACTGCTTTGATTTATTTAGTATGAAATGTAACTAGAAAGGATGTAAAGCTGAAAAATAACCTTAGGACTATGGCTTTTGCAGAATCTATCATGATTATTATTTTCCACCCACCTATTAGCCTACAGAAGTGGGTGTTGGCAGACGGTTCTCAGGAATTCAGTGTATCTCTGCACCTTGTGTGCACCATGAAATGAAACCGCCCTGTCATAATGGTTTAACCATCTTCTCATAAAGCACTAACGGTACCAGCTATGGCAAAGGTTTTGCTGTGAGCTCTCCAGCAGTGGACTCAGCCACAGCTTGAGGCATTTCCCAACAGCGTGTCAAGTGATCAATCTGTCACAGCACCAATGTTTTCCTCTTTAAGGCAGGTCTTTCATCATGTGGAAATGACCGTTACTGAGCTAATCCAAGACACTTGAGAGCGATCTGTATTAATTCAAGACTATACCAAAGTGATAGCCACCCTTTCTGAATTCCATTACAGCTGTGTAACACATTGGTTGCTACTTATTTCATTAAAATGTGGGGTTTGTAAGTTGGCTGTGCCAATCCTTCCAGAAGTGTCCAATGAATCTTTATTAGCGACTTCACCTTCACATATCAGAGGCAATCACAATTTCTTTTTACCCATTTCCTTCATAATCGCAATTTAATACTCAGCGAAATGAGTAATGGGAAAGAATATTACTGTTGTAAGTATGACAAATTAAAGCATCTATTTTCATTGAAAAGTTGTGGCACTTGCAGCATTCCAAGATACTCTTTCATTTATGTATCAGCTGCTATGCCAGAGATTAAACTTTCCTTCGAAGCATAGCTATTTCCTTTAAAATTTTAGGGCTACCAAAGGAGTGCTTTCAAAAATCTTTCTTCTTCAGCCTGGGTCATTAGTCAAGTAAAATCAGCAGCAGCCAAACAGAAAGGCTTGAGGTTCACATCTCCAGGTACATCACATTATTGCAGCCATGATGCGGAGTCTACCCAGACTAACATAAAGCACACTAAGCCCTTGTTCTCATGGGGGACTTCAACTTTCCAGGCATATGCTGGAAATACGATACAGCAGCGAGGGAACAGTCCAGGAGGTTTCTCAACTGTGTGGGAGATAATTTCCTGATGGTTAGGAAGACAACAAGGGGAAACGCAGTCCTTGACTTGCTATTGTTAACAGGGAAGATCTTGTCAGGAATGTAATGGTTGAAGGGTACCTTGGACAAAATGATCATGAAATATTACAGTTCTCAATTCTCAGTGAAGCAAGGAGGGGAGCCAGCAGAACTACCACATTGGACTTCAGGAGGGCAGGCTTTGGTCTCTTTCAGAACATGGTTAAGAAAGCCCCTTGGAAGACAACTCTGGTGGACATGGGAGCTCAGGAAGGCTGGGAATACTTTAAAGAACTAATTTTAAAGGTGCAGAAGCTGACCATCCCCAAGTCATTTAAGACAAGGTGATGGGGTGGGAGACCAGCATGGCTGAACAGATAGCTTTGGCTGGAACTCAGGTGTAAAAGGAGAGTTCATAGTCTCTCAAACTGGGGCAGGCAAGTTATGAGGATTACAAACACACAGTGAAGTTATGTAGGGAGAAAATTAGGAAGGCCAAAGGTCAGCCAGAACTAAAATTGGCCACTGTGGTGAAGGATAACAAAAAAAGGTTTTATAAGTACATTAAGAGTAAGAGGAGGGGTAGGGATTATCTCCACATGTTGTTAAATGCAGAGGGGAACACGGTGATCAAAGATCATTATAAGGCTGAGGTGTTTAATGCCTTCTTTGCATTAAGTAGTCTTTAATAATAAGACTAGTAGTTCCCTGGGTGCACTAGTAGCCCCCTGGGATGGAAGATAGGGATGTGAAACAGAATAGGCCCTTCATAATCCATGAGGAAATGGTTATAAACCTACTTCATGAGCTGTATGCTCATAAATCTATGGGGCCAGATGGGTTACACCCTAGAGTACTGAGGGTGCTGGTGAATGTGGTTTCCAAGCCAGTCTCCATCATCTTTCAACAATCATGGTTGAAAGGGGTTGTCCCAATATACTGGAGGCTGGCAGATGTGACATCTGTCTTCAAGAAGGGCTGGAAAGAGGATCGTGGCAACTACAGGCCTGTCAGTCTCACCTCAGTGCCAGGGAAGGTTATGGAAGAGATCATATCAAGAGTCATCATGGAGCAATTAAAGGGCAACCAGGCGATCAAGCCCAGTGAGCATGGGTTCATTAGAGGCAGGTCCTGCTTGACTAACCTGATCTCATTCTATGATAAGGTGACCTGCTTAGTGGATGAGGGAAAGCCTGTCAAAGTAGTCTATCTGGACTTCAGTAAGGCCGTCACAACAGCCTCATGAATAAGTTGTCTGCCCATGGCTTGGACAGGCACGTACAGGGTGGAACACTGGCTGGATGGCCGGGCCCACAGAGTTGTGGTCAGTGGAATCCGATCGGGTTGGAAGCCAGTAACAAGTGGTGTCCAGCAGGGCTCATGCTGGGGCCACTCCTGTTCAACATCTTTGTCAATGATCTTGACAATTGAGTGCACCCTTGGTAAGTTTGCAGATGACACCAGGTTGGCTGGAAGTGTCAATCTGCTGGACGGTAGTAAGGCTGTACAGAGCGACCTTGACAGACTGCATCGATGGGCTGAGGATAGTTGTCTGTGTTTCAATTGAGCCAAGTGTCAGGTCCTGCATTTTGGTCACAACAATCCCCTGCAACGCCACAGGCTTGGGGAAGTGTGGCTGGAAAGCAGTCTGGCAGAAAAGGACCTGCTGGTTCTAAGTGACAGGCAGCAGGGTGCCCAGGTGGCCAAGAAGGCCAACGGCATCCTGGCCTGGATTAGAAGCTCTGTGTCCAGCAGGAGTAGGGAGGTGATTGCCCCCTGTACTCAGCACTGGTGAGGCCACACCTTGAGTGCTGTGTCCAGTTTGGGGCACCTCAGTACAAGGGAGACATCGAGGTGCTGGAGCGAGTGCAGAAGAGGGCAACGAAACTGGTGAAGGGCCGGGAGCATAAATCTTATGAGGAGAGATTGAGAGAGTTGGAGGTGTTTAGTTTGAGGAAGAGGAGGCTAAGGGGAGACCTCATTGCTCTGTATAACTATCTGAAAGGACATTGTAGAGATGTTGATGCTGGTCTCTTCTCACAGGTAACTAGTGACAGAAAGAGAGGAAATGGTTTCAATCTTCAACAGGGGAGATTTAGATTGGACGTCAGGAAAAGTTCTTCACAGAGAGAGTGGTCAGGCACTGGAATGGGCTGCCCAGGGTGGTAGTTGAGTCACCACCTCTGGATGAGTTTAAAATATGCTTAGATGTGGTGTTGGGGGATCTGGTTTAGGGGTGAACTTGTAGAGTAGGACTGATGGTTGGACTCGATTATCCCAAGGGTCTTTTCCGATCTGAATGATTCGGTGATGCTGTGTGATTCTGTGAAATCAGCTCCTCGGGATCAGGAGAAGCACAATCAGGAGCTCACCTGCAGAAAACTCAGCTGTCCTGGCCAGCTCCACACTGCTGATGGCCTGCAGAGCATGGCTGAGGGGCTAACAGTAGTCCTGAACTCAGCAACCTGTGCATTTTCCTGAACCACTTACTGACAATGTCCTGCATAGAATTCCTAGATAATGAGGAAACTGGAGAAAATTTTTCTAAAGGTGGTGCTGGCTTGTGGATGGAACTGTAGAAATAAAGATACGCATTGACTCCGATGTCTCAGCGAAAGGGAAGAATTACTGATTATCAACAGCATGAATTAAAAAAATACAAATTGTAGGGAAATGCCAGAATTAGCATTGACCACACAAATGAACTTCAGCCAGCCTGTGTGCGGGTGGTGATGGCAATGACGTCTCGTCTGTATTTTCTGAGGTCTCTGGCCTCTCATGGTTGATGACGTGGACTGTGGTCACTGGATGGACAGTGGTCCCATTTCCTGTTTACCATTTGTTATTTTCACTGACATCTGCTAAAGAAAGCGTGCAAATGAGCTGCTGTTACCTAGAACTTCCTGAACATGCACAAAACCTGTGCAAGGTGTAACAGCTTGAGGGAAAGGCACGTCTGTGATGTGGAGCTCACTGCTGCTGAAGTCAAGTCCCTTCTTCAATGCATGAGAGCACTGAATTTCTCAAAGCCCACTAGATGTTTAAGCATATAGAAGCAAGATGTCTTACCTAATCTTGTCCTGGGAAACAGATTGTTTTGGGAAAAATAAAATGTTTTGCTTAGAGGCAGATACTCAGTCTGGAATTGTTAGCTGGAAGGGTTTAAATTAGAAGGAATGAATGAAAGCATTTGAAATGGAGAGTCCAGCTGACACCCTGGTCTATAAAGAGCAAATAATTTCTGTGAACGTGCATGGTCCAGGGAGGAAGTTACAGGTAACAAGTTAAGTTTCTATAGATGTATTTCTATAGACATACATTCTATAGATGTAAGAATGGTGAAAAAAGGAAAAGTAGGGAAATTGTGGGTCCTCTCCAGAAGGAGACAGGAGACCTGGTAAGCTGAGATACAGAGAAGATTGAGGTGCTGAATGATATTTTTTCCTCAGTGTCCACCAGAAAGCTCTCAAACCCTGCCACCCAAGTCACAGAATTAAAAGACTAGGACTGGCAGAAAGAAGCAACACACATAGTAGGGACAGATCAGGTTCACAGCTATATAAAGAACCTGAAGATTCACAAGTCCATGGGATCTGATGGGATTCATCCAATGGTTCTGAGGGAACTGGTGGATGTAGCTGCTAAGCCATTATCCATCCTATGTGAGAAGTCATGGCAGTCCAGTGAAGTTCCTGCCAACTGGAAAAGGGGAAACAACCCCCGTTTGTAAAAAAGGTAAAAAACACAACCCAGAGAACACAGGCCAGTCAGTCTCATCTCTTGCCTAGCAAGATCATGGAGCAGATCCTCCTGGAAACTATGCTGAGGCACATGGAAAATAAGGAAGTGATCAGCCACAGCCAACACAGCCTCGATCATACCTAACAAACCTTGTGGCCTTCTACGACAGGGTTACAGCTACCTGTAACTATCTGGTCTTTTGGATGTCAACTATCTGGACTTCTGGAAGGCATTTGGCACTGTTCCACACAACATCCTTGTCTCTAAAACAGAGAGACATGGATTTGACAAATGGACCAGTTAGTAGATATGGTATTGGCTGGACAACTTACAGAGCTGTGATCAACAGCTCCATGTCCAAGATTGGTTACGAGTGGGGTTCCTCAGAGATCTGGTTTGGGCATGGTACTGTTTAACACCTTTGCCAGTGCACCCTCAGCAAGTTTGGTGATGACACCAGGCTGCATTGAGGGGTTGAAGAGCTAGAGGGAAGGGGATACAACCAGAGGGACCTTGATAATCTTGAGAACCGGGCCTGTGCAAACTGCATGAGATTCAACAAGTCCAAGTGCAAGGTCTTACATCTGGGTTGGGACAACCCCAAGAACCCACACCTGGATGCGGAATGGATCAAGGACAGTCCTGAGGAGGACTTAGGGGTATTGGTAGATGAGAATCTTGACATGACCTGTCAATATGTGAGGTCAGCCCAGAAGACCAGCTGTATCTGAGCTGTATCACTGTATCAAAATATATTTCACCAGGTCAGGGGAGGTGATTTTTCCCCTCTAGGCTGCTCTTATAAGACCTCATCTCTGGAGTACTGTATCCTGTTCTGGAGTCCCCAGTACAAGAAGGACATGGCACTGTTGAAGTGAGTCCAGAGGAGGCCACAAGGATGATCAGAGGGCTGGAGCACCTCTCCTGTCATGACAGGCTGAGGAAATTTGGGCTGTTCAGTCTAGAGAAGGCTCCAGGGGAAACTTAAAGCAACTCTCCAGTACCTGAAGGTGCTACAAGAAAGCTGGAGGGAGACTTTTTATGAGAGACTCTAGTGATAGGATAAGAGGGGATAGTTTCAAACTAAAAGAGGGTAGATTTCAATTAGATCTTAGGAAAAAATTCCTCACTATGAGGGTGGCGAGGCACTGGAACAGGTTTCCCAGAGAAGCTGTGGATGCCCCTCCCTGAAGCAGAGTTGCAGGTCACCCCACATTTTGCAGATGCTGAAAGACAGCACCAGCTCAGCATCTACTTGAACTGATTTACTGTTGCGTTGTGCTGCTGCAAAGACCACTTAGATTGACACCACAATGTTCTGTTATTGGCAGCGATAAAGTCATACGAGTTGTTCCTGAGAGTGAGAGGGACCTGCAGATCCTGAGGGCTGCTTTCAGCACACTTAAGGTGAGTTTGGTTATTTTCATCTTCTTTGGTGATGTTTGTTGGAGACTGTTGACTGACATGTCTTTCCTTTGGCACTTCAAGATATTTTATACTTTGGAAAGCAGCAGCCCTCGTCCGTTAAATTCCTAATTTCCCAATAAAATAGCATAGGAATTAGATTCATCATGCTTGACAATCTTAACAAGAAACACTCACAGCCTTAAAATAACGTAGGTGCCACACTCGCAGATTTGCTTTTTTCACTCTTCCACTTCTTGCCAGCGTGCATCTGGCTGATGGTTTTATTTAAAACTCTGAGTTGATTCAAGATGTGAGCACACACAGGAATAGGAAAGAGCTACCTTAGGTACCTCATCCCAGGAGACATAATACTAGTGAAGCCTTGCTTCAAGGAGGAAGGCTGAGGTTCTTCATCACCTCAGCACTTCCTAACACTGTATTTATATAGTTGTCCACACAAGGTGCTGCCTTTTGTAAATTCCACTCCCAAGACATCCAGCCTATGCCCATGGTGCACAAGGAATTTCAGTGTTGGAGGCAATGTGTCAGCACTGTAATGCCTGCGCAGCTCCCCTGAAGAATACTGTTGTCTTATATTTGTTCCTGCAGCCCTTACTGAGGGCCGACCCTCAACTCTGAATGTTAATATAATACCCTATAATAACTCAAAAAGGATAATTGTTTTACTCCCAATTAGGGAAAAAAAATCTTAACTGTAAACCAAAGGAATCCATGTGGAAGCTGGTTTTTGCATTAATTTCTTCCCCCTGGATGCTGGAACATAAAGAGGGAGCACATGTGTTTTTTCCTTTCTCCTCATATTGCAGACCCCGCGAAGCAAAAGGGTTACTCACCTTCCTGCGACTGTTTCTCATTACAGAGCTCCCTTAGGCTCCTCTTAGATTCCTTCACCCAATTCCATCAGTGGGAGCAGTAGAAACTTGAATAAATAATTGCATGCTGTAACTCTGAGAGCAGGATAATAAAATTTTGGCAAACCACATTGGAATCTGACTAGTCAATTAGAAAGTGATTTATTCTGATGAGGTAGTGAGCTGAGGAGGGCAAATGGAAGATCCAAACAAGAGGCAGAGTATTGACACCCAGTTTCATGACAACAAGCTGGGTCTGGCAGCGTTTTGGGTCTTAGAGCTCTTCTATCCGCATCTGCTTCACTGCCCATCTACACAGGGTCAGACAGAGACACCTGTGGGGCTGACAGCTAGTGGATATGTTTAACACCAGCTTACCATTATCTTTTCCCCCCAAAGTAGTTGGAGTTGACCTCCATCCAGTTCAAATGAGCATATCCTACTGAAGGGCTCTAGCACAAAGAAGTTTGGCAAATAACCCAGATGATCTTCCTGCAAAGCAGCATGTTTCAGTGATGGGCAGGGAATTAAGCCAAAGACACCTCTGTCTGCCAGTCACTGATGTGGACGGCAGGAAAGCAATAAGGAACAAAATAAATGAGCACTAGAAAGAGCAGCAGCACGTCTTCTCACTCATTCTGTATTATCTGCCTGTTCTTAGTGACCATTCTTACCACTGGGCTGTCCTGGGGTAGTCCCTTACAGTCTGCGCTAGCTGCTTGGTCCCTTACAGTCTGCGCTAGCTGCCTTCTTGCAGAAAGAAACCCCAGGACAGTGGGGAAAGAAATGGGAGGCCTGGCCTTCTGCCACGCTACAGCCAGTGAAGAAGTCAGCAAGTTGCCAGGTCCATCCCTTTTGGGAAGAGGATCAGACACGAAACAAGACACTTCTTGAATGTGCATTTACAGAAACCTACACTGAGACATCGCTGAAGGATCATCGTGTAATTGGCTGTACGTCTCAGTGTATCTGAACTCTTAGAATATCCCCGCCTCGGGCAGCAGGGGTGCAGACATGGCATAAGTGACACAACTTGCAGAGGCTGGGTGACTGCTTGGGGGTTTTGGTCCACATGGAAACCTTTAAGAAAAAAAACCCCTAATCCATATAATGCTTAGTGTAATAAAGCCCTGAGAGCTGCCTGCAGTGTATGGGCTGCGCTGCAGCACAAATGCCGCTGCCTGCACTGAGTGAGTAATGGGTAATGAATGTTTCATTCCACACGTTTAACTTTTGGTTCATGAATTGCTCAAAGGCAAATCACATTAGTCACAATCACTTGCTGAGTAATTTCCACAAATTAGTTTTTGTCTGTAGCTCCATTGCCCACAGTGCTTTGTTATTAATCATTATTATAAATGGATTCCTTCACTGGCTGGCTCTATTAACTTGTAGGTGACAAAATATTGCCTTTTTCACTGATGGGCTGAACATAGCATGTATGTGCTGCACTGCCAGTAAAAACAGACATAGAAATACCTTCTTGTAGGTTCACTGTTTCACACTAGTCATTTGCAAATTCTTACAGTAATGAAAGAAGAGTATTTTGGGTGACAGGTCTGTAGGGACCCAAGTGTTCGAGCAGTGCCCGCTCTCTGTCCCCCAGGGCTCCTCTTGTCCATCCTTGTCCCTCTGCCTCACAAACCTCCCCAATGACTGGTTGTTGTCTCCTGCTTTTTCTCGTTCAGGAGAAAATTTGAGAAGCCTGTTGCTGATTTATGAGCCTTTTCATGGTTTTAATTCTGTTGGACCTGACTGACAGAAACAAATGTCACATTCCCAAGTGCTTTGCAAAGAAACCAGGATTTGCCTGGGTCCCCAGACACAGCAAATTCTGATTATCTGCTCTGGAATTTTCCTTCCTAAGCATTATTTTTGAAGCACTACTCCGTTTGAGCCTTGACTAATAGCATCTACCTCATCAGTGGTCTACAGGCACTTCTTATCACATAAGCCTGACTGGGATCAGGGCTGAAGCTACTGCTCTGTGAACATTCCTGGCACAATAGATTTAGACCACTCATTCTTCAGTAGCTTTTATAAAAGAAATTCCTGGGCACAGTCAGGGGGCTTCTTTAGCCCTGGGAGGAGCCAGCCTGGCAGACCTTGAAGCCACAGCTCCATTCGCTTTTGTTTGTTTTCTAGCCCCTAGAGCAGCTGCTTATTCATTGTAATCCCTGAATTGATCCTGTCATTGCAGTTCAGGGAATCTGAAAAATATCTCACAGGGGAGAAGAATCACTTGGCTATAAATCTGATAGTTCACAGCTCCATAGGCAAATGCTGGAAAATGCTTTGGAGAACAAAAGCCACCCTGAATGTGCAGCAAGAAAGATCATTCTCCCAGCTGGAGCTGTAGGCAGGGCTGCACATCTGCACCTACAGCAAACCTGTCTACAGATGCTTTAGTCATTGGGCCAGATTTTAGCCCAACTCATAGCTAGGGATCCAGTCAGATATATGCATAGAAGATTTCAGGTACCCAGAGAACACCAGGTGAGAACAGAGATTATTAATGTATAAATCAGAGTACCTGTCTGTAAATGATGTGCCAGGCTCAGAAGGAAAAATGCCGTTCCAGGAAAACCTTGGTAGGATGATGCAAGATAGAAGAGGAGAGCTCAAGTAGCGGCTGTGCTGGGCTGATAACGTGGAAAGCCTGGACTTCCTGGGATGTGTAGGATCTGCTCCTCTTCCTGATGAGGAAGCCTGAGTCCAGGCTCAACAAAGTTACCAGCACAGCCCCAGTGGGAGCAGGATCAGACCTGGCATTTACTGTTCCATTTCTCATACAGTGCAGAAACAATTACAAAATTAACCAAGCCCTAAATAGTTTAATAAGAACAAAAATGAGCATTTGATTGGGATTTTTAAGTAAGTCTGTTAAAAACTGTTTCCTGCCTTTTAAATACACTTAGCCCAGTGGCATCTGTACTCGTAAGAACAGATATTCAATTACCAAATAATTGTGTATGAGCTTTTCCTCAGTGACTGTCTTGAGAAATAGCCCGTGAGTTCTTTTCTGCAGCATAAAGCCCTATGTGAAATTATACCAATGTAAGCAGAGTGGCAAGACCATTACTGTGGTACAGTTCCACAAAGATCCACGAAACTCAAAACTTCAAGCTGTACATTGTTCACATTCTGCTCCTGCCAGCGCTATGGCTGCTGCAGTCCCATGAATCAATCAAAATTTATTGGCACAATTACTCTTACCAGCCTTACTGAAAAGCAAATAAATAGTGAAAAGTTAGAGCCAATTAAAAGTCTAGTGTGCTCAATCAGAAACTTAAATTACTTTGCACCAGCAACTAGGGCTCCCTTGTAAGTCCTTCTAGACAGTACAGGGAATCCCATGCTTAATTGCCACTGGACCAATTTCTTGCATGCAAAGGGCAACTGAAGGAGATTTGCAGCCAGAACTGTCAATTAAGTTACTTAATTGGCAGGAGCAAGTGAGGATTAAATCAGTCCTGATCTTGAAAATATTTCCAAGGGTGAAGACACTAGAGAGGAGCAGTTCTGCTCTTTCCAGGTGAACTACAGCACAGCTGTAATTATCTGCCCAGTCAGTCAGCAGTAATCATTCCTCATTCCTCTATTGCAAATGCGCCAACAGAACAGAAACCGACAGTGCTGCTCCACGTGACGTACATGCACGTGAGGAGGAGTTGTGTACATGCCTACGTTTGACTGTGTGTCTTGTGTGTTATGTGGTGAAGTCTCCAGCATCCAGACCTCTGGCAACACCAGTGAGACAAGACCAGATTCTATCTGTGCTGTTTTCTACATTCCACTGTCTGTTTTCAAGCGTTGTTCCCGTCTCTCAATCGCGGCACTTTGGTTTAGAGAGGGACTGCCTACAAAGGAACCAAAGAGCATGCTTCTACATACCGTTTCTTCTCATAGAGAACAAGCTGAGATGCTGGTGCCTCCAATGACATTCTGGGAAAGACTAACTGCAGGGCATCTGGCCAACTACTGCTGTCTCTGACAGCAGGGACCTGGACTCACACCAGGTTTTAACTGGTCTCCTGGTCCTAAGTCTGAGCTTGCTGAAAAAATCCTGCCCAATCTCTGCTTATTGTCCAGAGCCCTAAGACAACCCGAGACCTTCTAAAGAAAACTAGCTACCTGTTGGATAGGAAAACACATGCAAAGGAAATGGTCTCACAAAGAAGATGAGACTATTCAGGTTTGTAGACACACTCTAAAGCACATCACTTCCTCTCGCCACAATATACTAGATGAGTTTTGAGGTTCAAAACTGTGGCTGTGTGTTCAGAGGCTTCTATAGGATTTCTACATCTGTTAGTTTTACAGCTGGAGCACCTTCCCCTCACCTAGCAAATCCCACCACCCACACAGTGAATAAATGTCTTTTGGCACTGACTTTGTTTACACCATCCATAATACCCTGTAATTGCTGGTGTGTGGGGATAACAACATCCCATTGCAGAAAGGAAGGAGCATAGGAAGACAATTAATGTTGCTAACACATGCAAGCCAGCAGAGCCCAGCGTGGAAATTTGAGGCACACTTGCTGGACCAATGCTGACAGAAAAGCGATGACTCCAGTGGAGCCCTCAGTACCCAAGGGAGATGCAAGGATGAAGGCTCCTAAAGTCAACAGTGAGTAAAACATAGTTGGACTTGCTCAGTCCAAACCTGCCTGCTCAGAAATCCATCTTCCCTTTGCCATTTTTCACGTGCTGCCTCTATTGGGCCAAGCACAAACTGAGAGCAGCAGTACAAATGTCCAATGGAGAAATGCATCTTGTTACAGGCACAGGTAGTGTCCCCTCAGTGAGCATCAAATGCTTCATTTACATTGCAAAGCGTGAGAAGCAGAGTCAAACGAAACTAAACTACCCAGGCAGGGAACTGAGCTGAAGAGGACTGATCTCATTTCCAAAAATGGAGGGTTTTTTTGGTCTCACTTCCAGGACAGTGCCAGCAGTTAAATGTTGTGGTTTTGCCGGAAGAGGATAGCAGTGTGCACTGTGCTGCTGGTCCCACTGGCTTCTGCTTTTGACATTTCCTTGTAGCCAGTAATAGGAGGGACAGTACAATACATTAGAAATATAAAAGCTTGGTGATGCTGGAGCCAGTAATGTGGATATTGGTTGGTTTATCTCTTCCAGGATGACGGAGAGATTTGCCCAAATATCATCCTGAGTTCAGGATGAATTCGGCAAGTTTCAGGTGTACCTCAGTCAGGATTTAGTTTTTTAACTTCCATTTCCAGTTTTGTGTGTTTAGGTATTGCAGTTGGCCAGCAGACACTTCACTTTGTTGCCCTTGTGTATATTTGTTGTAGTTTTTGCCAAGATGGCTCAAGCTGAGCTGACTGATAAGCTGTTACCCTGAGAGCAACACCTTTATCCTTGTGATGTATCTTTCTAGGGATAATAATTAAAAGTCAGAGACATTTCTAATTAATCATGGGTGAAATCAACCATGTTGAATTGGGGGTGGGGGGTTTCACTGGGTGCCTGTAATGAATCACAATACAAACAATAGATAAAACTAACAAACATAAGGTGTTTGGGCAACGAGAGGACCTTCATCCACAAGCAACATTTAGCACCATTTAATTTGTGAGTTCAGTTTCTGCTGACCATCTGTCACAGCCACTCTTAGCTTCACAAGCTTCATGAACTTCACCAGTCCTGGTGTTAGACTTCAAACAGTGCTGCACACCCCCCCCACCTCACCCCCCCCGCACTATCGTGGGGATCTGCAGACCATATTACAGAATCACAGAATCACTCTGGTTGGAAAAGTTCCCTGGGATCATCGAGTCCAACCATCTACCCTACTGTACAAGTTCACCCCTAAACCATACCCAGTGTGGAACAAACAGTGGTTTTAGCAGGAGCAGAAGAGGCTGCCCTCGTGGGTTTTTTTCTCTCTTCTCAAAGCACCTGTCATTTAATTGGATTAACTGGACTAAAGTCACTACTGCTTGAATAGGTAGCATCAGGTTCAGTGTCAGACACCAAATACTCTTGTTTGGGGCCAGCTGAGAAATAGTAGGAGCTAAACCTAATCTGAGAAGCACTACCCTAGAGAACACAGAAAATACATTGTGAGATAAAAAGGATTTGTGGACTCCATCAGAGCTGAGACATATGAATTGTGTCAGCAATCTGAGGATGTGCATGAAGTTGGAGGTAGATTCTGTTTTGAGCTGTTGGAGGGGGTATATTCCTGAGACCACGCTCTCTTCCCATTGGCAAATCTCCCACGAGAGTTCTGATAAGCTGGATGCAATCACTTCTCAGAACCTGCTCCATTATTGTAGATGTGGAGCTGGCCCAGCCCGTACAGTGTTGTTACCCACACCATGCCTAGAGTGTTCGCCTACAGAACTTCAAGCGTGCTGTCTCCTGATTTCCCCACCTACACTGAATGCATGTGAATTACAGGTTGGTTCCTGCACTACAGGTGGACTTGTGGCAACCCAGCAGCCCCTTCCACATCGTTGAAGGCACAGTTACCGACGTGCGGGTCACAAAGAACACATCTCAGAGTCTGCTGCCCTACCTCCAGCAAGCAAACATCCCATACACGTAAGCAATGCTTCGTGCGCTGCACTTTGCTCCGCAGAGCTGCTCTCCGTGGCAGGTCTCCGTGTGCTCAAGAACGTGTTCCACACCACAGCAATTAGAGTGGCAGACTGCTAGGCGTTGCCAAGAAAACAACCATTTTAATGGGAGAACAGAAAATTTCCCACAGGCAGGCAGTTTTAATTAAATGTCCTCCTTTGGAGTTGCGCTGAAGTGTTTGCGGCGTGCATGAAACCACATCTGTTAAGGAGGGAGGGCAATCACTGCTTCTGCGCCCGCGTTGCTGCTTGCAGTTTAACTGGAGCACAGGCTGTTCACACACGTGCGGCAAACACGCAGGGAAGCCTTTTTCAGGAATTACAGAGGAACACACCAGTCCTGGTTTATACCTCGCCGTTCCTCACTCAGGATCACCACTTACAGCAGTTCTTAATAGACAGTCTGAGAGTGCACTCAGCAACCCATATTTGTCAATACGACATATCAGGCAAGACTAATGATCTTGCCATTAAAGCCTCTCCAGTGAGATGCTGAAGCATCTGAATAATGGACTGATGAGTTATTTGAATTCTCAGCCATTTTCTGAACCATGCCTATGGTGCAGTTCATGCTTTATATTACATACACTCCTATCAGAATTCCACTTTTACCTTTACGGTGGCCTCTATCTATCACTCCAAAAACACAAAAGCCAATGCAAGGGAATTAATTTCCAAGCCAGTATCTGGCATTCTGAGTGACTTTCATGTGGGTTCAACACTGCTTCAGCTTCAATTGCATTTAAAAATGAGATGAGGATTTCTGTAATTGTTGTCCTGTGCTTATACAAAAAAAAAATCCCCTAATTACTGTGCCCTGGCAGTTGTATCCACATCTGCTGCTGTTCCTGCTCACAGTAATCACCTCTAATGAAATGACAGAAGGCTGTTCTATACGTGTTATAAACACTCCCTGTACCTGAAGACCACTGCTGATGTTGCTGAGCAGAGTGTAAGGGCAAGAACCACTTGAGCGAAGGGGCTCTGCATTTACCTCAAACAATGTGCTGCAGAGCCTCAGACAATGTCACCGTGGTTTTCTGCAGTAAAAAGCCCTCCCTGACATTTGGCACCCAAGGTGTGTGGGTGCTTACAAGGAAATGGGGCAGCATTTCATCAGCCCCAGCTCTCCCTCATCTCCCCTTGTCTGCTGTGTCCTGGCCATCAGAAGCAACACCCTGCAAAGCCTCACACGAGCATGTGCTTACCATGAGAAGCCTCCTGAGATCCCTAATGCCACAAGGGTGGTCGAGGCTTGCCACGAGAGCAGAAACAGCTCTGGTCAGGGAGCAGCAGGAGTAGGTGGCCAGGGTGGGGACCAGAGCCAAGGAGCTGAGACACCAGATGAGGTTTCATCCACAACTTTTCTCCTGGCTGTTTTTCACAATATCTTAGTTTTGTTTTTGACACACTATTTGCAACGAAGTTAAGTTGCTATATCCCATTTGGAACTGGAAAATCTGAGGCAAACATCATGTAAAAATTCAACCAGACAGAATGACACCTAAATTACCACAGATTTCTTCAGACAGGACACATTAAGCAGCCTGAAAAAATGAACAAGGTGACCAGCCCCTGCCTCTAAGACAGGCTCAACTCTCCCAGTGATTTTAAATTTTTTTTAATGCTTTTGAGGATCCATAATCATGTAGTAACTGGATTATAAAAGAAGACAGGGAATGCTGTTCCGTACAATAGTAGAAGTGGCTTCTTCACGTGGGCTACGTCACACCATTCTGCTTTACTCGCTTAA
Organism: Phoeniculus purpureus; assembly: GCA_028565055.1. Lineage (NCBI taxonomy): Eukaryota > Metazoa > Chordata > Aves > Bucerotiformes > Phoeniculidae > Phoeniculus > Phoeniculus purpureus. The sequence continues at coordinate 31,044,253 of JAOXOE010000343.1, read as the reverse complement.
TGAGCTCATTGTGATTTCCAAAGGCGCTGTTACATTTCAGAGCAGCTGGAGTATTTATTTGGCAGTATATATTCAAATCAGCCTGGAGCACTCCATCGTCAAAAAATGCCAGATGAAATAACATCAGGATGGTTTAGCTGCTGCAATATTTATTCTAAATGTGATTGTTGTTCTGCTTTACCCTGTGTGTTCTATGAGTTTTTTGCTAACACCGCTGGGTTTTTTTACCCAGGGTTCTCATATCAGACCTACAGAAAGCAATAGAAAACCAAACTGGACAGAGACCATACAGGAACCGAAGGTCGCTCTCTGACTACAACTATGAAGTGTATCACACTCTGGAAGAAGTACGTGGAAATTCATATGGTTCCTTTTATTCGTCACGCTGTTGTTTTCAATAAGGCTGTGGTTTTACTCTCTACAAGTCATGGTTACCTGTTTGTTTTCAGAAGTGTTCTGAATGTTTCTTCTTCAAAAAACAGGCATCCTCTTGAAAAAAAACCCAAATATTTAGTATTTGCACAAGTGGCTTAAAGACTTAGAGCCACTTAAATACAACTTCATGTGCAAGGGATACTCTCCCGGACAAGAGCTGGGTAAGTAGTTGTCTGTGGGTATTGGTGTGCTCACAGACACGGATTTAGTCTGCATCAGAACAAAGGCACTGGGCTGAGCACGAAGGGGTACCTGAACGAGACCTGGTAACACAGAGTGCAGGAAACACTGAGTCCTGCACACCAACCTGTGCCCTGTCCATTCAGTGGGAACGGCAGATGAACCCCAACCCCAGATTTTTGATGGACACCTATTGCATTCTGGTAATACTCAACAATAACATTGGGAAAAATTCTCATGTGACTGAAGGCTGCTCTCAGCCTCTGACAGTAGAGCTCTGAGAGCCCAGTCGTAGTTCAAGTGTGAAAACAACAGCAAAAAAAACAAAAAACCACAAAAAAAAAGCTCTACAGAAAAATCTAAAACCATAGAGAAGGCTGAGAGCTGAGATTACTAACTGTGGTACAGTTGCTTCCCCTGAAATGCAAAGATTGAAGGAACAATTTTATTTCCACATTTGCAGATCCAGGATTGGATGTATCATCTGAATAGAACTCATTCAGATCTTGTTCACATGTTCTCTGTTGGAAAGTCCTATGAAGGGAGACCACTGTTTGTACTCAAGGTAAGGATTTAATAGCCATTAATCAGACTGAAATCTGGAGTCCGGGACAGAGACTTTGTTACTTACATTACTGAGAGGACAAGTTCAACGGGCAGGATTTGGGTTTGAGGGCATGGGGGAAGTTCTGTGTTTATAGGACCCCAGAGGGTGCTGAACCCCTCTCAGCATGTGGCACATTTTCTTCCTCTTTAGCTACTGACAGAATTCCAGGGCTATGTGCTCCCAGCTCACATTATTAGGACCACAAATTACGGAGTGTCAGTAAGACACAAAGAAAAATGTTCTTTTCAAAGTACTTTCTTTTCATCTGCTTGTACAGAGTTACGAAAATCTGATTCTGCATCAGGCTATTCCTGTAGCGTCATTTTTCCTCAATCTGCTCCACTGAATTTTTAAGGCTGTTATTCCTCATAAAAAAGGATTTGACCGATCTCACTGTTCCTGTCTTTTTTTTACCTCACAGATCAGCTTAACTATCCTGGCAAACCTGCAGGTCACTTTTGTGGCCAAACCTTTGAAAACAATACATTTGTGTTCCTTTATATGAAGAAACTGAAAATGGTTTTGTGTTTCAAATGCTCCATTATTTTCTCATTTATGTGTTTCACTGATGTCTTGAGATCTCTTTATATTTCTATGAAACATTCTCACTTCAAGTTAGGTAAAAGGTCACGGCCCTACAAGAAAGCTGTATGGATAGACTGTGGCATTCACGCAAGAGAGTGGATCGGCCCTGCCTTTTGCCAGTGGTTTGTGAAAGAAGTAAGTGTTTGGTCATTTATAGTCACACAGCTCCCTCAGTTCGCTAAACATTGTGCTGAAATACTAGTAGTAAGAAAAATAACTAGCTAATATACTGGTTGGTTATTTTAATTGGTAGAACAGTTAAGTGTTCGATAAATGAAGCTGATAGAGGCAGCCAGACGCAGCAAGGCACAGGACAAAATATGCTAGACACATACTGGCAGGGATAGGAGGGAAGATTTTATTCCAAGACCTAAAAATGTGAAGATTGCAATTCTGGTAATGGTCCAGGTAAAGCAGTGCCAGTGCATACTGCTTCAGATCAGCCCAGCAATACCTTTAAGAACTTAGATTAAGACCTTTTTCCTTTCTGTATTACCATGGGAATAGGAACTAAAAGCACAAAACCATAGAATAAAATCACAGATTTGATTGGAAGAGACCTTTAAGCTCACCGAGTCCCACCATTAACCCAGCAGTGCCAGATCCCCACTAACCCATGGCCCTCACACCACATCTCCACAGATTTTCAGCCCCTCTGGGGATAGGAAGAATCTGGGAAAACAGAAAGTCTGTCTGTGCTTCAGGCTCCACAATTCTCTTTTGCTGGCAAACTCCTCCCTTCAGCACCTCTGCAGCCCAATTTCCATCCTCCCTGGCAATTACGGGCAGTCCTGAGAAAGGGCAGTCCACCTGGAAACAGATTTTTCCTGGCATGTTTGCTGTCTCAAAGGAATAGCACCACAAGCCTATTGATTTAAGGCAAGCAAAGGAAGTCTTGGATTTACACAATGTTAGCAGTCTCTTCTAGCAGGGTCCGCAGCCGCACATCCCTCCATCGTGCAGGCAACCTGAAATACTTTATCAAGCTTTCATTTCAGCCTGTGATGTCTGTCACTCGGTTTCACTGAAGTATTCATACCCCTGTGTACAGCAAGACTTCTCCTTAGAAGACAACCTCCATGTACCAATGTCACTTAACACTCAAGCTCAAGACTGGGTGCTGGAAGCTTGACCAGATATTCTCACCCAGCAAGATACCCTGGGTATCTTGCTTGCACCTCAGAAAGCAAATGCCAGGGAATTTGCTGCAAGCAGTGGGAGATACCATGTCCCACTGTGGTGGAGGTGCCACTGAGCAGGTGCAGGCTGCTGTTGAGGGTTGCTAGGGTTGGGCAGTGGCTCTGGATTTGCCCAGCTGAGCAGGAACTGGCTCCATTTATTTTCAGAAATGCAAAGCAGCGTCAGCGGGAAGTCACCTGGGAAGCGAGGCTGGAGTGTCGGGAGCAGGATGGGGATGTTCTGGTGGTCTGTGTTCAGGCAGACACAACAACTAGAGAAAAATAATAGATAAACTATAGAAAGGGAGAAAGATATATAAACTAAAGGTTAAAAAGAGAGCGCACAGAAAAGGGTTTTGTATTATGGGGTAATAGAATGGGATGTGTACTGCCAATTAGGCTTGGGGAGCAGAACCCAGAGACCAGCCTTTGCCAGGAATTCTGCAAGATTCAAGATTTCAGGTTCCTCCTCAGGAATATTTATGAAGTGCCTGACTGTAAAGACAGGACACCTAAAAACCAGCACACATGTGTACAGAACTGAGTCATGACAACAGTGCAATCAGACACAGGTCCAAGCAGGAGACTCAGCCAGCATCAGTGTTCAGAAGGGTTGGCTCTCCTTCTGTGCCATGCGAGCCATGTGGAGAGAAGGCTGTAAAGCCATAACTATTGCTGCTTTAAGATCTGCTGAAAACCAGTGTGGCACTTATTCTGCAAAATTCCATAGTCGCTGTCCTGATGGACAAAACACCCGCAGTAAGCTACATCAACAGTCGGAGCAGCACTCAGTCATTCATTCTAGTGCTGAAGTCCACATTGTCACGAAAACAGCTTCACTTTTTGGATCTTGCAGGGCTCCATGAAAACTGGTAATTCTTTAGGGGTCAGAAAATTGACTTCCCCTTGCTAGCCATAATGTCCAGAACCTCAAAATTCTGACTGAATATGAAATTCAAATACCAGTTTCTCACCCACTCTCAGATACAGTCTGATCTTGGGTGTGTGCAGGGGTTGTGTGCAACAACAACGTTTGTTAAAAATTACACGCTCGACTTGTCAACAGACTGAAGCCTTTTGAACAGGTACATCTGAAATGACACATTTCCACAATCCAAGATTGTAGACCAATATTAATTTAAAGGATGCTCATTATGGTTGTATTTAGTTATTCATGGAGATAATGCTGTAGGTCAGCCCCTTGACAGGATTTCCATGCCCATTATTTTGGAGTTCTCTAAGCAGAAGTTCAGAACGGTGGAGGAAAGAAAGGACAGACCTGACTGCTGTAAGCCATACATGTGTACAACTCCTCTTCCTGGGGACAGATCCACCACTGTTCCCAACATATCTTTGAGTGGTGGCTCTCAGGAACCTGGAGAGCTTTAGAAATCATTTGAAATATTCTGAAGTGAATCATAGTCATGCAAGGCCAGGACAAACACAATACTTGCAGCTTTTTCCTTTCACCCTTTAGCTGGATATGTTCCTTCTCCCCAAGGTCTATTCCCTTCAGCTAAAGCTCTTCAGCTAAAGCTCGTCATCTGGTATTGGTTAGACTTGGATTTTTTTGTCACTCTTAATTTAAAACATTGCATCTTTCTCACTCTATCAAATCTTCCTATCTGGGTTTTCCTCCTGTTCATCAGTTTTTAGTTCACCCTTGTTTTAAGAAGGCCAGAAGCTTCCAAGGGCTGCATTGTCCCCTGCAACCTCCTTCACAGCTACCAGTGATGATGGCACCATGAAGACTGGGCATTTTTCACCTTGAAGGACCAGTCACCTGGTGACAGATCTCTCTGCTAACACTCCGAAGCTCTTTCAATAAACACACTACAAACACTGGACCTTAATTTTCATTATTTGCCACTCTCTGGTCTCCCCGCCTGTCTTTTGAGCTGCCAGACCTCAGAAAAAACAGACTTCTCTGAGTGCTCCCTACACATCCATTATCTAGAGGAAAAATCATCAGTTTCATCCTGCAGCATCTGTATTTGAAACACTCGGCCTTACTTATCTTTAACTAACTCATTCTTCTCTGCCAGGAGCTTCCGCCTGAAACCCTTCTTTTTTCGCCATCAGAGAGAGATCACCTCTTCCAGCCTCTTCACTCAGTACTTCATTCATCAGCCTTTCAGCACCAAGAGGCGTTGGTACAGATGCAGAGTCTGTTTTATCCTCATTATTTTTTTCTTTCTCCAAATGCTCTTCCTGCCATTTGAAGTTTCTGCATGGTAATCACATCTACGTAGCTTCTGCTTCTGCTCAGCACTCCCCCTCTCCCCCTCGGCTCCACAGCTGGTTCAGTTCTGAACGAGTTCAGGTTTTTCTGTAGCCACATCATGTTATCCCACTTGGCTCTGTGTAGCTGCATCTCTGTGGTGCGTACTTGCTGCTGAACACAGAGGTTACTGACATGTGTTGCTTCTGAAGGAAAGGAAGACCAAGTAGCAGTGGACACTACCAGCAAGAGCTTCCCAGACTGAGCCCGTAGTTGTGGTGCTTTTTTTTCTAGTGTGTGAAATGTGAGGCACTGGCAGACAGATACAGTGCAGTACCCGGTGTCACCACCCCGAGGCATCTGCTGCCCGGATTTAACAGTAGCTCTGCCAGAGCTGTGCACTGCTGCTCGCTGGGCCCATGGCGGATTCTCCCAGAAAAAGCAAAAGCTGATTGTTACCTTAAATTTAATAATAATCAACCACAGGACAGCAAATCGTTACAAAGCTCAGCTTCAATTTCAGCTTCTCTCAACCCTGTCTCCTTGCTTTGTCCTTCTCAGTCAATTCCCTTACTTTATAAAAAGCCCAACTGCATCTTAAATCCATTTTAAACTCTTGCCTTTTATTGCCTTGGCAGTTTGCAGCACAGCTCTTCCGTTCAGTTCATTCCCCAAATTAAATTTCCTATGGACTGGATACTCCGCCAGCCAAAGCTCATGCAGCTTTATCCACAACTGCTGCTCTGCTGCTCCAGACAATTGAGCACCCTTCTATTAATCATTGAGGCTCTCCTCCACCCTAGGCAGATTGCTTGCATGGTGCTGGCAGGACTCCTCTATCATCCTGCACTCATCAGTGTTTATTGGGCCAGCCGGGCTCCCAGCGGCTACTGCCGGTATGAGGGAAAGCAGGATCAAGCCGTGGGAAATCACACCACTTCGTATTCTGAGAGCTCCCTGCAAACAACAATGCAGTTAATTCACTAAGGGTTCATATTCATCTTGCTTGTGTCACAGCGAACAGAAATTATTTCATCACTGTTGAGGGTTGGTAGTTTGCATGATGGTTGTTCCGAGAGCGACATCTCAAAAGGCAAGTTGTGGGCTTTGCTCCAGCAAGGAAACGCCTCAGCAGCTGCCCAGCATTGTTGCCAAAGACCTCCCTGCTAAGGGACGTAAGGTGATGTATTGCCATCTCTGGTAGCAAACAAAGCTGCAGAGGAGCCTCTGGTTTGCTGCTGTTTCTGAGAGGTGGAACACAAAAACCCCTTTTTCTACCTAGACTTCTTCCACTAACTTTTATACTCCATAAAGTAGAAGTCATTCTACTTTATGCTGCCTGTACTGATGATTTTGCTGCTAGTAAGTTACTTTGAATACAACAAAAGCTTGTGTAGTGTGAGCCTTAAACGCTTTAAGACATGCTATGACCTCACCAGATCATCACTCAGTGGAAGCAGCAGCCCTCCATCATCATACAGAAGCTAAACTCATTTCCTCAGCTAAGAATCTTTCTCCCCGAACATCAAGAACACTTTGTCTGCATTTGCTTCTCTGTAATGCAAGTTGTATATTTTTTCTGGCTACTGAAAGTCACAGAGAAGCAGACAATAGGGTTTTCTGAACACCTTTTTTTTAGGTGTTCACATGCTGCCTTCAACCACACTTGCAGGAAGATGTCAGCCTGTCAAGCACAGCTCTAGGAATGTCAGTGGGGCCGTCAGATCAGGTCTCTGTACTGCCAAGGGTTAACGTGTTTCTCATAGCCTGTCGCAGAAACAGAAGAAATTATTTCTGCTACAGAAACTACTTTCTTTGGCTTTTCCGCCTTAGGCTCTTCAGACGTACCAGACTGACCCTGCCATGAGAAAGATGCTAACGCAGCTGTACTTCTACATCATGCCTGTGTTTAATGTGGATGGATACCATTTTAGCTGGACAAATGTAAGTAGTATCTGTCATATGACGCAAAAATTGATTCAGACAGGGAAGATCAAATGGAACGATTGTTACACAATTCAGAGGTGACTTTCTATAATATCTGAGGGGTGGCTGTAGGGAGGATGGTGCCAGACTATTTTCAGTGGTGCCTAGTGACACAACAAGGAGCAGTGGGCACAAGCTGGAACACATGAAGCTTCATTTAGAAATAAAGAAAAACTTCTTTACAGTATGAGTCACAAAGGCCTGGAACAGGCTGCCCAGAGAGGTTGTGGAGACTCCATCTCTGGAGGTACTCAAATCGTGCCTGGCTGCAGCCCTGTGCAGTGTGCTTTAGGCAGTCCTGCTTTGGTGGAGAGGTTGGACTTGACATTCTCCTGAGGTCCCTTCCAACTCCAGTGATTCTGTGATAATCTGGTCCATCAAAATGGACACAAAATGGCAGTAAATTACTCCAGTTAAAATACAATGCCAAGTATGTTTACCAGGGCTGTTTGTTACGTGTATAAATGGATGTTTGCTAAAATATACTACTATTGCTATTTAACTATTTCATAACTTATGTTAGGATCGATTTTGGAGGAAAACAAGATCAAAGAACACAAGGTTTCGGTGTCATGGTGTTGATGCTAATCGCAACTGGAAAGTGAAATGGTGTGGTAAGTCTGGAGATAATTCGGTTCACCAGTTCAGATTACCCTGTATTTAATTATCCAAAAGAGTAAATGGGTTAGGTCACATCCATTGTGAAGTGCTCTCTTTTCCATAGTTAAAGCTCAAGTTTCCCATAAAGCCACAAGCCATGGCTCAGACATTCATTCAAGCTCCTAACAGAACGAGACATGAACTTCAGAAAAAACCCATCTAATCAGAAGTAAAAACCTCTCATGGCAAGTGTGGCAAAAGTAGAAAACCCACACATACAGCTATTCTGTAATTCCACAGTCATGTCAGTACTGAGCCTGACCCATCACATTTCAGAATTTACCTGGCTACATCCTTAGGAAACATTTCAAACATCATTTTATGCAATTCATCCTTTCTCTGAAATAGCTTTAGGACAAATCAGACTTTCTTTCTGATGTTTTGGAAACATCAGACTTTCTTTCTTGACCACAGAGAGAAATGTCTGATGGTATTTTAAGGACACTATTATTAGTGATTTTATAAAGAAAGAAGGTGCTGCTAAATGCATGGAGTCAAGCTGAGACTCCCAGCACTTCTGTAAACACTTTCCTAAGATCTGACCTCAATTTTGTGTAGAGAGAACAGCAGTAATGAGAGACTCACTGAATATTTGGAATGGCCCACTGAGGAAGAAACACTGTTTTATTGAATCTTGTAGTAAGATGGTGCAGCTTGCAGAGAACTGAGCTGCAGCCCAAGTTCTGGGACAGCAGAGGTAACAGCTCTCTGTTGTGAAATATGGTGACACATCTCTCATTCTTCTGCCAATCTCCTCTCCCTTCCTGAGCAGCCTCCTTCACCTCTCTGTGCAGTCGCTTCCCCCCTCTCCCAGCATTCATTTACCTTATTTATGTTTAGGCTTGTAAAGACAGAAACTGTGTTTGCACAGTGCTAGTGCAATGTCCTGCTCTTCAGCCCGTCCCTCTTCCAAGGGAAGTCCCTCAATCGCTCCACAAAATGCTGGTTGCTTGAAGCAGGGGCGAGGACTATGCAGTCTGACTTGCAGCAGCCAGGTTCCTTAGACAAATCCCACTGCAGTGTGTAAGTCACAACTGTTCTGGGGATGTACACTTGCTCTTAAACCCTGGTATAGCTGGAATGAGCAGGTTTTGTGCAAAGTCTTCAAAGCCACTTTAGAGATCCCTATCAGTGCAACAGCAGTACTCTCAGAGTGCATTTTCCTTCCAGTCCTAATTAATCTTCCTTGGGTTCAATCACTGCGCTCCTCCCTCTTCCTGCTCCACGGCCCCTGAATTAAAGCACACTTTTTACTCAGTCCTGAAAATGTTCGCTTAGGTTTCAGTAAAAATCATTATGTCTAGGCTGAGCTAAACTGTAACAATAAACATCTAGGATGTGTGTTGTTGCGCTTCTCCCCTGTCCTGAACATGAGAGACTGGCCCTCATCTCAAGTTGGAAAAATAAAAATTCCTTCAAAGTTGCTCATCATCCCACCAAGCACATGCTCTGCTTCCCTCACTGACCCCAAACTCTGATTCTCTATTCTGCCAGAGAATAAAGATCTCTTTGATGAAGTGGGCTGACTGGTGCTCAGCAGATCCTCACCCGGTGCCCCATGGTCTCATTAATCTGACACTAAATGAGGCAGAGAAGAATCTGGATAATCTTGCACTTTGAGGCTCGATAATGATGGCGTGATTAACATTTAATACCGTGTGTGCTTGTAAAACCTTTTTAATTCAGTTCAGTCACACTCATAGTTTGCAGACAGGGCTGAACTTCCCTGTGGGGTGTTCAGGCAGGTGTGTTGTGGCACAGCCCAGCCCCAGCACAGCCGTGTGTGGGCTGCAGTGAGCTGCTCAATGAAGGTAACAGAGCAGCCCTTCTGCTTTCTTCTTCCATTCCAATGGGTGACTGGTGTGAGCTTCATGATGTTGCGCCTCTAGGGAGGGAGGGAAGGGCCATATCACTGATGTGGAAGATTCCCTTTTGCAGCACCCTGTACCCAAAACAGTGCACAGCAGTGGCACACAGACCCAGGTGAATGTGGACACTGAGATCTCTGTGTAGAAATATGTGTGCAATGAGCACAACACTTTAATAACCATTAAAGAAATAGCACTTTTAAAGCCAACAATGAGGTACTTAGAACTAAATGATGTCACAGTTAAAGGGGTTGCACCTGAAGCAGCATCAAGAGTTAACGTTTCTAGCGCATCCCAATTTCCAGTGCATGTCATGGCTCTGTGGGCACTGCTGTGTACTGGCAGAAGTGGCTGCAAGGAAGTGCGAGAACCATGCTCCAGCTCACCCAGCTTCCTAGCTGTCCTCTATACCAAAGCCCTGTTTTCTTCAGGGCTGCAAATCCTTGTACATTTGATCTAATGATGGATGCTAGGAGATACCTGTTCTCCCCTAGTACACTACCAGGTTAAAAAAAAAAGCAGCACGGAAATTCCATTTTATTCCCATGACTGTAACTCAGAAATGTCACAGGATTTGATGTACTGCGTTGCTTTTTAACCTTCTTCCACTATAAAAGAACTCCCAGTATTAAAAATTGAGGATATCCTTACATTATCCATGAAACCCCCTCGCTTTGCTACCAGACAGTTTCGCTTATGGGAAAGCATTAACTACAGCCAGGATTGCAAATGGCTCACAATCATAGGATGGGCTTTTTCTTCACTGAAAATCACTAAACTGACTCATGCATTACCATTGGATCACTTTAGCATTAGTTTGAAGGACTCTGCTGTTTATTAACAGTGATGTCCATTTCCATGATGACACAGCACCAATACAGGAGATGAAGTGTCCTTAAAAAAAAAAAGGCGGAGGCTCCGCAGACTCTGCTAAATAGCTCTCTTTTAGCTCTATTATCTGACAAGACATCGAGGCAGGGTGCTCTTGGGATTTGGATGACTTGGTGGCCATCTGTTCTGCAGGGAAGAGACAATCTGCCCCCTCTATAAACCTCCATATCCCCTGCAATCTCAGCACTGGTACCGTTTGAAATCCCCACCTGTGGCCATTGACTTGTAGCCCCAATTTCCATATCACAAATGAGGTGGCAGCATGAAATGCTCCCACTTTTTAATTTTGTTTTCCAGTGGGTTGATTGCATAACCCTGGTGTAGCTCGTATTACTATGCCAGCTCACACACTGCTCTTTTCTTATTATTTGAAGATGGCAGAACTCATTCTACAAAGGGAAGCTAATAAAGCACCACTGCTGTTAGTCCCTGCTGACACCAGGGAATGTCACAACCAAACAATGATTATTCTGCAGGTCAGTGTAGAACATGTGGCATTTTGAAATCTTGGTGGATGAAAGAGCAGCTTGGATTTCCATAAATATTGCTCTTTTAGGCCCCAGTCCTGAGCTGTAAATGAGGTGGTGGCTTAGATCCAGAATTGCTAAATGATAAAGGAGCCACTGACACATCTTCTTCCCTGAGTTTCATCTTTCAGTCCCTTATGGGACATTACAGGCAGGAGGCACTTCTGCAGCACACACCAACCTGAGCAGGTTGATGTGGTAAATGATATCCTCCAGCTGAACCCCGACCCCAAACCTGATGGAAAATGAAGCCCTGTGCAAACTGAGGTGATTGCCGTTTTAGCTCACTGAGCACTCATCCCGTGCAGCTTGTAATTTTTTTCCAGAAGGTTTTCAAGGGTAAAAATAGGCAGTCACCAGGAACTGTTCCCATGTTTCAAACCAGCCACTACAACGTCTGCTGAGGTTATCCCTTGTAACCACCACTGCAGTACCTAGCACGTTATAATCCTCTTAAGGGCTGGATTGGTCTTGGCAGTGACTAGTGAAAGAGGCAGAGCAATCTGATTTCAAGTAGACCAACTGAGATTGTTCAATAGTTTTAGTTCTTGGGTGCTGTGATAAAGTGTGCAGCTCATGGAAAGCCAGGGAAAACAGTACAGCAAAGTCAGGCTCTCCTTTTTCTGTTTGCTCAAAAATACAGCCTCTGGGGACAACTGTGTGTAGTTGGCCAACTGGCAAATTGGTGCGTCTACTAGATGAGGAAGCAGATTGCTGTATGGAGGGAGGTCCCCATGGCTTGTGCCCATTGGTCACAAGAAAACTGTTTCTTGCTTATCACACTTGAGGACACAGGGCCACACAGGCTGAGGCAAAGCTGACCCTTCAAATTCTCTGTGGTGATTCACCATCAATTTTCTCTTTCAATCTCTAGATGAAGGTGCTTCATTTCATCCATGCGATGACACCTACTGTGGTCCTTTTCCGGAGTCCGAGCCCGAAGTAAAGGCTGTTGCTCATTTTCTCCGCAAGCATCGGAAACAAATAAAAGCCTACTTGTCCTTCCATGCGTACGCACAGATGCTGCTGTACCCCTACTCCTACAAATACGAAACTATTCCAAACTTCAGCTGTGTGGTAAGTATGTTAAAACTTAGGCGAATATGCTTCCCAACATAATGGTTTTGGTACGTTTGATTTTGAGAGGAGACTTGTTTCTGAAGTTCTTTGTACATACCTAGAACTGGGTGGTATTTCTTCAGGATCCACTTGCAGTTGCATTTCTTTGCCCAAAGTGAGTCAGTGGTGATTTGATTACACTTGTACAGTGCCTTCCATCCATCAGTCCCTTTAAATCACTTTGTGGGATAAATCCCTGGGTTTTTTTTCTAGTTATTGCCACTTTATTTAATTAACTGCAGTTGGAATTAGGTAGCTAAGACCTTGGGCGTCTAGCTGGAATTCTGTCCCTTTACACTCAGAACTTAAACAGCAGAAGCATAAAGAAGATCATCTTCATGTTATGAACAAAATAAAATGGGAATGATTTGTTTATCATTTAGAGGAGAAATCACCAAAACTAAAGCTTTGACTTCTCAGACATAGTGTTTGTTAATACAAGCAGTTAATTATGTCAGGGGGTTTTGTCTATCAGAAGAATAAGTTAATAAGAGTAGTTGTTGTGATGCAAACCTACTGATTTACAGATATGTGCATTTCACATATTCCATGCTCATCCACACACAGATTGCTATTCCCTCTGCTCACAGCCTGAGTCATCAGCCAGACTCCTGCACAGAAAAGCCTCAGTGTGGCTTATTCTCTTAGGGAAGTTGCCTAGGCTTTACGTTTGTTTGCTCCCACTCACAGACACACATTGCACCGACCAGCATCAAGGCTCCTTTCACCCTCAGTCCCAGTAAAATTACATTGACCATCTCTCATTTTGGCTTTGAAAGTTGCAGTTAAAAGTCATTTTAACCTATTTGTTCAAGCTATTTTACTCCAAACGAGCTTAATGACACCTGTACAGAATTGATTATGCCAGTATCTGGAGCTTTGCTGGAGTTTCACTTCGCTGCCCACTCATGGCAGCCAGCACTACACACACTGAACCCGCTTTGTGGGTTTATTTCTGTAAGACACTTAATTCCAGCATCTACTAAAAATTCTCCCATCTGATGTCACTGCTAGGAAATAAGAGCTAATTGGAAGTTAACTAAGCAGCAAGAGGAGCTAAATATATGAGACTTGTGGGGACTGACCACCCAGCCCTGCACTGTGAATAAATCCATGACTCTTTAGTCTGCTTTTTCCACACTCCTTTGAAGAGAAATGAGCCCCCCAAGTGAATTGATGACTCTCACTTACCAAAAAAAGCACAGATTAGGGATTTAAAGCCACAGGATCTGATTTCTTTGGAGACCAGTAGGTGCAAGAATATTTTTTTAAGAACAGACAACAGAGCCACAACTAAAGACATGCTATTAAGAAGAATCAGCATCTCCTCTGCAAGCAGAGAGTAACATAAAAACAAAGTAACATAAAAACAAAGTAACATAAGGCAACAGCAAACGCTGTGTCAGGAAGTTCACTGTAAGGAAAAGGAGTCTCTAACTGACAGTTTTCAAATGTACCTGCACATGTTGTTCCTGTTGCTCAAGGGCTATTTCCATTCTGCAACAGGGAGTGACTGTCCCCGAGCACACACACTCTGCTTTATTTTCCACCAACAAAGACCAAAGGAGCCCAGTTTTGATGTGTAGTAGCTGGTCCCCAGAGTTGAGACAGCTTGGATCAGGCTCTTTATCACAAGGAGTGGAGCTCAGACCTAAAGGGACAAAAAATAGATAGTTTTAGACAACAGTCCTGTGAGAGCAAAATCCCAATTCTAAATATTTTGCCAATATCTGGACTCTATACTTCTTTTTATTGCAGTGAGTCACAAAGAACAGAGAGACTGGAATAAGAAACTGTAGTAATTTCCTGTTATTTGGAAAAACTGTTATGGAAATCACAGTGAAAATGAATGGAATACTGTTGCTTATTTGTTTGCGTGGTTTAGTGTCTGCCTACAGCCAAAGGCTCCATCACCTGGTGGCTCTTAATGAATAGCCTTTAATATTTGAAGTGTCTGAAATGGTGACATAGGCTGAGGTTTCAGATTCTCCAGGTCTCTCAGAAATGCTGGTGAGCTGGAAAGCAGCAGACTCCTGTTCCAGCTGCTGATGCGTCTACATGGACTGTGTACATTGAACAGCTGTAGGATTCCATGTGCGCAGCAGATAAATAACATTTGGTACTAACAGGAACCCACAATTAATCCTGAGAAGAAGAAAGGATGCTCCTGCCTGGGTCGTATCATTCCAGTGAGCTGTCAGTTCCCTTTTCAATTGAAGTGTTCAATTATTCAGGGTTGCTTTGAAACTGGAGAGCTGTGTATTGATCACAACATACATATTCTAATTTAGACACAACTCTCTTATTAACACTCCCCTGAAATCTGCTCTTTTAATATATTTAAAATAAAAATGCACTTTCATATTGGAAAAAAACCAGCAGAAACATTCATCCACCTTAAGAGTTTTAAATTTCACTCACTTACCATAACTTCTCATCGCTGCTCTTCCTGTTTGCCTTCATGTTTGCAGTGAACTTACATGGCATGTCTGGTTTTGTGTATGTCTTTGTAAAAATCCTGTCATTTTATGTGAAGCTTTCTCCTCGAGGCTGTTCAAAGACTGGTTGCTTGAATTTACTCAGGATCCAGCCTGCACAGTATGATGCAGCTGAGAACTGTCTCCATCTTTGGGCACAGAACTCCATCAGTGGAAGCAAGCAGCATCCCTCAAAGCTAAAAGCATCGACTTCAGAGTTCCAGGAACACCCTGCTATGTGGTGGATGTGGACTTGGGTCACTGTCAGTCTGGCCTCCAGATAGGTGCTGCCTCCACAGCTCAGTACTGTTGTGCTGGTTTTAAATGGGCATTGCCAACTATTTCTTTAGACAGATTTTAACAGGGTTTGCTTTTGTTGTCTCACTGCTGCACAGGGAGACTTCTCCTTTGTGGCTAGTTCTCCTTCCCATGGCACATTTGCCACCCATCTCGGTTCCCCAGTGAAGCCGTCTCTCACTCCCTTGGCATCATGTGGGATACATACCATAACTGCAAACACTTAATGGCTGATCATTCACAATGCAGTGAGCTTCTCCATACCGTAAAAATACTGAACCAGGCCTTTCAGGGAATTGGGGAATTGCTGTCAATAAAAAGGATAATGCTTTAAAATAATTTAAAATTAGCTGTCATGGACTCATGGAACACAGCATCTTGCTGGAAGTCAATGATCCGTAGCTCAGATTCCAATCCCATTGAAAGATTTAATTCCAAGTCTAATTTATGTGTTTTTCTCCCCCCTCACCCCTCCCGCAGGAATCAGCAGCCTATAATGCTGTTAACGCTCTTCAGTCAGCCTACGGTATCAGATACAGATATGGTCCTGCATCCAGCACTTTGTGTAAGTTTTCCTGGCACAGGTTTGTGACTTTGACCTGCTCATGGTAAGAAGAATACCCTTATTATAACAAAGAGAACAATCACTGTTTAAAGTGAATTTTGTTCCAGCTGTGGACGGTGAGGAAGGCGGAAGATAAAGCTTTGTAACCAGTTCAGTCAGTTGATTGCAGTCAGATTAGCGCCACTGAAGACATAGAAGATACTAAAATGCAATGCATTTGAGAGGCAGGAGCCAGCAAGTGACACCTTCAGAACACACAAAACCAAATGTTTTTTTAAAAAGAAAGATAAAACAACAAGATCTTCAAAAGCACATAATTATCAGATACTGTAAATGCACTAAGTTATACGGTATCTGGGAGGAAAGAGTGCAATGTATAGTTTTAATTTTTCACCAACACTTCGCCTCTTCTTTGCAATGGTGATAGTAACAGCTATTCATACAGCTCATTCCATAATCTAAAAGCAAACTTTCAAATGTCTCTGTGTCTAGGTGATGAGAAATCATAGACCATAGAATGGCAAGGGTTGGAAGGGAACTTAAAGATCATCTAGTTCCAACTCCCCTGCAGGGACACCTTCACTAGATCAGGTTACTTAGGGCCCCACTCCACCTGTCCTTGAACACTGCCAGGGATGGGGCAGGCACAACTTCCTTGAGCAACCTGTTGCAGCATCTCAGCACCCTCGCAGGAAAGAATTTTTTTGCAATGTCTAACCTAAATCTCACGTCTAACCTAAAGGTATCTTTATTTGGGCACCTTCAGTTTTTCAGAGAGTGACTTCAAATGCATTTTTCCTTATTAAAAAAGATTTTTCAGAGATGCCTTCTTCAATGTGTAAGAACATTTCTCGGGCAAAGAAAGCAGGTGAGAGAAAAAGAAGTTCAGTAGGTATCAAGTAGAGGCCTGAATGCTCTTGGTAATGAGAACAGACACTGCAAAAGTGAGAAGCTTAAAATATATAGCAACATATTTCACAAGTAACGTCCTGTATCTCCTCTGCTGCTGCTGCACTTCATTGTGGGCCACCATCTCCCAGCACAGTTGTCTTCTTGTGCTCACTTCCCTGCAGTCAGCCACTACATCAAAGGAAGAGCAGTGTGAATTAATGCCAGAATTGCACAGGCGGCCACGCAAGAGATGGATCTGTATTTAAACATGTGTCTTGGGTGCTGCCTCTGTCTGTACTTCTGGAGGCTGTCCTGATACCATGCTGAGGCTCCAGAGGAAGTCGAGGCAAGAGAGGAGCCTGCCTTAGTTGATGAGGGCTGGGTTAGGGATAAGTTGACAAACTGGATGTACATAAATCCATGGGCCCTTATGCGATGCACCCGCACGTACTAGAGGCTGTCTCCAGGCACATCAAGGACAGGAGAGTTGTTATGGACAGTCAGCATGCCTTCACCAAGGGGAAGTCGTGCTTGACCAAACTGATAGCCTTTTATGAGGGTATAACCAGGTGGATAGATGATGGCAGTGGATGTGGTCTGTCTTGACTTCAGTAAGGCAATTGACACAGTCTCACACAGCATCCTCGCAGCCAAACTGAGGCAGTGTGGTCTAGACAATTAGATAGAGAGGTGGATCATGAACTGGCTGCAGGATAGAAGCCAGAGTGTAGTGGTCAATGGGACAGGGTCTAGTTGGAGGACTGTATCTAGTGGAGTCCCCCAAGGGTCGGTGCTGGGACCAGTCCTATTCAATCTATTCATTAATAAATGGGTGGTTAGCAGATCAAGCAAGGTTCTTCTACCCCTCTACTCTGCACTAGTGAGACCACAGTATTGTGTCCAGTTCTGGGCCCCTGAGTTCAAGAAGGACACGGAGCTGCTGGAGAGAGTCCAGCGTACAGCAACGAGGATGATGAAGGCTGAGGGAGCTGGGCCTCTTTAGCTTGGAAAAAAGGAGACTGAAGGGTGACCTCATTAATGTCTATAAATATGTGAGGGGTGGGTGTCAGGAGGATGGAGCCAGGCTCTTCTCAATGTCAT
>JAOXOE010000343.1:30987198-31026565 GCA_028565055.1 Phoeniculus purpureus | reverse complement strand
TCTCCTTCTCTGGAGATGTTTAAGACCTGCCTGGGTATGTTCCTGTGTGACTTGGTCTAGGTGATCCTGCTGTGGCATGGGGATTGGGCTAGATGATGTTTCGAGGTCCCTTCCAATCCCTAATGATTCTATGAAAAAACCCCAAACCTGTGTGGGTTCTAACTTTTGAATGGATTTTCTGTTAAGACTTGAAGCTTCTTGAAGGCAAGAAAGCAAAAGCACCAATGCTTCAAGGTGGTAAATTGGTGAACTGTGGTGATGAGATGTCTGCTGTCTGAGTAAAGGATCATAGCTGAGACACTTGGGAGCTACCTCTGTGTGTGACTGAGCGCTAACGCAGGTAAGTGCTCCTCTCCTGCTCTCGGGTGGGTCTGAGTCTTTGTTTTGTGAATCACAGACTGATGTCCAGATTTCTTGTTAAGCTAGTCATGAAAAGTGATACTCCTGCACCAAAAACTCACTGCTCTCCTCTACAACCATGGTGAGTCTCTGTCACATGTTCCTGATGGTCTTTCAAAATATGAAGAAACCAGGGATTTAAAACACTCCAGCCCTCAGGAATTAAAAAGGGAGCTCTCTGGCAGTGTTGCAGAAGATGGTCTCATCTGGTGTATGACAGCTGAACAGGAGCACTGTTGCTTGCTGCCTGGTTGATCCAGACTTGGCAGGAAAGGGTGGTTTTGCAAGAGCTTTAACTTGATGGTTCTAGTGGTGCCAGAGCCTGGGTGTCAAGGGTGAGGGTGAGATGGGGAGAAGGCTTCTCTGCAGCTAGTTTAACTTTCTGAATAAGAGGACTGAAATGGTGGCTGCTTCTCACTTGACTTTTACTTGGACTTATACGAGGAGAAGCTCCTGTGCAGGACTTGATCCAGGCTAATGTGTGTCTGCACAGCACCAGGTGGTGCAGCAGGACTGTGGAGGACATGGAGGAGCAGAAGCTCAACGTGGAACCAAAAATATGGGTACGCAGGCATCGTAAAACACTTCTGGGTCTAGAGAGACAGTTAAATACTTTGATAGCTGCAGACCACACAGCAGGTACAGTCAGACCAGTCCCAGTACAGCCACTCAGCGTGAATGGAAGCACTGGGTGTCCACACCTGCTGAGGGTCTGGGCAGGACCTTCAGGACCTGCATCCTGTTAGGATGTGAGACTGTTTTCCTAGAGGCAGAGGCTGCAAAAGTCCTAAGAGCTGAGCGGGAGATCTCTGCCTGGGGCTAAACAGGTTTGTGCCATCCTTGGCTTTACAAAGAGTGGGTGCCTCAGTGAGAAGAAAGGAGGCTGTATCAGCTCTGCTTTTGTCAGCTCTGCAAAAGCTACAGGATGATTGTCCAAACTGGGATCAACAGTTGATTGAAGAAGATTCTTAGAAGCCCAAGTAAATGCTTAAAGGATTAGGAACCCACTTATTGTGAGGAGCTCCAGGATGCTTTGTTTAGCTTAACAAAGAGAGGATTAAGGAGTGACTTTTTGTCAGTCCGCGAATGTCTGCATGGAGAACAGAAATCGTGACAAAGACTTTCTTGTCCTGCAGGCAAAAGAATAACAAGAGAGTGAGTGGCTGGAAGTTCAAGCTAGACAAATCGGAGCACAAAAAGATGTAGTTTATGTTTTTATAACGATGAGTGTAACTGATCATAGGAGCAGCAGACAAAGGGTGCGTCGTGTTCTCCGTCGCCAGATATGTATCTGCTGATGCAGGCTGCGCTTTAAAAGGAGAGGCTTTCGTTTGATCACAGTTATTGGATCTGAGGTGGGAATTAGTGCTGTCACAAAGCTCATGGGCTAGGCTGAGCAGCAGGTCGGAGAAAATTATCGCCATGGATTTTTTTGTGCTTTTCTGAAAAATCTATGGAGTCCTAAACGCAGCTGAATTTTTGTGGGGTGGGGGTGAGGGGAGGTAATAGGGAATTGAATCGGTTATAAGCTGTTACAGATAGTGCAGCAGAGCAGAATAAATCACCATAATCAAAACAGAGCCGCCTTACGACACTGAAAGCTGAACAATGAGCCTTCGCATAAATCCACTCCACTTATTAGGCAGAAAAGCCCAGATAGTCAATATTCACATTAAACATCTATCAAAAAAGTGCTTCACAGATTGCGCTCCCATTTGGGAGTTTCTGCATTTCATAGGCAATTGAAGCTCTATGGCTGGTGATTGCTATTGGCTAACATCAGCCTCGGGGGATGTAAAATCACCTGGGGAAGGGATGCTCAGAAAAATGGGGGCAGCTCAGAGCCGCTTTGCTGATACCCAGCAGCTGGGGAGGGGGGGTGGTGTCTCATTTCATAGCCGAAGGCATTACTCCTCTGTAGGACTTCTCTTACTGAAGTGTTGCAGATGGTGTGTACGAGCAGGCAGACACAGAGGTTCACTCTTGTGCTCTTGCCATTTATCAGGAGGTGGCATTGCTCTCTCTCAGACTGCTTTCCCTAAGCTAGTGCTACTTCTTCACGAGGTCCGCAAAGAGGCAAATTCTGGCTTCCAGCAAGCAGCCAGCTGAGCATACACGTCCAGGGCAGCTGTGAGGAAAGATCTGGAGATGGTGGAGGTGATTTGTTCTCACATTGTTTCAGACTGATCAGAAGCATCTGACCCCTGCAGCACTGTGAGGGGCGGGTGACATCCTCTCATGCATCTGCCCTCCTGATTGCTCTGTATGGAAGCAGGGTGCAAATTTCTCTTCCTTCTGCTACAGCAGGGAATGTTTTCAAATGCCAATAGCTCTCAGTGACCATTTGGAGGTGTTTAACCCAAGGTTAAGGCAACCCTTAATGTGAAGTGATGAAACACCTTAGCAAGGGTGTGGGCTGAGCGTGTCACAGGTCATAACAGTGGACCTGGATCAACCAGGACCCGCCAAATCCCATGTTTTGTCACAAGCTTAGAGGCTGCAGATGCCATAAGGATGCAGGAGGCAGGAGATGTTTTCCTAGAAGACCTAGTGCAGGCACAGATGTGGATGGAGAAAAGGAGTCAGAAACAAAAATAGAAAAGAGGAGAAACAGCGCCACAGACTGGGGTATGACTGTCTGGAAAGGGACCTGGGAGTACTGGTCAACAACCAGTCGAATATGAGCCAGTAGTGTGCTCAGGTGGCATAAAAGGCCAATGGCATCCTGGCTTGTATCAGGAATAGTGTGACCAGCAGGACTAGGTATGTAATTCTGCCCCTTTACTGAGCACTGGTGAAGCCTTGAGTACTGGGGGCAGTTCTGTGCCACTCACTTCAAGAAAGATGTTGAGATGCTGGAGTGGGTGCAGAGGAGAGCAGTGAGGCTGGTGAGTGGGCTAGAGGGAAAGTCTCATGAGGTGAGGCTGAGGGAGCTGGGGTGGTTTAGCCTGGAGAAGATGAGGCTCAGAGGGGACTTTATCACTCTCTACAACTACCTGAAGGGAAGTTATAGATGGGTGGGGGTCAGGATCTTCTCCCAGGGAACTAATGATAGGACCAGAGGGCAAGGGCCTGAAGCTGGCAGGGGAAGTTTAGGTTGGAAAGGATGATCAGACACTGGAATGGACTGTCGAGGGAGGTGGCAGAGTCACTATCTCTGGAGGTGTTTAAGGAAAGACTGGATGTGGCACTTAGTGACATGATCTAGCTGATGGTGGTGCTGTTAGGTCCTAGGCTGAACTTGATGATCTTGGAGGTCTTTTCCAGCCTCAATTCTGTGAAATGTAATAGTTGATACTGCAAAGTAAGGATCACTTAGTACTCTGTAGCACTGATGCTCCAGACCATGCAGGACAGGGAGCAATAACTTTTGGTTTTAAGCTCAATTCTCAGTTTGTGTATAGGAATAATGTACTCGAAGGATGCAATGATTAGTTAATTAATGGGTTGTGACATAGTGTGATGCTGTGATAATGAGAACTGCTAGGAAACCTGTGATTAAGGCTCTGGTTCAGAGTATTTTATTTAGATAGCTAACACAGGGGACAGACTGAGCCCCTCTGAGCTTTCCACTCCTTTCTGTTACCTGCACGGGGATTTCAGTAGGATTAGAAGTTCCCCCAAAACCACAAACTAAATTCTGATGTGTCTGTGTATGAGACAGATTCCTAATTACACAGGATATCCTACCACCATCTCGTTGGCTCTGGGATTCAGCACCCTTGATAAGGTCTGAACAGTGTGTGGCAGAGAAATCGTGGTGGTATGTTCTGCACAAGGAGAGACTGAAAACATTGAATTTACTTGGGGAGCACCCGGAGAGTTTGATTATCAGAGTGATGCACAGCTCCCTGTGCAGGATGGAAATGTCACAGCATCCTATACCTGGAGCTGTCTGGATCCTGATGTACACACTCATATAGACACAGGCAGAAATCTCATGACAATGATGCTGAACCCAGTGAATTGAGAAGGTTGCAGGGCTGAGCCCAGGGGCTGGGAAAGCCAAGGACAGCCAGCAAGGAGCCCAACCACCAGTAGTACAGCAAGCAGTTGTGTGATACAGAGCAAGGATCAGTCATGCCTAGCTTTTTGCTTTGGGCAGCTTTTGAGAGAAATGAGATGAGACTTGTGAGGAATTTGCATCAGGATGGTCCAAAGCAGCTGAAGGTCCTGAGTCCATCGGGAAAGGGCTGGCTACTAAGGTCACTGCAATCAGGACTGGGCAGCATCCTTTCCTTGCCCTTCCCAAGGGGCAAAGGAAGGGGGCAGGAAGCCAGTGAGCCCAAAGGCCCCTATGAGTCACCAGAGCCCTCAGAGAGGTCTTGCAGGGAAAATCTGGCTCCTTGAAGTCAGTTATGAGTCAGGCCTGCCACTGAACTTATGATTGGGAGTCTTTGAAGTGATGGAGGATGAAGGCAAAGGGAACAAACGCCCTTTCTGCATCTGCTCTGTTGGTGGCCTCCTTGGCAAGCTCCTTGCCCTGGAAATCATTATGACCTAGTCTTGTTGCTTGCAATGACCTAAAAATTACTCAGTCACCTCCTCCCTGTTTCACTCCTGCCGCAAGGACACATAACGCTCATATGTGGGGTACTTGCTGCTTATAAGGGATGCTTGAGCTGGGGTGGCTCCTTACCTCCCCTTTGGGCTCACATTAACAGGTCCTTCTTGGATAACTCCTCCTTTGCACTGGGTTGGAGTTCTCACTTTGCTGAGGCTTTTCTTTCATTGACTTTTTAAAGTCAAGTCACAGGGACTTGAAAGAAGGTGACTCATCCCCTTAGAAGTCCCAGCAGCTCTTATCTCCTCTTTGGCACCAGCTGGGAGGTGGGAAAGAGGGAAGGGAAATAAAAAGAAGAAATCGATATATCTTTTGTATGATTTTTCCGCAGCTCACCCATTCCCTGTGGTCTCTTTACACTTCCTCTCAGCTGGGGAAGATAAGGTAATTTACTTGGTGGAAATACTTTTGCCCTTCTAGTCTATGAAAGCCTTAATTCATTAGCAGAAGTACAAGGTGAACGAATGAACAAACCAGTAGGATAGGAGTAGCTATTTTTGGGTCATTTTGGGCTACAATGAGCAAATCTTTCCTCCCCTTTTATGTATGAGTGTATGTACAAATGCACACTGACCACAGGACCAACCAGCATGGGGGTGGTCTGCAAAATCATGATGATGCCCATGGAACAGGCTGCCCAGGGAGGGGGTTGAATTGTCACCCCTGGATGTGTTTCAGATCTGGACCTTAGGGCTGTGCTTTACTGGTGGGCTTGGGACGGTTGGAGTAACGGTTGCACTCGATCTTAAAGGTCTTTTCTAACCTAAATGATTCTGTAATTCTATGAAGATGGGTATGGTTGACCATTTAGAATCTTCTTCAGGATGAAAAATAGGATGTAACAGGTGATGGCCTCCAACTACACAGAGCACATGACCTCATTCCACAGGTAGTTGAGCTGATGACTCTTCTGTTGTGGAGGCCACAACATGGGAGCAACTGGACAGAAAATCAAGGAAGAAAAGATACCAGATGTGGCAAATTAAAGGAAGATACCTTGTGGGAAACACAAGGTGCCAAAAGCAGGAAGAGTAATCTGGAAACTATCATCACTGTGTGCTGACTGTTGTTTAAACTTAGTCTCTGGCAGCTGCTGTTGGCCACTGGGGAGGTGAGCCCATGATTTAACTTTACTTTGCTGCTGTTGTGCATCCTCCCCATCCCCAGTGAGGCCACATATTTTCCTTTCCCATGCTGTGGGACCTCTTGCTGTCACCAAAGCAAACCGCCTTGTCAAGAGGGAAACAAGTCTCCAAGTTTTGGCCACCAAGTTCTTGCAGGTGGCTGGAAACAACAATGACCTGGTCAAGGGGCAGGAACTCAGCCTGGACACACTTGAAATTCATAAATACCTGTGAGCTGGCATCTCCTGTGACTCAGGTCAACACCAGGTTTCTCGGTTAACCATGGTCAACACCATGCTGCCAGGTGTCTTGCACTGTCATCAGGGTGGAGCTGGCCTCAACTGCAACAGGAGCATCACTGAAGAGAATGAGAAGCCTTGAAAGGACCACAGCCCTGCTACCAGTTTTGTTTTGAAGCCTACAAAGCCATGCTGAGGATGCTGCGAGGTGGATAATCCCACCAGCCAATAGGAGGTTCATGCCAGCAGGGTGTGGCAAGAGGTAGGGTTGGAGAAGGATGTGGAGGTGAAACTTCAAGGTCAGCAGGTGCTCATCACTGTACAAAAGGCAGAGGATGAACATGCGGTTTTTCTTCTGTATCTCAAAAGATATCACCCAGTGCTGCCACCATAGTTAAATGTGTGGGCCAATCAGCACTTGAAGGAGCCCTGGCACAGAAAGTGGTGAAGTCTCCCAGTCCCATTTACTGGCCCATCAAGTTGTAACATGCTGCAAGTAAGAAACACACTAAAGCCTTGACCAAGAGGTACCAAGAGGTGCTGGTTGCTCCTGCCCTACAACCCATTCCTTTGAGGAGCAGTGCCACCATCACCAGGACACAGCTCCTGGCAATCTGTTGAACTGGCTTGGCAAGGTAGTGATGAGTAGGAGTTGGAGTCAGAGTCATGGATGGTGTGACTCCAGGGGTGGTTTGGAATCCAGCAGGCACCAAAGATGAGATGAATGCACGGTCTTCTGGGACAACCGGATGAAGAGCCTGTGTTTGTGGT
This sequence comes from Phoeniculus purpureus, assembly GCA_028565055.1. NCBI lineage: Eukaryota > Metazoa > Chordata > Aves > Bucerotiformes > Phoeniculidae > Phoeniculus > Phoeniculus purpureus. The sequence continues at coordinate 31,019,468 of JAOXOE010000343.1, read as the reverse complement.
TTGGCAGGGCCGAGGGGATCGAGGTAAGCTGGGCTGAGAGAGCACATTCATCAAAAAAAGTAAGTTCTGAGTCACTAACTTGTTTTTTGAGGCAGTTTAAGTGAGGTTGGGAATAGAGAGTTAACTGTCCTGCTGGAAAACGGTGGACTTAGTAAATAAATGGGGAAAAAAGTGCAAACAGTGTCCCCCACTGATCAGCTTTAGCTACAGAAGCAAGAGAATTGGCCTTTAAAAGGTCAATCGAAGTGAAAACCCTTGCAGAAAATCTCTTAAACACTCCAATCCCTCAATTGCTTTGCCTTGGGCTGGCAGCTGCAGGAACTGACCTTCCCTTCCTGTCAGGAGCGAACCCTGCTGCTGCTCTGTGGGTGACTGCACCCATCGAACACAGTCCTCCACCCTGCTGGGGGCAATCATCCTCCACAACCTTCGTGGCTTGGTGGAACAGCATCTTGGACCCATTTCCAGCCCCACCACACACTTGCCTTTTTGCTGGGAGGTAGAGACAAGAGAGATGGGAGGAATGTGGGTTTCCAGAAGGATTTCCTCCAAGGGCTTGTTCTGGCTGCCTGTGAAGGCAGAAATGGCTCTTTCCACCCTCTGAACCACATCCAACTCTGTGTTCTCAGATCTGGACGACGGCCTGGGAGGATCATGGCTTTTATTGCACACAGTGACCTCCCCAGCTTCCTACCACCTCTGCAAGACTTGCAGTGGGCTATAACTGCTTTATTTACAATAATAGCAATAATAATTGTAATACTACAATACTAGTGGAGATAGAATGAGGTCTGCAAGCTTGCTGAAATGTGAACTGCTTTCCACATCTCCTGCTGGCTTTACAGCACTTGCAGATAGTGGGGGTACTGAAACGCCCCTTCTGCACTAAAGCCACAGCTCGGGCTCGACACTGGCAAGTCACACATGCTGTCTGCCCTGCGGGAAGTGGATGCTGAGACCTGGTGTGCATTCCTTTTGCTGGGGAAAAAGGACCTAAGTCACCAAAGCTGAAAAAGAGGAAAGCTGCACCCCTCCAGAGCACCAGCTGGGAGAGTCAAGAATCCTGGAGATGCTGCCTGTATGAAGCCAAAGCATTTTATCACTGGGTGGGATGTACCCATGGGGATCACCATCCTCCTTCGGTTTCTGGCTGGGGATAGGCATGCAGTGACTGTGCAGATGTTTGCAGGGAAGTGTTTGCCTGATGGAGCTGGAAGAGATGTGCTGATCCTGTGGTGGGAGAAGTTGGCTGGTGCCTTTCCTGGGAAAGGTCAGGAGACCCACAAAAGTGATCAAAGGGCTGGAGTACCTCTTAGAATCATAGAATCATTAGGGATTAGAAAGGACCTCCAAAGATCATCTAGTCCAATCGCCCTGCCACAGCAGGTTCACCTAGACCAAGTTGCATAGGAACATGTCCAGGCAGCTTTTAAATGTCTCCAGTGAAGGAGACTCCACAAGACCCACTTGGACCTGATACTGTGGGATCTGCTCTAGGGAATCCTGCTGCTGGGTGATGGAGGTCGCAGCTTCCTCCACCCAGCTCTCCCATCAGCCTGGTGCCAGCTGTTTGCACATCTAGCCACAGTGATGGCCGGAAGGCAAAGCTCACCCTGCTTTAGGGATCCAGGCATCATGCCACAGGCTTCTCTCCCTCCCATCACCTCCCCCAGCTCCTGAGATACTGCAGGAGCCCAGGCAAGCAGGTTTATTTTCCTCACGTCATTCTCATCTCTGCTGAGAGCCTTTGAAATGCCACCAGCTTGACAGGGACTATTAGCCTTGCTTAGGTCTACAAGGCCTTCAAGGTTATCGCTTCATCTCATGGCTAATTAAGAGTGACCCGGTTTGTGCCATCGCAGGCTGCTCCTGTCATTGACGGAGACAAGCGATGATGAAGAATAAACTGATGTTTAATTAGCCTGTATGAGTGTCTGTATCCTCCTTGCAGAAGCTGAGGTGGGAACAGGGCAAAGTAGGATGACAGAAGCGTTTTGCTGGTCTTCACTTCCCATCACAACACTTACTTTGGTGGAAAAGAGCAGCAATTGGAGCAAGCACAGGCTTTCTAAAGAGCATCAAGGGATCCCTCCACCCACAGGAGGACAACCAGCCTTTCTGAGCGACCAGTCTACCAAGTAACTTTGTCATTCTGGATCCATCTGAGAGCTTCTCCTGTTCTTCTGCCTTCAATCTTTTATTGATTTGGGGAGCCTGGAGAAAGTAAAATAGCCCTCTCCAGCCAACCAGAGAAGCCTGTAATCCAGAGAAATGTCTCTGACCAGCAAATGGATAAGGAGAAGGATTAAAACAAACACAGAATGACCTCTAGGGTTCCTGCATGAGACGCAGGGTGTGTTCAGAGACACCCTAGCTCCTGGCTCTGGAAGCATCACACAGGACTGTCATGCTTAGTAGCCATCTTCAACCTCATCTCCAGAGGCAATGATGGCCTTTTCTATTTGATAGCTCTTGACTCATTTCCTTCTGGCCCCTTTCTGAACCTCTATAAGAGCATCTGCAGCTACATGAATTTGGCAGCTCAAGCGGGTAATGAGTGAAGAGTTGCTTCCTTTGGTAGGTTTTGCATCTACCAGGAGGTTTCTCCTTTGTCTCAGGAGGGAGATGCTTTTGGAATCACAATGAACCTGATCCTTGTGGACAACCATGTGTCTGTATTGATATGGTGGTAGCTTTTTCTCTGAGGGTTTATTTTCTGATCAGTGAGAGGTACCAGCCATGGTTTCCCTTGATCAGAGCCGACTTGTAGGTACGATGGACGTTGATAATAAAATCACAGAATGGTTTGGGTCAGAAGGGACCTCAGAGATTACCTAGTTCCAACCCCCTGCTATGGTCAGGGACACCTCTCATTAGAGCACCTTGCTCAGATGACTAGCCAAAGACTTGAGACCTTTCAGGAATAGGGATCAGCAGAGCAACTGTCTCCTACACTGTGATCTTAGTGGTCTGGCCATCCTGGCAGCACTACACAGAGTCTGGCAGCATTTGTCTGCCAGTGGTGGACAGACACAGGTCTGGGTTTCCGGCCAGCCTGGAGAGGGAACAAACCTCTTTGCTTCATCTGGGTCAGGCTGTGTCCTCCAGCTGTCAGCTTGATTTCATTTCTGGGAAGAAAACCTGTCTCTCAACCTTTTCATGTCCCTCAAAAATACAGTGCTGTCTGTGGGGAGAAAGCAAATTAGCAATTCCAAAATCTCACACGGTCCAGGCTGCTGCAAAGGGACTGTACGCACTGTAGTCTGAGCCAGCTAAGGCCAGGCTGGCTATTGGGCTTGCACAGGTAAAGCCTGTCCAGTGACCCAGCAAGCCCAGTGATCTCCCTGTCTGTGGCAGACCTGAGATAGGCTAGAAGTGAGCTTTGCTCTGCACAAGGTGTTTCGAGTGGAGCTACTCACCAGTGGAAGCAGAAGGAAGGCAGAGAGCTGAGAAGCTGGTATTCACCTCCTGGAACATGGGGTGAAGATCCTCTCATGGATCTTCCATAGGATATCCACATCCCTGTCCAGTGGTTTAGCTCAAGGCATCCCCAGTACCTCGCTGTGGCCATTCTGGGTTTTCAGTATCATGTGCAGTTTGGGATGTGGGGAGAGAAGGCACCTTTATGGTTCTCACAAGTCAGGCAAGGACAAGGTCACCCTTTCACGTTGTTTGTAGCGCACGGGAAGGCATGTGGGGTGACTCCTGGGCTTTGTCTGCTCTGGGGGCAAGGGGTGTTTTGTTGCTAAGGAGACCAACACACTGGGTATCCTTGGAGTCCTAAATATACTCTTCAAGGAGAGGCTTTTGTGCCTGCCAGGCTCCCCACCAGCACTGCTCCCTTTGATTCCTGTTCCTCCATGACCCACCTCAAGCATCAGCGGCCTCATTCCTCTGTATGACAACGTGCTGCCATGCCAGGTGACCAGGAGCTCCTTCAGCTGGTCATGCTCACTGCAGGGTGGATGCTGTGGATTTTGAGCTGACCTGGCCTGCCAAGCGCTGCTGAAAAGCAGGATGAGGAGTTTGAAGGTTTAACCCTACCCATCTCATCCACTAGCCCCTCTCCAGAAACCCTTGGAGGTTTCTACACTCCTGCAAGAAAAGCACAAGAAGAAAACTTAACAAAAAGAGAGAAAACCCCAGTTCCATTGAGTTGTCTTAGAAATTTGAAATTTTTTTGTTTTGAAGTCACAGAAGAGGTTTGATTTTGGTTTGCTGACCTCCACAGGGTCTTGAGCTATTGGAATGTGGAGCTGCTATTAGCTGATTGTGACTTTGTCCCTGGTCTGTCTGTACTTTGGGTCTTGCTGACCGATCCCCTAAGCTGCAGAATGTGCTGCTTAGAGAGCCAACCACCGCCACTCTGACTTAAAGTTATGCCTCAGGCTCTGGGCATAATGGATGTGGTCTGAGTGTCATGTACTCAGAGACCCCCAAGACTTTGGTGACTTCCCTGTGTTGGGAATCCAGGGCGTCAGCAGTCAAAGGAGAAGGTGAGGTGGCTGCCATGAGCAGGTTTTATGGGGAGGTGCAGGTAGGATGACTAAAGCTTAGGCTCTCTCAGCATGCTATGAGTTCATTCCATTTCATGGCTAGAAGATGTTCAAACGAGATGATCTGGACCCTTGAGATGGTCTCAAGACTGATGTCTGCAGTCCATTCTCTACAAAGAGGTGGTACTGAGACACAGCTGTGGTCTTCCCAGCCATTGGTCCTGTGTTGGCCCACTTTCTAGATGTCCAGGTCCATGACTGAAGCAGGGGGACACCTTATCAGGTAGATATTTCCATCGCTAAGCAATGATGAAAGGTGGGTTCCTCCTTTCCAAACAAACACTTTAGTGCAGTCCTGCCGGAGCACCAGTGAAGATAACAGCAGCCATTGCAGGAGCAAGCTGGTCCCTGTGTGCTCTAGTGAAAGTCAAACACTAATTTCACAGGAGAACTCCAGCCAGAAAAGAAAAGCAAGATTTGTGCTGCTGGCCATGGAGGAAAATAAAAGGACAATGCAAGACTACCTGGTGCTTGGCAGAATTAAAACCTCCTGACAAGATTTTCTACCTTCTGATACATCTTTTTCCTCCCTCCCGCTAATAAAAGTCAGCCAATTATAAATATTATTAGCCAGATAAAAACTGCTGGCTCAGACACACCAGCTTCCAGATCCTCCTCACTTCAGCTTTGCTCCAGCTGCCACAGAAACAAACGAGCCGATACTTTCAGAATTAGACACCCTTCGCCACCTTCTCTTTGCTGGAAGCAGTGAAAGCTTCTTTTTTTAATTATTTTTGAGGGAAAGAGGGAAAAAAAACAACCCCAAGTCATTACAAACATTTTTTTGGCATCCCAGTGTCCCTCAGGCTCGAAAGTTAGGAGACCACCTTGAAAACCTGCAGACCTGGGTAGCTTCAGGGGCAGGTTTAGGAGCAGAGGGGATCGGTGGCAGCAGTCAGGAAAGTGTTTAGATTTTCAAAGATTATCAAAAATTTTTTGCCCTGGAGGGTGGGAGGACCTTCATTTCGTAGGGGACCACCTATGACCTTTGTCAGCCATTAAGCTAGGAGACAGCCAGTCCAGGAGGAGGAAAGGATGAGTTTTCAGCTGCTCTGCAGAGAACATCACACTTAAGAATACTTGAGGAAGAGTCTGGAGCTTGAAGCCACTCCTGAAGCAATGAAAGAAAGGAGCAAGAGGGAAGAATTTGGCCCAGCTTAGTAGTTTCCATCTAAAGTTCTTCCAAAGCCTGAGGAGAGCTGGATCATGGACCTGGCAGAGGAGGTTTTAGGAGGAGGATCACATGGCACCAGTGGTTTCTCTGCTCCCAACACCCATTCTCCTCTGCACTACCCTCTGGAACTGGATGATCCTGTGGTCCTTCCCAGCCCTGACTGATTCTATGATTCTATAAAGCCTGTGTTGCAGGTGCTTAGAACTTCTAGAAAACAATACGGATGTGTTCCTGTGTGACTCGGTCTGGGTGGTCCTGCTGCGGCAGGGGGATTGGACTGGATGATCTTTGGAGGTCCCTTCCAATCCCTAATGATTCTACGATTCTCTGATCTTTTCACCTGAAAACTTTAAATGCAGTGTGATCAAATGAGCATGGGGGTTCCATTAAAAACGAATAAAGCACTATCTAGCTACCTCTAGCCAACACAGCTGTACATATCACTAAATGGCACCAGTTTATATTTAAACCGTTAGCACCCGAAGCTCTGTGCTCTACCTCATTGCTCTGCTTTCCCTGCAGTACCCTCAAATCCACCAGACCTCCCACAACAGGCATCTCAGCCACGTTCCCATGGCCTGTTGCTCTCTCATCCCAGTGACGCTGCTCAACAGGACAATACAATCTGCTTTTCACATTACGTTCCCTTGCAGAGGCAGCTGAGGTTCAGTCCTTCAGACACATCGCTAGGAGGCAGTTGAACTTATTCTTCATGCTGTTTGCCTAACCAAATCCTGACCCATAGAAAGTTTCCAGCACCCATAGGTACCATGAAGTTACTCACCATTAGCAAAATGGTCAAGCTAAGAAAACACAACTCCAGACACTGAAGTCTCTTCTTTTGCAATTTGCTCTTGGCAGGACAGCAGATGCTGTCTCTGGTCCTCCCCAAATGTCATTCAGCAGCAGCTCCAGACACCAGCCACCACAGTACCCACAGCTGACAGGAACAGCACAGCTTGAGTTCCAGTTGTTCCAAACAGTGACAGCCTGAACCATAATATACCATAACAACATGCAAATCTCAGAGTAACTGTGGCATTCTGAGAACACTTCTCCATTATGTGCGATCCAGGTTGTTGTCAGAGCACACAATCTGCAATACACATTAACAGTCTCTTTGGCTAATGTAAATTTGGACTTTCAAAGTAAATATTTATTGAAACTAAGACAAAGCACTTCCATTATGACACTAGAATTTCAGGGTAATGTTAACTTCTTAGTACTTTTTTTTTGAGCTACAAGTAGCTCCTTTGGAAACACACACACACACTAAGTTGGCTTGGGGGAGCTTAAATACTTCAATCATGGTCACTTTATGAATTCATTTTTGTGATTACCCAAGACAGGTTACAAAAAAGCCGTCATCTTTTATCCATACTAGAGACAGGCAGGAAAAAAGTCCCAGAAGCGAAAGAATGGAATATTAATAAAGGAATTCTCTACATCATAAGAACAGTTTTCAAAAGAAACCTAAAGCTGAAAATCTAATTTCCATCCAAATCTGATGGAAATCTCTGCTTTCATTATTCTCCTTTAGCATTACTTTGTCTGCCTCCATATTAAAAAAACTGAACATAAAACGGGTATTAAAAGATTTGGATCAGCAGCCCGTTCCCTACCTCACCCATTTTCTGAGCTTGGTTCTGTGATTCCCAACAGCAGGGACTTGCACAGGTAGAAGCGCTCAGATCTAGGAGCTTACTGTGCCAGCTTCTGTTCACAGAAAATTAGGGGCCACTTAAACGTTGTCATTCTTGCATTATCTAAGTCCTTATCACTGCAGCCACTCTTCCTCATTAAGGCAAGCACTGGACACAGACCTTTTAATTAAGAAGCCCAAGCCTGAGGGACAAGAGCAGCAGCAAGGAATTCCCCAAAGCCAGCTGGAAAAGGGCTGAACAGAGCTAAAGAGAAAATTATCAGGTGTTAAACACAGTGTGAAGGGTGGGAGTAGCACAAGGAACAGCCTTCACCCTGCGCCAGCACCACGGGTCAGCAGAGGAGAGTCTGAAACTTAACCAGCACATTGGTTCCTCAGGCCTTTGTCTAAGCCTGGGCACAGCGTGAGGCTACGTCAGATGTTAATTGCCCATTTTTAGCTGGATATTCATCAATCCCTAGAGTCGACAAAACCGGCTGACTTTGTCCTCTGCACCCCAGACACAGCCTGGGCAGGTACAGAACCTGACAGTTTTCTATCGACAACATTATCACCAAACTTAAGTCAACAAAATTTGAAGAGAGGTAAGAACAAAGGGTCAACAGCCAGGATTGCTGTGGCATACGGGCAAATTCCTTTAGAAGGTCTAAGGGATGACTACAGCGAGGGCTTCATCCCATTACCACTAGCCAGCACATTAGGAAAGTTCACTCTGCTAAATTAAAAGGTTGAGAAATAAATGGGAAAGTCAGAGCACTGCATTAGCCCAGGGCTGTTCGGTGGCTGCAAAACAAAAGGAAAAGGAATGGAATAGCCATTACAGCCCTATTGCCATGGCACATTAAGACGGAGCACAGCATTCAAAGAACAAAAAGCTTAGACACGGGACGTTTTGCCAAAGTCCTGGTTTGAATCTCGCAGTCCTTGCAGCCAACAGCCAAATGAAGTATGAGGAATTTTTCGGTACAAAGACATGCAATTTGCAAACACCTAACAGTAGCCCCGGTGATAATATCTCACTTATTTAATTTTCTCATGTATTTTACTACCATTTGGTGCAAATCTAGCTGTTAGATTCTAGCTGCAAAAGCTGGAAGTGCAAAAATTCATTCTTACTTTCTGTGCTGGACGCTGCCGTAACACAGATGAAAACTAACTAATCCAGCGTATTTCTGGCATGCATTTGCCACAGAGGTGCCTGCATTAACACAGGACAGCAATTGCCAGCAGAAAGCAACACTTGCTCACACATCCCAGAGAGTAACCTGCATAAAATCAGTCCAAATGTCAGGAGAACTGAGTCTCTTACGTAGCACTGCCTTTGATAAACATCCTAAAGTTTCTTCACTTGGTCTACTGAATGAAATGATGAATTAATTGTACCAGCACCACAGCTCCCATTAAACTTATCTCCACGTATTCCCATTGGAATAACCTGTAATCATGGCTGAAGAGCCTCTCCACCAACTCACACCAGTGTGTACTTGAAATTTAAGAGACAAGCACTCATCCAGCTGAATCTTAACCTTTTCTTACAGTCTTTGGTGAGAAGGATCAGATGTTTGTCTTTCCCTACCTGTGGAAAACCACAGCTTATAGTGTCGCTCAATTATCTCCAGCATAGTGACAATTCAATCATAGAACGGCTTAGGCTGGAACGGCCCTTAGAGATCATCTACTCCAACCTCCCTACCGCGGGCAGGGACACCTCTCAACCAGACTTGGTTGCTCAAGATCTCATCTGACGTCCCCTTGAACACCCCCAGGGAGGGGGCATCCACAGCCTCGCCAGCCAATCTATTCCAGAGTCTCTCCACCTTGAACTGAAGAATTTCTTCCTAAGAACTAGTCTACACCTTCTCTCCTTCAGTTTAAAACCATTTCCCCCTGTCCTATCACTAGATACCCTTGTGAAAAGTCCCTCTCCAGCATTTGCTGAGACACCACTTTACCAGCCTTCCCTGGTTTTGTCCAGGCACAGTAGACTAAAACCATGAGGGACGATTTTGCTTTGCATTCCAAGTCTACATTATTCTGAAAAGCTTCTGATTATTCTACGTTAATCTTCTCCCTGGGCCCATAACAGGCACATAAAAGCGAGGATTATTTAATATTACTTTATTTCATCACCTATCCAAAGCATTCTAACAACGGCCCAATATATCTGAGTGTTTATAAAGCGGGAACTTTAAGAGTAGATTAGAGGAGGGAAAGCTTGAACACAAACATTGAAGTGTACTGAAGAGTGGTGACAAGGACAGTCTGGAAACTGTCTGGAAAACACTGCAGAGAGGGAACTGGTGCTTTTCAGCAGAGATCACAGCAACTGCACAAGCGGATGAACGCCTGTCCTTTGTGCACTCACAGTCAGACTGAAGAAAGCTCTACCTTCTGCGGGGCCAAAGACCTCCTCCTGTCTGCAGAAAACAGGAAACTTTCCTTCCCATTGTTTCTGTCGGATCTGACTATTGTAACAGTTCACTAGAACTAAACATGGGAAAAAGTCCCTTTGTTTCCTGCAAGGACAACCTCAGAGCATATGGGAAGAAATTAACACACTCATACAGAATATAACCGCCAACTTCCAGGCATTATTCTTAACAAACAGGATCTCACATGGTGTCAAAGAGATAAATAGATGAGAAGTAACCCTAAAGTAAACAAAAAGATAAGTTACTGCTCTCAGGTCTTTGCTCTCCTGCCTCTGCCCACACAAAGAATGTCCCCAGGTATATTACAGCAAAGGTAAATCTGGTAGCCACTTTGGCTCTGCCATTTCCAATCGTTAGTTCCAACACCACACTAATGTTTTACCTGTGGCTGAGCTACAGAATCAACTCCTTACTAGGAAAATAAAACCTGCTTGGAGAAAACAGATATATGATCCTTCTATTTAAGAGGTGTCTTCTGTAATTCTAATCCACAGAAAGATCTCAACTTTTTCAGCCACGGCTGCAACCACCTCACTTAACTCTGCACAAGCCACTGATGCTTGTGGTGTTAACACAACCAGTACAATACAAAGAGGTCTCAGATACTTGACGTCTTAACAGTGGGGGTTGCATCCTTTTTCCATTTCTAGAACGCCCAGCAACCATTCCCTCCTCCTTTTCTACCTTGTTCGTGCATTTGTCCCTCACTTCCAGTATCCTTTCGCTCCTGTTTCCAGAGCACAGTTTCTCCTGTAAAGTCAGTGTTTCACACTTTGGTACCCTAAACATCTGTTACAACTGTAGATTGTTGAGTGATACTGACAACGATACTGACACCAGAAGAATTCATCCCGAAGGAGCTGGAGAGATGACCAGAAGTATGAAAGGGGGTTCACTGCAGGATTTGGACTTCTGAAAAGTTTACTTAACCCAGAGACACACGGTTGTAGCCTTTTACCATCTGGCAAGCTGCCCCTACCACTATCTTACGTCAAATACTGCCAGTATGGATTTGAATTCTTTTGACCAAAATACCCTTCCTTTTGATTTCCAACGTGAAGAACTTCTCAGTCCCTCCCACAGTGTACTACCAGGACTAACTTGGACTTCTGTGACAAAACTGCTCATCATGCAAACCCTATCAAAACACCACAGGCCAACCCCAGAATCTAGAGTTTCAAAGCACTTAGTGTTTTGAAATGGTGACAAAAATTACTACTGAGGAGGGCTGAAAAACACGTCTCCTTAAATATTTGAACTCACTGCAAGCAGCATGCTACTGAACAGCATGAGACTGCACAGACTGACTTCGGTCTGGACATTCCGATTGATGGCCCCCTCCAAGTAGCCTCTGTAATGTGAGCTGCTAATTTGGAAAACTTGTGAGATGTGTGGCAGGAGTTAGGACTGAGCAAAGGATAACTGGAACGCTGCAAATAAGATGCCACTTACAAATACGAATTAATGAAGGTGTACCACACCCCTAAGCATATCCTGGGCTTCAGCGTGGAACGTCTTCGTTTACAATACAGCTTAGAGAAGACAAAGTGGTACAAGAGACAGACTTCTCCTTTCAGTATTTTAGACTTCTCTCCAAACAGCTAAACAAACTGCTTGTGTTCCTAAAGCAGCTTTTCACAAACAGTCTAAGCAGTAAGAAGCAACCCATTGAAAAGCATGAAACATCCATTGAAAAGCACGGAGCACAGCGCAGGATAATCCCCCAGGCTGCCAAACCAGGTAAGATACCTGCTTGAAAATTCACCTGAGGTTTCTCTGCTTTTTGCTGTCGTCACACCCTGCATGAACTCTGCTCAAGGTGTAGAGATGTGAACAACCTCCCCCACTAATCCACTCATACAGCAGGGACTCAGCCCTGGGTGGGGGGGTTCCAAAGGAATAAACAGCTTTTAAGCTGCTACCTTTACTCTGATAAAGGCCACAGGTGCTGCTATTGATACAGGGAAGTCACAGAAGAATAGATTCCACATTCCCGGGTTTTGTGACACTTAGGCAAGTTAAAAACAGCAGAAATTGGAAGTGAATGGAAAAGATATTGACTTTCTATGGTAATTGTGTTTGCACTTCCTTTTGACTTTTTATGATGCAGTAGCCATAGAAGGTTGTTTCTCTTTTCCTGAAGAGAAAGGAAATCACAAAACCTTATCAAAAAAATGCAGCCAGCTCAAACCCTTCCCATCCATTCACTGAAATCCCTTTTAAAAATATTAATGCAATTATGCAAACCCTTATGAATGGTTTACTAATCCTGACTGTAATTGAGATATACACGCAGCACATTCTGGGGGTTGGACCCAATGACCCTTAGGGGTCCCTTCCAACTTGGGTGCATATAATCCTAGAATCAGAAAACCAACAGGCACATGCTGTCGTCATCTCAAACTGGCACCATAAAAAAAATCAAATCAATTAGAACCAGTTATTCTGCGAAAGACCCAACATGTTGTCTCACTGTCTAGCATCACCTCTTGAGGCGTTTCAATCCAGGACACAAATCTTCAGTCACTGGTCAGGGTCAGTAACACTAAATCTGACTAAAGTTTACCTGGAGTCTCAATTACTATTAATCACTTGTCCAACTAATTAATCTGCTCAACAGTTAGTGAAATACCTACAGAACCAGGAGAAAGGAAAGGCTTAGTGTGGCAGGGAAATACAGATCCCAAGAAGTCGCAAAGCCACGGATGAGGCTGGGCAGTAAACCCTAGAAACAAAATCTCTTCATGCTGATGAAAAGAGAGGATTCTGCTTCCCTGCCCAGGGCAGACACTTAAAGAAAAAAAATCCCTTTTTTTCACTTTAGTGCAAGCAGAAGAGAGGGGATGGTGCAACAGGATCCAACAGAATTAAACTGGAGAGTTAGCTGGCATGAAAGTTTAATACACATACATTCACAGAGGAGACTCTGTAAACCCCACTGCAGTCTACATAATAAACTAGCTTTGTTTTTTCCCCCAGCTGCTTCACGATCTAACTAGTCACCCCAGCTGAGGCTGTGGGGTTTTGGACGGCTTCCACAAGCGCCAACATCTGCTTCTATTCCCATCAACGTCACATTTGTCAGAACCTGAAACCGCACCAGAAAAACAATCCTTGTCATAGAAAAATAAACTCTACTTCCACGGGTATCCCCTGAAGAACCACGTGCAGCAGCCCTATTACATTTCCAATTTATGTTCCAAACTAAAATCTGTTCCCACTCTCCCCCCCTCCCCCAAAAAAACCCACCCTCACATTCACACACACATTTTCTATCTATATGTGTGTACTTGCTGTTCTGTCTACCCTATTTCCTTACACTGTACTCACATCCTAAAGCTCTTCATGGCCTGGTTTGCCTTTACTGGCCAGTCAGTGTAAAGCACAGCCATAAAAATGAAGACTTACATCAAGTTACAAGGTGACAAATTAAGCCAGCCACTTCTTTGGCCACTTGGAAGCATTAAATACTTTAATTTCTACCCATGGTTTTACTGGCTCTTTACTGCTGCTACTCTGAGAGCTCCAGTGGGTTTATACAGTAAATATTACATGAAAATATTAAGCTAATTTAAAACCCCCTTACTTTTTAAAGCATTCAATAAAAAGTCAAATATATTCCCCAGCATATGATCATGGACCAGTGAGACTCCTGGAAAAGCTGATGTAGTTTTACTCCAGTTAGTTACATACTGGTGGAGTCCCAATGTTTTTTTAGAAGGGCATCTTTACCATGAACACTCAAGCTAATATTAATTAGTTACAGAGTTTGGTGACACGTAACTACTTTAGACAGATTAAATATTCACCAACTGTCCTTTTCTTTCTCCACTAGAAAGTGCATTTAGGTGGGAAGAAGAAAAAAAAGGTTCTCCTGTAACCTTGCAAGTACAGAACTGGGAAACAAAGAGTTTGCCATCAGCGGACGATACGGTTGGAGAGATCACCCAGCAGCAGAAAAACCCCAACTGCTAATTTAGCCGGTTCGTAACAAACTCCACATATTGTAGCTCATTTTCAAAGACATTTTAGCACCTCAGGTAAATTCTTCCACCACTAGATTTACTTCATTTAAGAAACGCCGAATGCCAACAGGCATACGCACTCCGGTCCTGCAGTGCTACTCCAAACATGACTGGAGGAGAAGAGTGTCTGTCTCCAGCTCCTCACACTGCCTCCCTACCTCCCACACTCTACCACCACCCTGGGGTTAAGTTTACCCACCTCACATATGTTTACATACCTCCCAACCAAACTGTATTGCTGTGTCTCAACATACTGTGCTGCTGATGTTTATTGCTGGAAGAGTCAGTAGATGCAAAAGAATAACATTAATAGAACCAGACCTTTCTTCTCAGATCTGATCTGTGGCGAGCACAGATTAAACACAATAAACTGTGTTTACACAGCATCAAGAGGTGAGTAAACTCACATGGGTGTGACTACTCAGCTACAGCTAATAAAATAACGACTATATTAAATCTTCTGCTTTGCACTTCACAGACTTTTGACAGAATACACAAACCAGCACACTTGTCACCACACTGATGGAATCTGGAGGATGAAGAACCACAGAGGAGCAGGGGAACAAAAATACTTTAAATAACCAACCAGAAATTTGTTCTCAGTGAGATGCTCTATAATTCCAATATAAACTGAGGAACCTAAATAATTTTTACATATAACAGACGTTTTTCCAGTGAAGGGAAACCAGCAAAGTATTTCCAGCATTGACACAGACCAGCAAAGACACCTCCTCCTTATAATCAACTTCAACCCTTTGGGCTGCCTCTAACAAGACATCCTGGGAAACAGGACAGGGTTTAGACAGATGTAGTGCTTGGGGGGACCCCACACTGCTGGCAGGGATGTCGCTTCAGACATGCTCTAGCCTAGTCCCAGGAACTGCGCACCCACCTGTGGCCGGATGTGCCTACAGAAAACCTTCCAGTTCACTTCCACCCAAAAGGAACCCAGGCTGGGTGCCTCAAAATAAATGTGATGCTCTCCATACTGGCCCTAGTCCAGCAGTCCTCATAAATCCATCACTACCACTGCTCCAGTCCCAGCAGGTAGGCCAAAGCAAAGTTCAGAAGTGTTTCCTCAAACCAAGTCTGAGGCACAGCTGGAACACGCAGCATTTCACTGTGAAGGATCTACATCTCTGAACAGACACTTAATGAGCATTACAAACTTGACACAGAACCACGGGTTCAACTCCAGCCCTCCCCACTTCTTCCATGTGATTTGTCTAGATCATCTTCATCCAAAGTGCATGCTACTGAACTCAGTATTGGGATGCCGTTTGAAGCACAGAGTCTGCTCCTTAGAAGGAGCAGCACACTTACCGCTTGTACACCAGTATCTGTTATGTCTTATAGTCCAAAGTGAAAGACTCTTTCAATTTGCTGAGGCAATCCATGACTCTGACATACACGACATTGGGGGCTTAAGATAAAACATTGGAGAACGTTCCCTTAAGGCAGATTCGTTTATGATAGGTAAAAGGCGGCTGTTAAAGGGAAGCAAGTAGAACACAACTGCACAGCTGCCTTCTCAAACTTACATGTTAAAACTGGTTTTAAAAAAAGACTAGAGCACACATTGGACCATTTACCATTTTTCATGGTTCTGCTGAGGATAAACGTATGGAGAAAATAAGCTACTCTGAAGATCTTATTTCAGCCCCGTGCCAGTGCTTTTACTCTCCCTGTTGCAGCCAAGCCGAGAGCTTCCTCTGCCATGATAATAAGCAGAAAGTTCGCAGGTCTCCAGGCAGCCGGGCAGGAAGTTCGCAGTTTGAAGGATTTCCCCTCTCCGGTGGGTCAGGGAAGAGGGGGGGAAAAATGCAGGAGGCGGGGGGGCTCCTGTGAAATCTGCAAACTCCAGCAGCCGGTCCGACCACACTTGTCTCAGCCAGAGTCCGCACGGGATGTGCAGCCCAAACACCGGTCTGTCTCAAACTGTCACTTTGGAGTTTCGAGAGGGACCGCTTTGTGTTGGGAGTCCTTGGGGCAGCTGCGGGAGCTCTGCAGCCCCTGGGACACGGAGTCCACGCGAGGCTCTAGAGCTCGGAGCTACTGCACACCAGCACCACCTTCCCCCTCTTCTTCCTCTCGACCCCCCGCACACATGACCATCCCAACTCAACTCCAAACGTATCCCCGGGGCAGCTTTCCCGCACACGGTACACCACACCACTCACCCCAGCATCCCACACACCCCACACCCCCGCGCCGTCTCACCGACACCAGGAACTCGAGGGTGCCCACATAGTCCCGCTCGGTCTTGAGCAGCTCGGTGAGGACACAGACTCGCAGCCGGAGCTGCTTCTCCAGGTCGCGGCCGCTCTCGCCCCGGCTCTCGCCCCGGCTCTCCTCCGTCATGGTGCCCGGACCCTCCGACAAAGGACCCGACGCTACAGTCACATCGCAGCCCCAGCGCCGTCCCGCAGCCCCAGCCCCGCCAGGAAGCGGGCGGGCACTGGTTCCCAGCGCTCCCAGTGAGCGGGAGGCTGGGGAGCGGCGGCGCAGCCCTGGACATGGACCAAGAGCTCCGTGTCCATGTGACCGCGGCCCCTTCCCCCTCGGCAGAGCTCAGGAAAAGGAAAAGGATCGGCTCCGGCAGGCGGCTCGGGCTCCCCGGGGATCCCAGCAGCTGATGCTCTGCCTCTCCCAGTACCCCCAGCATCTTCCACAGCGGGTACGGGCGAGGTCTGCTTAAGTAAGGGTGGGGTTAGGGAAAGGTTTGCTAAGATAAGAGAGGTTTCAGGTGGTTTTTCTAATGAGCACAAGGTGGTGTAAAATCTTCAGGTTATGCATGGGAATACACATCCTCCTGTCTGCGCTGGAAGTTTCATGGTACATTGAGAAAATAAAAATGCAGTTACGTCTTCCAACAAGTAGCAAAGTGTGTGTAGTAGCTACTCCATACACGAGGAACATTGCCTTGTGCAGTGTCAGGACACCACCAGGTGAGTTGTGAAACCACTGCTAGGAGCAGGAGGTTTCTCTGGCTAGTCTGTCATCAGTTCAAGATTCCATAGCAAATGGAATCTTTTTTCTGACCCTGCAACATTCTAAAAGGAAGGAATGAAATGGAACCAGGGTGTAAAACTCTGCAACAGCCACAGGGAAGCTGAGGCAGTGAGAAGAGCCCTTACTGAGGAGAATAAGCAAAGTTGTTGATGGGCTGATAACTAGGCACGTCTCACTGACTGCCTGGGATATAGGGCATGGAGTTCCCTCACAATGCTTCTCAAAGAGCCAAAATAAAAAAGCCTGTTTCTTTGAATGTGTCCTACTCCCCTGCACCTCCCTCTAGCCAAAAGCGCATAGCCTTCCTCTACTCTGCCCTGGTGAGACCGCATCTGGAATATTGTGTCCAGTCCTGGGTCCCTCAGTTCAAGAAGGACACAGAACTGGTGGAGAGAGTCCAGCGCAGAGCCATAAAGATGATGAAGGGAGAAGAACACCTCCCTTATGAGGAAAGGCTGAGTGAGCTGGGTCTTTTTAGCTTGGAGAAAAGGAGACTGAGGGGTGACCTCATTAATGTTTATAAATATGGAAAGAGCAGGTGTCAGGAGGATGGAGCCAGACTCTTCTCAGTGTCATCTAATGATAGGACGAGGGGCAATGGGTTAAGCTGGAACACAGAAGGTTCCCAAAAATATGAGAAGGGACTTCTTCACAATGAGGGTGACAGAGCACTGGAAGGTTGCAGTGTCTCCTTCTCTGGAGACATTTAAAACCCACTTAGACATGTTCCTGTGCAACTTGGTCTAGGGGATTCTGGTCTGGCAGGGGGATTGCACTAGATGGTCTTTCAAGGTCCCTTCCAATCCCTAACATTCTGTGATTCTGTGAAATCCTGGACAAGAAGCAGCAGTTGCTGTGACCTGTGTGCTCTGCTCAGCCATTCATGCTAGTGCTGACTACTTGCAAGACTGCTCCCAGACCTCAGTTGTAGCTCTTCCCCCAGTGGGACACTAGTTCCAGACTCCTGTTACATAAATATGCATTGGTTTTCATTAAAAAATCATGTCTTCATGGTTTGGGGACCTCGGTCCCCTGCCAATTCTGGTTCAAATGGACAGTCAGGTTCAAAACAGCCTTGGGCAGAGAATCCAACACAGTCCAGGAACCCCTGAAGCTTGTTGCCCTTAGAAGCTTGTCTGAAGTAGAGAACTGTCTGATGGTTGTCTAGAAGCTTTCTCACCTGCTTCAATGTGCTTCACCACTGAGGCACAGAAACAGTCCCAAAGCTTGGCGGTACCCACTGTGATCCCAAGGAGGAGATCAGGTGTTTCACACTTGCTTGTACTAGCACCAAGAAAGCTAATGCTA
Organism: Phoeniculus purpureus; assembly: GCA_028565055.1. Classification (NCBI taxonomy): domain Eukaryota; kingdom Metazoa; phylum Chordata; class Aves; order Bucerotiformes; family Phoeniculidae; genus Phoeniculus; species Phoeniculus purpureus. The sequence continues at coordinate 31,001,298 of JAOXOE010000343.1, read as the reverse complement.
CAGTAGGAAGTATTTTAATATCCTTGTTCTTTTAAAATTACTTTGAAAAAGGATGAGATAAACTTCTATATGTAAAATTGACCAGTAATCTCTGTAGACAATACTTGCTGAAAATCTCAATACTTCATTAAGCCAGGCTACTAGTTAGCTTAAAAGATTTTTTTCTTGCTTTCATTGCTGGATTGGTATTTGAAACAGAAGCATCAAATACCAGTCAGCTGAAAGCCCAAGACAGAAAAAGTTATTTATGCTCACAAATATGAGTTTGACAGAGGGTGGGGAGCAGGCAAGGGGAGGTAACATAAAGCAGATACCCAGAAACAGGCTGAACATAGGTGTCACTGGAGCACCAGTCCCACTGGCAGTACCAGCACAAAACAAACAGCACTTGCCTGGTCTCAAGATTTCCATGCTGTCTCCAGTAACCAATACTGGCACTGTATCTCTCTCTCTGCCAAAGCTCGAGTCGACATGCTGCCCAAGTTATGATGTGCTATAGGTACGTGGCAGCTAAGCTGCTGCTTTCTTTGGTTTCTTTTGCCGTGCAACAGCTTGCGCAGCTAACACAAAACAGCTGAGATAGAGTTCACTGGTTAAAGTTGAAAGAACAGAACAAACTTTCATTATACTCCAGAGATTTGATGTTGATACCCAAGGCAGATATTTTGTACTTCAGATAGTACAACAGTGGAGACAGTAATATTTGAAAACTGTTTCAAATTAGAGGTTCTAGGAATAACCTATCGATCAAAAGAGACAAACGTCAAGCTGAAAACTTAGCTTGAGTTTTATCGTGGCTGACATATCTTTTTTATTAAGGAGCTGAAAGAGTGATAACTGCTACAGAGAAATCTAAGTCTGTTCTTCCCTAGGCAGGATTGTTCCTGTCAGAAGATGAACTTTCTACAAAATGATTCCTTTAAAAATAATTGTCTATTAGAAATTATTACCAAAAGTGGGAAAAGACTGGACATGCCCAAGTGCACCGGAGTATTACAGTAGTCATTTGCTAGGAGGTTTTCATATGAAAAACTGAAACGCCTCCATTTGTAAAATTATTAAAATTATAACATTTTTAAAATCTTAATTGTAAGTTTACCACAGTGGCAACTTACTGGTTCACAGCAACACGTCTTACAGACAAACTATGATCTGTATGTTCTCTTGTTCATCTGTCCACACAGGGAACACGCCAGATCCCCACAGTCTGGGCCATGTGCTGCAACCACAAATAACGTGACACAAGGTCAGATCATCAGCTGACATAAATCACTATAATTCTATTAATTTTGCTGACCAGTAAAGACTTGGATGAAATATGGACTAGCGAGGTAACCCTACTTGAACTATCACCCGTTTGCCTTAGCTATGTTGTACGTGACAAAGAGCAAGCACATTACCATGGAGCCACACCAGTTATTTGGAGGCAGGAACGCTGCTATTTTACAGTGTGTTCCTAATATACTTCTTTGGGAAGGCAGGACAGAAAACATTAAAGAAAAAATAGGAAATCACTACCAAAAACATAAATCTGTGAGCCAAACAAACACAGAGATTCCTTTGTAAATATACTTAGTTCTTCAGCCATAGAACAGCTACACGTCAATATTAAATGTAGATTAAATACAGCGTGATAATTTGCTCTAAGTCGCTTTCTTTTTAACCTTTCCTTTCACCTGTACCTATCATAATAATATATATGGCTATCAATGCATTCACATCATTTGCTCACATTGACCTAGAAAGTGTCAATTATGCCAGCACAGATTTATTTCAGGTAAGAGTTATTGAACAAGGATGTTTGCATTGCGCTTGAAAAAATAAACCAAACGTCTTCACCCACCTCCTTCCAGGATTTTGTTTCCATAACACAAACACTTTTATAGACAAGCTTACAAACTGATAATTTACTTACAAAAATGAAGACTTAAGCTAAAAATGTGAACTAATTGTATGCAGTAGGAAGTTAAAGTATTCAGGATTATGTTTACTTTGGTGTAGCATCATTCTACACAGATGTGTTGAAGGCTAGCAGACACGTTAAAGGTCAACGGCAGATAGTGCTGCTCCGAGCCAAAAGCTCACTAGATGCAGGATATAAACATGCCCACTAGTGACAGCAGGCTGATTTATGAGTGCTGAAAATGCAGGAATTTGAATAAAAGTTAAGCTTGGAACAGCAGCCATTTACAGCCATCAGTAAAGGCTGTGCAGCCTAAGGCAGCCATGGGAATGGATGATTGGGAATTTCCTGTGGAAGTAGCATTATTTTCCACAGTAAGAATTCCCACTCAGCCACTCTGATATTGTTTGGAATCTGGAAAGTTTCCTGTACAGGTGGTCCATGAATGCTGGAAGGAGCTGCAGACATGTTTGTGTGGCTAAAGAGCCCACAAACACCTTCTGCCAGTAACACGGAATCACAATTAAAAGATGTTTCACCATCCTGACAGAAAGACAGGGCTCACTGTGAACTGAGAATTTAATATGGACTTGAGCACTGATTCGTTACGTACGCACTATCACCTTAGTTCCTTACGTGGCACCTCTGGGTTCTTACCAGCCATCAGCTCCATTCATACACTTGACTAACACCACCCTCCTTTTTCATAGGCCTTCATAAAACTCACACAATGCCAAGAGCACCTGGTGGTGTTTCAATGAAGTCTCTCCCGATGAAGAAACATACAAATCTCCTGCTGCTCTGGAGGGCAGCTCCTCACTCCAGGACGAGTCTCACCATAGGAGGCTTCTAAGCAGGAACAGCCACCCAGATGAGTGTAAATGGTGTTACTTGATAGGATATGCCCTTCTCGGAATTTATCACCCACAAGAGAATGCCGAGTTAGTAAGACATCAGCAAACCACCAAAACCTAAGCGCTGTTGCTCTCATTTTCACCTGGAAGTTACTTGTGTTAACTGCAGCACTTGTGCAACCCAAACCCTACAGGTTTTTGCAAGGTATCTCAAAAACTAAACGAAACACAGGTGCTGTGTGGTCTACCAGCCTCCACCTGCCTGAACAGTTGCCCAGCCTAGACAAACCAGAGGCAAACACTCCTTCTGAAGTAGCTTCACTTTATTCTGAAGTGCAGTGTCTGGTGTTTTCACCTAAAATGGCACATGCATAGTAACAACAGCTGTGTCAAGGAGTTAAAGGACAAAAATAGATGTGCAATATGACCTATTCCACAGGGGAAAAACCGTGTTACATATGCAGCAGGAAATAAATGATCTGCTCTGTACGAATTCAGAGCCGGTGCAGGAGACAGTGACAGAAATGAGAAATGTCTGAGGTGCAAAGGGCTGCTCCACTGCTTGTGAAGAGCTCAGTTAGTCACTTCAGCGAGCTCAAGATACCTGAGGCAAGACAAAAGCCCATCCAACATTCTTTCTCATTTGGAGGTAAAAAGGTGCAGAATCCTCTGCCAAGGATTGGCCGCCTTGCCACAGGGCAGCTGGCTTGGGGTGGCCCTGTCCAGAAAGAGGCTGGACCTGAGGAGCTCCAGAGGCCCCACCTCAGCCATCCTATGATTCTGTGTGATTGCCTTTCTCCAAACTCATAACGATGACCCTACCTTGCCACTTAAATCTCCAAATGTGCACAGACAGCAGCGTCAGGTTAGGAGTGTTAAAACGGGCACATTTTCTGTTAAGTCCAAGTAGACGAACACGTTAACACACTGGAAAATGCTCATGAAGAACATCGGCGTTGAGTCACTTTGTGGAACACGACCGAAGGAACAAGAGCTCTTTGAGATGCCACTGGAAAATATGTCGTCAATGCAGTCGATCCGCTGCCAGTTCTGTGACATTGTTGTAGCAACTGTAATTAGGACAGAACAACGTTTAAGAGCACTGGGAGTACTGAAAACAAGCGAAGTGGCCACGGTGCCTCTCACTGGTCACTAGCTGCGTATCAGAGGCTGTTTGATCCCATTTACATTTCTCCCCGCGAGTTTACCGTGCCCATCCTGAGGACTCTCACTCAGCCTTTGGGTCTAAACGAGAAAATATACTCAGACTTGAACAGTTAGTGGTTCCAGTTCCTACAGCAATCATTGAAATAAAGTCTTTTTGAATAAGATGAGACCATCTGGCCGCTGTCCAGGTACAAACTGCACGTGCTCTTGGCACTTCTCAGGTGCTTAATCCTGTTTCAAGCCTGGAAACAGCTATTTGGCTTGTTGTGGTAACTCATTATCACTGATCTTCACAGGTTATATTTCACTCTGTTTCAAGCCACAGCACCTTTAGCATCGTGACTGTCTTCTGTTAAATGCAGCGTGCTCCCTCTTTTCAATAACTGTACAGGACATAAATGTCCAGTCGTTGTCATGAGTTTAATTCTGTTCTAGCTCGAACCAGGGCAGCTGTGAGAACAGGAACCAGCTACAACAACGGATTCTAGTGTCAGAAGATAAAGTTCACCTAAAACTACACTAAATGCCTTAATTTTTGCACACTTGACTCGGGATCCTCTTTTCAATAGTGTGAGTGAGCGATGCAGGGGCTATACCTCCTCCTCCTCCTTTCTGACTGCTTGGAGAATACGCCATGACTCTTGCTGTGGACTGCCCTCTCGTGGGTTTCTGTCAGAACAGAAGCACAAAATGAAATGGAGCACAGCACAAATACAAACCCACGAGACTGTGTTCCCAAACCCTGTAAGGATTCTGTGCATGCTCAGATTCAGAATTCAGGGGCCTGCAGGAATACACACACGGGCACATCTGCAGCCATGTACAGAACTGATCTCTAATTCAGCAGCCATAAATCCATTAACAGCTCGTTGCGCTGTGTATACTTTAAATTCAGATTAAAGCTCTTCGTGTCTTCAGGGAGCACCTAATTCATGGTTTATACATCACAGAATTTCACAGATTGGAACTTGATGGTGTCAGCTATAAAACCTTCTCTTTATAGCCATTATAACCAAATAACACTTCAATCAATGAAAGCCTTAAGCTACTTCACAATCAAGCTACTGTTTTATAATGAAACCAAAGCCTACAGAGGTGTAAAATAGCCGTTCATCAGTAATGTGAGTAGTTTACAACTCGTGTGCATTTATTCTGTACGTCTCTTTGGGCTAAGATGGGTAAAATATCCACATTGTGACTACCAGAAGGAACATTTTGTAGTAGCTGCAGAAAACAGAGTCACTTCAATGCAGCTGACACACTGAGCAGCAGATCTGCACATAATCCTCCCACAAAAATATCTTTTGAGCATCGACACTATGGTTCATTCCATGTGAACATAGGAGTTTCTTTGCAATCCAGTCTGCTCCTGAAAGTCACACATTTAAAAAAGCACTTAGCCATTCAAACTAGGTAACTAGTTTATCTTCATTGTTTTTGTAAAGGCACAGCCACACACATGACCGGACAGGGTGAGTGGCTAAAAGTCTGTGTCAATAACTGCATGCACCCCATCCCCAAAATCCACGTTCCTTTCTGCAGCCTTCCACAATGAATTGATTTGCAACTAATTCTGAGCCATAAAGATCAGAAGCTCTTAATTAGCATGGCTTACAAGAGTGTGATCAAACAAGCCCTGCCACTGATCAGGGAACACTGCTGTTTCCACCATGTCCTAGCTCAGAAACAGGTATATTAGTCTTTATTTCTCCCCTGTCAAAAAAGTCTTCATCCCGCAGTGCTCTCAGAGCAAGCAGATAGACATTTGACAAGAAAATTAGACCTGACAGTCCAGGATTTTAATCACTCAAATCTGGCTGCCTTCACCAATGACTTTGATGGGAAATAAAATCAAGCCTGTACTGGAGATGAAGAGTACTACTGCATAACTGTCTCCAGACACAGTGAGGCATACTCCTCTTCAGAGCCTGGTGGTGAACTGGCCCACATTCTGAATTCATGGCTGGTATCAAGAGTTTACATTGCCCCATGGCAGCAGCATATCCTTCCTATGGTGCTGGAAAGGCTTCACCTCTGCTGCCCAGCTGGGTTTCTGCCCCTCTCTTCTGACTGCTGGGAACCAGAACGTGCAATGCTTTTCCACTGCTTCCTTCAGGATGCAGTTTTAGTGGCAGTGCCCGTTCTCAAATACACATGGGGGAACAGATGGATAGGATGAACATTTCACTTGTCTGTGCAAAGCTGGAGCAAGACACCAGATTTTGGTATTTCCAGTTTACAAGAATGCTTTCATAGCTTCTACCACCACCAGACTCTTAACTTTCAGAAGCAGCTCAAAGTAAACAGCTACAGATTTTAGAATGGGTAGGAGAGGAACGCACTTCAAGGAATTTCAACTTGAGTAGAAGTTGAAGGTTGCCGTTCTTTTATCCAGGCGTCTTTTAGAGCCAACTAGGAACAGTACTGAATGAGCGCCGGCAAGTTTTCCCTCCCCAGCCACCCAGTCAGATTGAGTGGGTCAGCTTTAGAAAGAAAAGTGTTCTCCTCTCTCCCCTCAAGTCACGCGCATGCCTCCATGCGATACTCTGGTTCGTGCCCATTCTCTACCGTTCTATTAGCACAAGAAGCCCCAGGCTCAAGAATACTGGTGGTTTTGTTTGAGCTCTCTAGCAGTAGCAAAATCGGAGCAAAAGCAGGATTCAGCACAAGAAAGGGTCCATAAAGAGCCTTAGAGCTTTGTGGATTCCTCTGATTTCCATGGCAGTAGTAGAAAACAAGATCAGCCTTATTCCGTTTCCTTCTGAGGGTGCTTTGCTCCCTTCCCCTGGTAGATGGCACTCGCAGTACCCAGTTTCTACCACCTGAAACGATGGGTTTAGTTGCCGATAGCTTTGCCAAGGATCCGTAGTTTCGATTTCGTTTCCAGGCCAAGCATCAGCTTGGAATCTTTCCTTTTTCAATAAAAATCTTTCTAAATCGGCTGAGGCTGGGTTTGCCAGTGTCAAAGTCAAAAGTTACCTTCTTACTCATTAAACTCTAGCAAAACAGAAGTTTTGTTAAAAATTCCAGCAATTTGGTCTTTGAAGTAGGAACTTGACTTTCAGGTGGGGAGGATGTGAGTGGGTTGGTGCCAGACACCGTATGGAGAATGCAGCTTTCCTATGAAAAAACCACAAACTAAGGTAGTTTTCCTTCACGAAGGACTACAGTATGAAGGTCCTGAGCAAAGGCTGAGATCCCACCAGCCCATCTGTACCCAAACGTGCTTTGCCCCATCCGAGAAGCAGCCTTTTGGAATGGCAGCGTTTGACTACTGGATACAAACCAGCTTCAACGCCAAGTGAACCGAATAGAGGTTTTAGTGCATACACTGGAGTCAGGAAGTAGAAACAGGATCTTTTGCCATGTCTACAAATATCCACATACACCTATTTTTATCCTGCTAAGGTGCTAAACACTGAAAAAAAAACACTCCCACTCGATTTTAAAGGTTTTGATATGCACAGTTTAAAGTGGCAAGAGCATGTGTCTGCTGCAGGAGGTGCACATTTGTTACTGCTGGCACTAGATGGCAGGAGACTGAAGTAAATTATTAACAGTGCACCAAAGCAGTCTTCTTTGGAAAAAACAAAACAGCTTAGAAAGGACCGTCTGCCTTTGGTAAACTGGCATCGAACTGAAGGGTATAGTGAGGATTCTGAAATGAGGAGAATGAGAATTTTTAAAGTTAAGTGGTTTTGTGGAGAAGGACCTCAAATGCACACATATCTTTTCAATAGTTAGATGGCGTTTTAAAGGGTTAAAAGAACAGTGGAAGGGTTCCAACAAATTTCAAACCCCAGTGAAGTACCTAATGAGCATCGCTTCTCTGTCTGCGTCAGACCAAAAAGCTTCTGCTTACCTGCCTTTATAACACAGTTTGCAGCAAAACTGACTGTTACAGAGACTTCCAAAATCCAGTATTTATTTAAATCACAAGGGGCCACAATACAGATTCTCTGGACATGCTGAATAGTCTGGTGTTTTCTGTCCCTTGGTAGATATTGGACATTCATATTCCTCTTCAGTTACTGCTGAACTGACTCCTCAATTCTCCTGTGATACTAAGGGCATAATGTTGCTTCTTGCTTCTTCTCAAACACAGAGCAGGTTTTATCATTGAACATCTTCTGCACTGTTACTCGCCATTTACCCATCAAGCGGCAGCTCTTTGCCACTGCTGGGATTCACGCTGTACCAAATGTAGTTAAGTCCTTTTGTTGTTAGGCTTCCCAGTCATTAATTTCTTCATTGTGGTTTTAGATCTTCTTATAACTCAGAATTTATTACTCACTGCCTGTACTTCTCTCCTTTTTTCTTGTTGCGTTTTGGGGCATTTTTAACTGCTGCACCTATTTCACTACTGAACCAGGACCAGCTTTTAGCCAGTGCTGTCTTGTTTCCTAGGGAAAAGAAATCATTGAATTGTGTCTTCAGGCTGTGAAATAACTTCTCTCAAAGGACATCCAATTCAATGCAGATTTTATTTCTCTCTATTAGAGACATGTTCAGGATATATAACACATCCTTCAACAAACCTGAACCACCACCCTTCCTGGTCTTTGTTAGCATGTTGATCCACAAGTATTCAGGATCCCACCATTACTTCCTAATCTGCTTTCAAAGAGCAATGATGTAGTCGATGTGCAATAATTTACTGTAAGATGCCTTTCACTCTCTTCACCCTCACTGTGTGGGTTAAAAATAGTTTCTCTGTGGTAGAGCAACAACTCTCTTTGAGACATCACAGAGGAAGAGTGTATTACAGCTGCTGTACACATGATGCCATCAATTATCTGTATTTTGGCAAGTAACTGAGAATACTGGCAGAATGTGCAGCAGCCCCTAAAGCACCCGTGGCATTTTGAATGTCAAAGATGTGTGGAATGGAAGGAAACATCAGGGCACTTCTTTTGCTCTGGAGGGTAAGTGTTCCAGCCATGGGATAGCAGCCATGGGATGGTTCAACCTTTAGATAGCTGTGTGGCAATTTCCTCTCAAGTCCTGACCTCCCCAGCTGTTAGAGAAAGCTCTAGATTATCAGTCTGGATCCTTGGATTTAATCCAGGGAGAACTGTCTCTGAGCTAAGAGATTTTTGCTATGGAAACAGTTTCCATGGTGCATGGATAGTCTAATTCTGACTATCAGATATATCAACAAATTTGACAAAAATTGACCAAAGTGCACGTAGCCTTATGTTTCGTTTTCCTGGAAACAACAGTATTTTGAGCAGCAGTCACTTGTTTACCCCCGGTGACAAGTGCGTCACAGGAAGCGAAGTGGGATTCTGCCAAAACACTTCCATATTGCTGAGGACGTTAAGTGGCTAGACTGCCCCGACAGGTCGTATGGATCTTCACAACTGAGCTTTGCGCTAACAGAGGGCAGCAAACTGTAATTCCTTCCCAGGGAAAAGGTCCCACAGCTCTTCTGACTTGGTGTCTTAGAATAAGGGAAGTTTTCACCCACGCTCAAAAACTGCTTGTCTGATGCACCAAGTGCATGTTGTGCGCAGGAAAGCAGGACCCCAGCTGGGCTGGAAAAGAAAACTTTTCAAGTTTAACAAGACGGTTGAGTTTAAAATTGAATAACTGAATTTAGAACCGTGTCTGAATTGAGTTTTTTCACTATACTTGAGCTTCGCATACACCTGGAGCAGTGGCTGACATGGGCCATGACGGGGCTAGCAGTGCCTTTGGGTACTCAAACTTCTCTGTCTCCCTGCTGGAGCCACTTCCTCCCATGGCCAAGCTCCCAGCGTCCAGCTGGGATGCTGATGACAGACCTGTGGTAGTGTTGCTGCTTGTGAGACGCAGGGATGTTTGCATTAAACACGCTTTTGGGACTAGGTCAAGATTTTATTCCCTGTTTTCTTAATGGTTCAGACACGGACTAACATAATCCTGGTACACTGCTGCTTCGCACCACTCGTGTTCTCCAGTCTTGTCAGCATTCCTTAGTATTCGATATTGCACGAAGCCCTGAAGTACGTGCTGTCTAATTATATACAGTTCCAAGCTATCGAGGCATCCAAATTTGAAGAACAATCAAAACACTGTTCCAGGCACAGATGGTAAAATGACCTGATAATTATCAGGCAATGTTAAGGGTGAGAAAGGGAGAAGGAGGAAAGACACTTTTCATGCCAGTGCAGCTGACAGATAAATTAACAACTTTGTAGTTTCTGTTTCACCTACCTCCAGTATGTTATTTGACATAATGTTCTCTTGCCTCCCAGGAGATACAGTGGCACACCACACGATCGTCCTGAAATTACTCTTTCGAAAGTACCTTTTCCACTCACATATTTTTACTCATGCACATACAGTAAATAAGTAAATAAAACCTCACACCTGTCATCTTTTGTGCTAGAGAGAAACTATGAACACAGGTCCCTGGTTCAGAAGTCACTTAGATTTCTCAGTGTTTCATAATAAACACTGTTATTACTTATTGTTTTGTCTAAATATAATTAATCACTACAGGGTATCCAATGATTGCAAGTGAAGTGTGTGTTAAAAATAGATACTGACCATAAACATGTGAATATGCCACTCGCCTTGTAGTAAAAGAAGTTAAATTATGTTTAAGCCTGAGTACACTCGGACAAGTTTGAGACTCTGGGAACTAGTAGAACTGTAGGTTAAAAATGCAGTCGAACATGCATTCACCCATGGCATGATCCTGTGATTCCGTGTATGTTCCAGTGGTTACTGTCAGGAGACCAAACTTACTGCTGCCAAAGATTTGCTCTTTCTCCCAGGACAAAGTGTTGAGCCTCCCTGTGTCTTAGTATCCCCATCTGCTAAAGAAATCCAAAAATACTGATCACACGAAGCTAGAGAACTTTAATGACTGCAAAGTACAGAAATTCAGAGAGGGCTGCAGGAATGTGCAATGCAAGCTCAATGTGTTACTAGACAGAAATCATTTGTACAGAAAGTAAACAGACAGTTTGTGTGGGAGGTGCAAGAAATTTTTTTAATTGCCATCCTCATATTTTCTAGTCTGAAATTTTCACCAGAAAACAGAAACTAGAGAAATCTCTTGCCTAACGGAAGACTCTACTATCACTCAAATTAAAACCCTGCTGCCTAGTGGGGGGCTTGTGGAGGGTGTTTCTCTGAAGGTGTTTAAAACCCACCTGCATATGTTCCTGTGCAACTTGCTCTAGGTGGTCCTGCTCTGGCAGGGGGGTTGGACTAGATGATCTTTCGAGGTCCCTTCCAATCCCTAATGTTCTGTGATTCTGTGGAGTTCAAATGTAGTTTCAAATGTTTTTCAATGTCATTTCTCTATGAGTGGTAGGAGGGGTAAAAAGACAAAGCCTACGTGTAGTTATACTACAATTTGTTTACCCAGTTATAGACATCTCTCACGTAGAGAAAGTAAAAAAGTTGTAAAAAAGTATCATGAGCAGTGTTTATTTTCAGAACCCTCGTCCAAAAGTCCAAACCAAGTGGCCATGTTTGTCTTAAGGCAGAATGGCAAAGTAGTACAAGCTTGTGGCACTCACACATGGATTATATAATTTTCTTGTTCTTCTAGACCCCAAGCCTAAACCAGAATAGAATTTGTGGGGTCATTTCCATTGCCCTTAATCCATCAGGTTCTCCACATGAGTGAAAAGAAATGGAGAGCACATCTTGTGAATGACATTGCACTTAACTTCAACATTGGGTAACTAGCTATAGCAGTGCAAATCCCAGCATGAACACGCTTATTTCCATTTATTATTAACTGGTATAATTTAAACTAGAACAGCGTAAGCCTTGTTTAAACTCCTGATTCTGAATTGTCACAGCTGTAACAAACATAGAGCACAGAATGATTACCCAAGCTAATGCAACCTTCTCATGAGGGTGAGAGTTGGGACAGCTCAAAGGTTTAAAACACACTTATAAGTGACTGTTTCTCTTTTTCTGCTCTTCTGTGCAATTACAGGCTCCTCAGTAAATGACATGTTCTCAGGTTCAGGTGCCCAGCATAGGCTGCCTGCCCACTCACTTGACAAGAAGCCTTTCTCGTTTTCCTGTCACGTAGAACTGTCTCTCTTTCAGCATCCCATGTTCCTTGTAAAGTGTCAGCTGCTCTGATAAATCCTACATCTCCATACAAACCGTACCTCAGTCCTCTCTCTCCTGCTCCTCCACAGGCTCTCATTACCTCCAAGTCAAAGCTGCACACCAGAACCCTTGGTGTTAGCAATTCCTTAGAAGGAAGATAAACTCTTACTCAAATCCTTTGCGTAGCTGGATGCCGCTTTTATAGCCCATCACGTCAGGAAAGCTGGTTTACCACATGCATGACTCGCAGGTATGACTACAGCACTTTAATCCTTTCCTGGCTGCCAGCACAATGGAGTTCCAGCACTCCAGCCGCCTGCCCCATCCCTGCTATGATTTAAACTGGTGGGCTAGAGACAGACCAAGGGATCTGCATTCTGCTCACCACCCCTACCTCTGTTAAAGCTTTTTTTGATATTTTTGAGATATTTCTCTCTGCAGCTTCTCTGCAGCTATAAAGCAGTATTTCTAAGTTTTAAATGTATTTTAAACAGGCAGAAGTAGTGAGCAAAACCAAAGAGAGCAGAGTGTTTATTCCACCTTCTGTTAGCTTAACTTCACTGTTTGCTTTTGGTGCTTGAAGTCCCTTTCTCATACCTTCTCGTATCTTACTTCCAGGGAAAGGTGCACAAAGGCAGAACTTAAGACTGAACTCATAGTAGTAGCTCATAATTAAAATCTCCCTAACTCCCATGGAGCCACGTTTCCTTTTCGAAGGCACAAATTTTAGAGTAATAGCTAAAGTACTTTGAGAACTGAAGCCCATAGTGAAACACTTCCTAACTGCAACAAAAGTGGGTTCTTATCCTCGAAGCAAGTATTTCAGGACAATTTAGAAATATTTTAGAAAAGTAGTTTTCCAAACATCGTAATAAATCGGTGTATTACCCCTTGCACTCCAGGTGCAGCAAGAACGTGTAGTAAGAAAAGTAGCCAAAGACAGTGTGTGAAAGGAAGCAGTGGGTTTTGTTCCAGTATCATGCTTGTGCCTTCCAAAAGTCAGCCTTTGTAGTGACCTCGGAACTTTCAGAACACACAGCTTCTCTTCAATATGTGTCTGTAAGCTTGACGTTTCATTCATTACTCACAGGAAAGCATCAGGGCTTTGCCTGTAGTAAACGGCAAGAAGGTGTTTCCAACATATGTCTAACACACATCTGTGTATAAGCACTCACAAATCCACCTCTGCGCAGCCTCAGCAGAAATGAATTCGAGATCTTAAGCAGGAGGTGTTGGGGGGACACATCAGTGCCCAGATAATGGAATAACCCTACCCTGGACAAAGGCTCTTTCTTCGCCAGACTCTCTAACACAAACGAGTGTCAGACTGGGTTGCGGTACAGAGAAAAGACAAAGGAGAACTTGACTTACAGCCGCAGAACATGAAGTGTGTGTGGTTTAATAGAGCCGTTTTTCAGCAGGCTCCCCGTGTCTCTGGAACATTAACAGGGATTTGCAGTGGTTCTCACACACGTTCCAGTGTCAGCTGGTTTGGGCTACAGCCACTGGTTCCTTCTGCTCCCAGACAGGCTGGGAATCGGCTGGCTTTGAAGGACTTTGTGCTCCCTTTTATCAAAGTCAGCTTAAAAGTACTGCAGATGTCGTCAGGCTATTCCGTGCTGGCGTTGTATTTTACTTACTTTTCCTTTAACACGTACTCCACGTGTTTTCTATAACCCGCAGTTACTCGCGGCTTGCCATGCCCGTGCTGCCGCGACTCACCTTTAGTTTTCCCCGTTAAGGGTTTCACAGGACAGGGCTCCCGAAACCGACCAGTTTCCATTTTATTTGGTTACAGCAGCCTCCCTTCTCGCTCCTCAGGCCCCAGACTTCTGGTAGCCCTCGGTCTCACTTTCTCCACCCCTGCGGTTCCGCCGGCACCCTCCGCCGCGGCTGCTGGACGGCACCGGGCTGCGTCGGAGCATCTCGGCGATCCCCAACCCCCAGGGAAGCATCGCGGCGGTCCCCACCCCCCGAGACAGCACCTGCGGCCGAACCATCGTGGACCCGGGGCCGCCCCCGCGTCCCTCCCGTCTCCCCGCCCCGTCCTGGTACCCAGGCAGGGGGGAGTTGCGCCCACCGGCCCCAGTCGCTCCACGCCCCACTCCG